>BSBK01007708.1:20000-480000 GCA_027943335.1 Chamaecyparis obtusa
TAAACGAACAGCTGATGCATTGTTAGGAGGAGTCATGAAATCAATGTGTCAAGATGCATGTATGTTTGATTGTTTCCCCAATTACGCTGTTTCTTTAAAAGATAAAAATCTCAAAAAAGTCTTGTCCTTCAAATTTATGACCGACTATCTTGATCTTGACCAAGGATCAATATCCCATGCCCTGCATTTTATAGTCCACTATCGTCTGTTCAACACCACTTCTCCTTATATGAAAAACCCAGAGATAGATGGAATCCCTTTAGGAAAAGGACATAGTATAGTCTGGAAAACCAATAGCGTTGGCGCTAAGATAACTGCTCCACAAGCCATGCATTGGAAAGATCTGAAATTGCCAAAGCAATGGGCAATGGATTTATTCACTACCAAACAAGGACAAGAACCAGTGAAAGTAGCCTATGTCCAAGAATCAGGCAATCAAGCCATCCTACATTTCTCTGAAGACCCTGAGAAAGTCTATGACCCTCGAACGGGTAAGATGTCTCAAATGTCCTCTCGTGTAATGACTCCCTCAATGTCTAGAAACACATCATTCAGGTCAACTGGTGCGGAGACTTTTCGCACTAATGAAACTGGAGAAATTAGCGGGCGACGGCCCTCAGTTTCAGAAAGAGTGGTTTTTTCTAAACCGGCCTCTGTTCAAAAGGAATATTGCAATCATGATGGTGCAGCAGTAAACCATCAATTAGGAACAGCATTCTGTTCAAAATGCTCCACAATGTTTGAAGTACCTCATTGTCAGCATGCTAGATGCCAAGAGGTCGACTCATTTGGAACAGTAAGATGCTTAAACTGTCAATTTGAGTTTCGCGGGCAACCTGAAAAAACTTCAGTATTTGGTAACACCTCCCGCATTACTCCAGAATGTAATCATAGAAATCTTCAAGAAGATCCACTGGGCCCCATCAAATGCCCAGATTGTTTTAAAAATTTTGTTTATGTCTGGACATCTAACATGCTGTCTACTGTACAATTTGACAAGCCTGACGGACAGCTAGGAGAAGATACCGAAGAAGAACTGGTAGTACCTGGTGGGAAAAGCTATAAGCCCGGTACACTACCCAAGTTCACAGACTTTGTCATGTACGACAAGGCTGGAAAGAATTGGATCCAGGCCTGGCCACAAAAGGTGAATCCAGTCGGCACAGAATCCACAACTGAAACACGGATGATGAACTGGACGAACCTCTGTCTCCGCCACCAATCACTCATCAACCTCAAGTCCCTCCACACTACTGTAGAAGTGAAGAATGAGGTCATGCTCCACCGAGCAACTAGTCAGCAGCAGAAAGAAGTTTTGCTCTCCCAGATCAAAGAAGATCGGGAAAAATTTGATGACTATCTCAAAGGAGAGATTAAGGATTTCAGAGCAGAATTCAAAGCTTTCAGCCTAAGAGCTGAGAACTGGTGGGGAGAACACCAAACTGCCATACAAAGAGCTCTAAAGGCAGCAGAAGAAGCCAAGGTGGTTGCTGATAAAATCGCCAAGGTCTCAGTCAACATAGCAAGCACAGTTCAAGATATCCAATTTCAGACTGGCTATATAGTCACAAAAGTTGATAGCCTTAAGGAACAAGTTGCACATGTCTCAGATACTGCACTTGATTCCAATTCTCGAGTGCAAGAAGTGGAAACAAAGGTAGAGGCAGTTCTGCAAAGTCCTTTTGCAGAAGGAACTGCTCCAGTTCAAAGAACCAGAATGCATCCACTTGGAGAAACTCCAACAGAAAGGATGGAACGAGAAGCCAGGAAGTATAAGTTCATTCTACCAGATCCCAATCAGAAATGGGATTCAAGATTAGGAATGTTTGTCCCTAAGACCAGTAACTTAGCCTCCAAGGTTAATACTGGACAGACCAGCGGAAGCAGCCAGCAAGGACCTGATCCATTCCTGGCAACTACAAAGTCTCAGGGAACGCTCTTGCCACCATGGTCTGCAATGGAGAGCTACAACCCACAGAAGAACAAGATGTGCATCGAAGCTATGCAATCCTGGGTTGAAAATCAGATCATTAAGTTTCCAAACATGCCATCTGAAGATATCATAGAAATGGCGCTCAATGGACTCACAGGCCTTGCCGCAAAAATATGGAACAACCTAGACCAAGGACTCCGGCAGCAACTCATACAACAAGGTATGCCTGCTATAACTGCAGAACTTTTACGCCAGTTTGTAGGAAACTTAGATGCCATGGAGACCACTGCACTTGAAAACTTTAAGAAGACAAAGTGTTGTGATCTTAAGTATTTAGAAAAATATTTTGATTCCCAGTTCCAGAATTTTGGTAACTCTGGAGCACCCATGACTGAGGAATTAGGCTCTATATTCCTCAAGAGCATTGAAGATGCAGGAGATGTTTATTATACAAAGTTCTTGGAATCCCTGCGAGCAACCAATAAGGCATGGGCCGCAGTAACTATGATAGAAATGTTTGAATTCATCCGAAAAGTCAATAAAGACATCCTAAAAGAGGAAGAAGACCGAAAATTGATGCGGACAATCAGACCCCTTCTTAAAGATAGCCGATTCAAAGTCCTAGCACCCAAGAAAGGATTTGGCTGTGATCTTCCAGACAGAAGATCAGGAGAAAAGAAGAAGAAGATTCTTAAGAAGACTAATTCCAAGAAGCAGAAGAATCTTCCCTGTGCAGATTGCGCCAAGAAGTCTAAACCAAGAAAAGGCTTCTTCAAAAGAAAGCGCAACTTTAAGAAGGTTGGCAATAAGATTGCGCCAACCTGCTACATTTGTAAGGGACCACACTATGCTAACAAATGTCCTAACAAAGGAAGCCAGAAGGGATTAAGAAAATCCAATCAGGCAGCCCTTCTCGAAATTACTGAAGACAATGAAGAAGAATTCATCTTCATTGAAGAAGAAGTGTCAGAATCAGATGAATCTGCAATCCATTTCCACAGCTCAGACTCTGAAGAACAGAGTAGTTCTTCTGGAGAAGAAATTCCAGATTTTGATGACTCAGAGGTAGTCTTCACCTGCAACATGGCACGAGGCCGTACACTAGGGAAAAGCTTAGAAGAACAACTTTTCCAGGCACGCACAGAACTCAAGGAACTCCTTAAAATGGAAAAATTCTCAGATGGTATTCTCATGCAAAAACAATACCACAGAGAATTAGCCGAACTTGAAGAATTCATTGAAGGACTTCAAGATGAGCTTGAACGACAAAATGCCAAGAAGGAAAGAAGGAAACAAGAGCTTGAGGAAATGACACTTCAAGAGAAGAAATCCCCACAAAAGTTGGAAACCAGACCTGCAGCAAGAAATCAAAGCCAGTGGCGACAACAAAGGATTCAATTTCTTGACAAAGTTATTGAAGAAGCCACTACAGAAAAGGATAAATTGCTAGCAGAGGAAAGAAAAGAAAAGCAACAAGCATCAGCCCTGGAAGAGTTTGTGAAAGACTAGGAGCCCTTTCAACAAAGTACCAGTCGAGCATTTGAAAGACCTAACAGACACCTGGAACGAAACTATGGACGAGGACGACCAAATACAAGTCTCAGGCAAGAACACCAATTCCTCCCACCAGGTATAACTTTCAAACAATCTCTTCGAAAATCTGTAAATTTTGTAAATTTTGATGAGGCAATGACTGAAGAGGAATCCGCCATCTTCGAAGCGCTACATGAACAAGTCACAGATGAAAAATTTAGAGCCTTCATCAAAGAAGAATCTAGTGATGAAGAAAATTCCCCAAGGACAGTCGGAACATCCTATATGGCTACCTCTGTAATGCCCACAATTCAGGTAACCATTTCTTTCCCGGGAATTCAAAACTATGATCTAATGGCTATGCTTGACACAGGTGCAAATCTCAATCTTGCACGCTGGAATGCAATACCCGAAGGTAATTGGGAACCTTCCAGACAAGGTATTAGTTTTGGAGGAAACTACAGAGTATCCAACTGGCAATGTTGGATCCCCATACTTTTCCCAGATGATTCAATTCATCTATGCTTATTTGTTCATTCTGAACTCCCAGATCATGATCTAGCAATTGGTGCCGCTAGCATGAAAACTTGGGAACCTTATACATTTAAGGATAAATCTATAATTTTGAGGACCTTTTCTTTTAATAGGTTCTATTCTTTTGATTGTAAATCTTCTCTAAAGAAGAATGTTCCAGTGCCCACTCGGTTCCAAAAGGCACAAAAGAAAGATCGAACCAGCTGGATTGGGAAGAAAGTTGAAGCTATTGAAGCTGACATCCAACAACTACAGGAAGAAATCAAGAACACAATCATGTCCAAAGATTTGAATCACCTCAGTAGAGATCTCTGGTGTTCTCTACCCTTGAAGAAGGACGACAAAGGTAAAGAACTTGAACCCTCCTTTAAGGCCAATTACTTCCTGATGAATAAGGAAGAGAAAATCCAGTGTGCTGAAGAAATCGAAAAACTTCTTAAGCTAGGATTAATTGTTGAATCCAAATCTCCATTCTGTTGTCATGCAATGTATGTTCCAAAATTAGATGAGAATGGAAAGGTTCTCAAAGAAAAAAGGCTAGTTGTAAATTATAAACCCTTGAACAAAATCCTAGAGTCAAACCAGCACCCTCTTCCCTCTAAAGATTTCATTTGGAACCTCATTCAAGGAGCCAATGTATATTCTAAATTTGATCTGACAAAAGGATTCTGGCAAATAAAGATACGGCCAGAGGATCAGTATAAAACTGCCTTCTCAGTCCCACAAGGGCTCTATGAATGGACGGTTCTCCCATTCGGGATCAAGACTGCTCCATCTATTTTTCAGGGTCATATGGACAAAATCTTTCGTCCATACTTCCAAACCATGATACCCTATGTAGATGATTTACTTGTATATACCAAAACCCCTGCTGAGCATCTGAAGTCACTTCAGATCTTTAAAAATGTTTGTCTCCAACACGGGTTAGTTGTAAATCCTGAAAAATCCCATTTCTTTCTCTCAGAAATAATCTTTCTAGGTACCAGATTGCTACCAGGTGGAGAGATGCAAATTCAAGATCATATTCTCAAAAAGATCCGCAATATTGTTGTAAGAAATAATAAAGATCTCCAGAGATTTCTTGGTTTGATTAACTATATTGCAGGACATTATCCGAAAATGGCACAGGCACGGAAGAATCTTAACCGGCTCCTCCGAAAAGATTCACCTGCATGGACAGAGGAAACCTAGAGAGATATCCAGATTATAAAGGATACCTGTGAAAATCTGCCACCTCTAAGCCTCCCAGGGGCTGGATTCAAGATTGTAGAAACAGATGCTTCTGAAACCTGCTGGGGAGCAGTTTTAAAAGAAAGAAATGCTGATGGAAAAGAAATACCCATCAGATACGCCTCTGGTACATTCCAAAATGCTGAATTAAATTACCACTCAACCCATAAGGAAATACTTGCAGTGGTAAAGGCCTTTGAGAAATTTGAGCTCTTCATTCATGATCAGGAATTCCTTGTTCGCTCAGATTTAAAAAATCTTCAGGCCTTCCTTAAGGCCGAAACAAAAAAGAAGGTTGCACAGAATCGACTACTTAGATGGGCTGAGTATCTCTCTCAATTTTCTTACCAAATTGAACATTTAAAGGGAGATAAAAATGTGTTTGCTGATTTTCTTTCCAGAGAACATAATCAATCTAACATGCTTCGCAGTATTGTAAGATACAGGGAAGAAGAAATCCATTTTGAAGAAGTCTCTGCAATCAGAGAAAGGCTCCGCACTGTTTACGTTAATTGTAAACGGGAACTCATGGAACGTCAAATTCTTACCATGACTCCCCCTGCACTTGTCAGAGCCAACTTCCAAACACCACATGTGGATCAACTTGGTTGGGGTTGTTTCTGTGACCCAGACGAATATGTTACTGCACCATGGGAAGTGTCATTCCTTCGTACTTCTTCATATCATGAAAACATATCCACATGGCTAAAAAATACATTTGCAGTACCACAAGTTGATCAACTAGGAGAAGCAGAATCTCCTTTCAAAGCCCATCTCCATGGTCAAATCTTTACATTAAGATTTGAAAACCCAGACAATAGTGAGGGAAACCGGTGGTTGATAGATCAGTACGGACCTCAAGGAATCTATCTAACCATGCCATTGTATGAAAGAATTCCCTTCATAGTCAGAAACCAAGTACCTACATGGGTGTATACTCAACATACATTCCATCGCATAGATATTGAAGAACTTGGTACAAATATGTGGACTCATCAAATTCATGAGAATTTGACATGGCATGATCGTATACCACCACATGAAAATCAAAGGAATCCTCCAGCTGTCATCCAACCAGAATTAACAGAGTGGCCCCCAGGAAGCAGTAGTTATATCAACACTGACGATCCTGACGCAGCAGACGAGACAGGCTACTATACAGACTAGTGAATGGGTTTGTCATTCACAGTGGAAATTGTCCTCCACTTGGAAAAAGGACAACAGTCTGGCCCACTGGACACGGGACCATCTGTACATCCTTATCTTTAAAGGTTCTCTTGTAGATAAGATAGTGGTTGAGCTGTCTCCCACTCTTGTAAAGTCGGTTCATCCGATTTCTGCCACTTGTCCTAAATCTAGAACAACTGATGCTCCTCTTTTCCTATAAAAGACGGACTCGGGCTAGAAGGAACGCACGCAGAAAATCACCCAGTATGTTTTGAGTTAAGCATTTTCATGAATAGAATGGCCAATTGTTTCAAAAATTCTTGTCTCTTTGTGTTATACAAGCAATAGAGAGTATGCTCTGTTTCATTTGAAACATCAGAAATCAGAACTGCTTTAATAACAGCACGTCTTTACAAGTTTGTTTCCGCTCCTAGAACTTAGACAGCTGTAGAAGGTTTTACCAGTCTGGTTTTGGTAAGCCCCAGTTACCCTAACCGGCCCTTTCCAAAAGTTGGTATCAGAGCCTCAAAGGTTATATTTTATAACCCGGGAGAGGATAGGCTACCCTGAACCCTAAACCCTAAACCCGAAACCCGAAACCCGAAACCCCTAACCCGAAACCCGTAACCCCAAAACCCAAAACCCAAAACCCCAAACCCAAAACCCCTAAACCCTAAACCCTAAAACCCTAAACCCCAAACCCCAAACCCCTAAACCCTAAACCCCAACCCTAAACCCCAAACCCCAAACCCCAAACCCAAACCCTAAAACCCCTAAACCCCTAAACCCCAACCCGGACCCCGGACCCCGGACCCCGAACCCCCGGAACCCGGAACCCCCGAACCCCGAACCCCCGAACCCCGAACCCCCAACCCCCAACCCCCAACCCCAAACCCCAACACCCTAAACCCCAAACCCCAAACCCTTAACCCTTAACCCCAAACCCGTAACCCTTAAACCTTAAACCTTAAACCTTAAACCCGATAACCCTTTAACCCTTTACCCTTTACCCCAAACCCCGAACCCCGAACCCCTAAAATTTTTTGAACCCTGAACCCTGAATCCTAAAACCCTGAACCCTGAACCCTGAACCCCTAAAAATTTTTAAATCCCTAAATTTTTTAAACCCCTAAAATTTTTTAAACCCCTAAATTTTTTAAACAGCTCAATAAAGATTTCATGTCTTTCTGCTAAATCTCTTTCTCATTTTTCTCATTTTTTTCTAAGTCCTTTTCTTTCCATTGCTGCTAGTGATTCTCACAAATTTTTTAAACCCCAAAATTTTTTAAACCCCAAAATTTTTTAAACCCCAAAATTTTTTAAATTTTTTAAACCCCTAAATTTTTTAAACCCCTAACCCCTAAAACCTAAACCTAAAACCCTCAACCCTAAACCCAAAACCCAAAACCCAAAACCCAAAAACCCAAACCCCAAACCCCCAACCCCCAAACCCTCAACCCTCAACCCTCAACCCTCAACCTTAAACCCTTAAACCCTTAACCAGAAGCCTGAAACCCGAAACCCTGAAACCCGAAACCCTAAAACCCTGACCCCAAACCCCGACCCTCAACCCTCAACCCTCACCCCTAACCCTCAACCCTAAACCCTTACCCTAACCCCTAAAACCACAAACCCCAAACCCCAAACCCTAAACCCTAAACCCTTAAACCCTTAACCCCAAACCCCAGACCCCTCAACCCGCAACCCGCAACCCGCAACCCCCAACCCCCAACCCAAAACCCTCAAACCCTAAACCCTAAACCCTAGAAACATGTCTGGACATTTTACTCAATAAAATATTCTTCCATGCTTTTTTCTGGTTTAATCTGGTGCTGCAAGTGATACTTATGTTAATTGTTAATTGTTAATGGTTAATTGTTAATTGTTAATTTTTAATTGTTAATTGTTAATTGTTAATTGTTAATTTTTAATTTAAACCCTAAACCCTAAACCCCAAACCCCAAACCCCAACCCCAACCCCAAAACCCCCACCCTGAAACCTCAAGCCCTAAAACCCTTAAACCCCAAACCCCAAAACCCTCAACCCTAAACCCTTAAACCCTAAACCCTAAACGTTTAAGGTTTTAGGGTTTAGGGTTTATGGTTTAGGGTTTAGGATTATAATTTAAGATTATAATTTAAGGATTATAATTTAAGGATTATAATTTAAGATTATAATTTAAGGTTTATAATTTAAGGATTATAATTTAAGATTATAATTTAAGATTATAATTTAAGGATTATAATTTAAGATTATAATTTAAGATTAATATCACTTGCAGCATCAGATTCGAACCAGGAAAAAAGAGCATGAGAGTGAAAAATAATTTTATTGAAAATGTCCAGACATGTTTCGAGGGAATTTCACCCTCTCATCAGTGGACTTAAAGTTTTACAATAAAATGCAATTACAAACGGTTAAATAGAAGAAGGTGGAGACAAATCCACTTCAACTTCCAAAAACCGAACAGTCATGCAAAGATAATTAATTAATCAATCAAGAAGATTAATTAATCAATTAAAATTTAATTAATCAAGAAATCAACCCTAAACCCTAAACCCTAAACCCTGAACTCATTGTATGGCTTTTTGCCAAAAAGTACCCGCACATGCCTATTTTTTTGGGTATTTTATTCTTTGCATAGTGGTTGTTTTATTTAATTAATTAATTAATCTTTATTTAATTAATTAATTAATCTTTTTTGATTTCTTGATTAATTAAATTTTAATTGATTAATTAATCTTCTTGATTGATTAATTAATTATCTTTGCATGACTGTTCGATTTTTGGAAGTTGAAGTGGATTTGTCTCCATCTTCTTCTATTTAACCGTTTGTAATTGCATTTTATTGTAAAACTTTAAGTCCACTGATGAGAGGGTGAAATTCCCTCGAAACATGTCTGGACGTTTTCAATAAAATTATTTTTCACTCTCATGCTCTTTCTTCCTGGTTCGAATCTGATGCTGCAAGTGATATTAATCTTAAATTATAATCCTAAAATTTTTTATCTTCACGCTGCCATTGGATTCCTTCCAGTTCCGTTCGAATGGCTATCCGGTTCTCCGCCTTCATTCATTCTTGTTTGGATCGAGTGTTTGTTGGTGATGGTCGTTCTTGGGCGGTTTTTTGTTGGTGATTTTTTGCTGATGCTAGGGTTTCGGGCGAGCTTTTCCTCCGTTTGTGATTCCTTTTGGGTGTTGCTGACGGAGGCCCGAGCGTCGTTGTTTATGTTTCCCTTTGGGCTTCTTTCGGCCGCCTTGCTGGTCTTACGCCAGCCGCTGGCCTTGCGCCAGCTCTTGGCACTTTGTGCCCTCGGCACTTTCGTGCCCCCTGCTCCCCATCTCGGCGCCATGGGCTTCTGTTGCAGCGTCTGGCCGCGGCTCTATCCGGCTCTTCCGCATGCCCCCGGGTCTTCGGCCCTCTTTCGGACGCGGTCACTCTGCAATCGCAGGTCGCCGCCTCCTGCGGATTCCCTCTGGGATCCCCTTTGTGCGTGGAGTTGCTCTGGACCCCTGCCCGTTCGCTGTTTCTTCGCCCTGGTCTTTCCGGCGTCCTCTTTCCCCGGCCCCCGTGGGCATTTTTCGACGATTTTTCAGTCCTTTCTACAGTTTTCGGTCTCTTTGGTGGTTTCCGGTTTTGCTGCTTCCAGTTTTCTGCTGTTGATGGAGGCTTGGGCGTTGTTTTCGCTGCAAGCCCTTTGGGCTTTCCTGTTGTTTCTGTGCCCCTGAAGACCGCGCCACCGGCTCTCTTTCCTGCCCCCACGTGTCTCTGCCTGGTGCGGATGGGCTTCGGCCTTTGTGGATGCCGCCCCTTTGGGATCCCCCTTCCGTGCCGTCTGTGCAGGTCCCTCTTCACGCGCGGGCCTGAGTCGGCTCGGCTTCCCAGCCCCCGCGGGCTTTTTTGGCAGTTTCCAGCTCTTCCACCTAGGTGGTCCGGTTTCCAGTTTTGCAGCTTCCTGCTCTTCCGCCTTGGTGTTTTCCAGTTTTTGTTGCCGGTTTGTTGCTGGTTTTCGTGCCCGTGGATCTGCTTGGTCGCCTCCACTATGCTTAGAATTTGTGCCTCCTGCTTCGGAGTTGGGTCCCCTCATGCCCAGTCACTCTGTGTCGAACATGAGGGTTTCCCTAAACCCTGAACTCATTGTATGGCTTTTTGCCAAAAAGTACCCGCACATGCCTATTTTTTTGGGTATTTTATTCTTTGCATAGTGGTTATTTTATTTAATTAATTAATTAATCTTTTTTGATTTCTTGATTAATTAAATTTTAATTGATTAATTAATCTTCTTGATTGATTAATTAATTATCTTTGCATGACTGTTCGATTTTTGGAAGTTGAAGTGGATTTGTCTCCACCTTCTTCTATTTAACCGTTTGTAATTGCATTTTATTGTAAAACTTTAAGTCCACTGATGAGAGGGTGAAATTCCCTCAAAACATGTCTGGACGTTTTCAATAAAATTATTTTTCACTCTCATGCTCTTTCTTCCTGGTTCGAATCTGATGCTGCAAGTGATATTAATCTTAAATTATAATCCTTAAATTATAATCCTTAAATTATAATCTTAAATTATAATCTTAAATTATAATCCTTAAATTATAATCCTTAAATTATAATCTTAAATTATAATCCTTAAATTATAATCCTTAAATTATAATCCTTAAATTATAATCTTAAATTATAATCTTAAATTATAATCCTTAAATTATAATCCTAAATTATAATCCTTAAATTATAATCCTAAATTATAATCCTTAAATTATAATCCTAAATTATAATCCTTAAATTATAATCTTAAATTATAATCTTAAATTATAATCCTTAAATTATAATCTTAAATTATAATCCTAAACCCTAAACCCTAAACCCTAAACCCTAAAACCCAAAAACCCAAAACCCAAAACCCCAAGCCCCAAACCCCAAACCCCAAAACCTAAACCCCTAAACCCTAAACCTTTTTTATGGCTTTATGCCAAAAAAGATCCCGCACGTATCTAAAATATTTTGGATTTTTTATTCACGTAATATCATTATTACACAATATTGTATTATTTTACACAATGTTGTTTTATTACACATTGTTGTAATTTTTTATTGTTGTAATAATTTAGCATGACCTTTGGTTTTCTCGGGAAGTTGAGGAAGTTATTCTTCATCTTCTATTTAAACCATTTGCTTTTATTGTAAAAATCAAGTCCACTGATGACGGGGTGAAATTCCCCAGAAACATGTCTGGACGATTTTTAATAAAATTTCTCTCATGCTTTTCTGGTCTGAATCTGATGCTGCAAGTGAAATACTAAATTTTGATTAACTCTAATTTTTATTAACTCTAATTTTTATTAACTCAAATTTTTATTAACTCTAATTTTTATTAACTCAAATTTTTATTAACATACATGAGCACATACATAAATATTTTGAGTAAATATGACACGACAATATACATGTAAAATTGATACATCCATCCAAGTGAGACACATACACATGATATAACCAAATATCCAGTATATCTCATATATAAGAACAATGTCATGATATAATGAACAACTATCATGATATAAATCATACAAAAATGAGATCCATGCTGGATCAAAGTTTCAATGATATACTGAAAATATCCTAAACATCCCAACTCTATACTATAACCCTAGGAGCCGTTGCCATCCTGTGGATCGGGTGGTGGTGGAGGAGGTGGTGTTGGATCCACTATCGAGTAGCTAGGAGCCCTCTAACCCTCTAGGACTGCCTGTAGATATAGAACATAATAATAAGCATCTCTTGTTGCCTCTCGCTATCTCTCTATAATGGCAGTCTGTAGTGCCCACTCCCAGCACTCTATCTCTACTCTGGCATCTATAGGCCACTGCTCTCTCATGACTATAGTAATCCATAGCTATGCCATCTCTATCTCTAGCACCTAAATCTATGCCCTTAGATCATCCCCTATAGATGGGTCTGCTTGTGCTAGGTCTACCTATGCTGGTCTCTGGGTAGGCCTCTGTATCTCCTCACTCCTCGAGCTCTGACCTCGTGGTAATTTTTGGCCACTAGATCAGGAGCTCTTGCCTATGTCCCTAGCTCTGCCTCTCCCTCCTCCATCTCCCCCGTCTCCTCCATCCCCTCCTCCTGGTACCACTAGTGTTGCATCTGGTATAGTGAATCGAGGGAATGGTGCCTGCCTCTACTTAGCCCTATATGCCATATTAGAACCTGCATCTGCCACCTCTGGTAGGTACTCCCATGGCTCCCAACAAATGGCATTTGTCTCCTCTACAACTGTCTAATAGTCTAACATCAGCAGCCATCCCTGCCCCTCCTCATCTCTAGCCCGAGCGTATGTGGTGGTCTCTGTCGAGACTTGCTATTGCCACCCAAACTGTCTCCACACTCGAGTGATGTATAAATTCTCTACAATCTCTAGAAGTTAGCCTACCATTGGCC
Source organism: Chamaecyparis obtusa (assembly GCA_027943335.1). Classification (NCBI taxonomy): domain Eukaryota; kingdom Viridiplantae; phylum Streptophyta; class Pinopsida; order Cupressales; family Cupressaceae; genus Chamaecyparis; species Chamaecyparis obtusa. The sequence goes on from BSBK01007708.1 coordinate 32,841, forward strand.
ACGTGCATAGCATATAGCTGAGCTCATCCTCATCATCACTCTAGCTCTCGACTACCTTGTATGGCCTCAATGTGAAGGAGGTCATCTCATCCAATACCCATCTATAATATGTCACATCCCAAGTCTGGGCATGTGATATAAACCCTACGTATCTATATATGAACTAATACCTCTGCTCTCTCAGCTGGAATCAAGGGCACACCACAGAGATGTGCTCCCACACCCATACCTGTGCCGGGATGGCACCACAAGCCCAAGTCCTCTCGTCACGATACACGATCTCGTGTAACTCATGATATATCTCTGCCAATATGGTAGGTCCCCATGACATGTTTCATGGTCACGTAATCAAGTCTACTAGTAATCTCCCCTAACCGAGAGGGAACCCCTTTTGACTGCGGTCAGTCATCAGGGCTTGTGAAATAATGGAAGCTACAATACATGGTAACGGGAAGTCCCTGCCAAACCTGTCCATCAACCTGTCCCAGGAGGCATGCCTGTCCAAAATCATCACATTTTGGAACATCTCCTGAATGGCATGTCTCCCATCTGTGGCATCCTGATCATAATACACTTGTGTCAGAAAACAATCATGTTAGTTTTCATTCATATGGAAACTTTATTCTTAAAATAATTATATCACAAAAACATGATTATACTTACAGGCTCGCCATGACATGACACTCATAGAATCCTATAGACATCCTCTAGAGTGATGGATGCCTCTCTAGTCAGCAAGTGAAATGTGTTGTGCTCACTATGCCATCTCTCTGCTAGGGCTGTCAGTAGCCCATGATCTACCCTGATGTATGGGTACTATGATAAGTATCTAAATCCCATGGCTCTCAAGTCAGTCCAACCTGGATCATCCAAGTCTCAAACAAACTGTAAACCAACCACCTTCAGCGCTCATATGATGAGTGTTGAAAATACCTCTTGCATATCCAATTAAGCCAATCATCAGTATATCATGATGGAAATCAGTATAAAAACATCTAAAGTATAAATATTGTATGGACCCATGTCTTATTTTTCTCAAAACAATTAATTTTTCTAAGTTTTTGACTTAAGCAATACTGCTATTTGGAGAAGTATCATGTGATACTTCTCTCTATAGTGGGGTGATATATGTTTATCATGCGATACTTCACCAAGTGTCGCGCGACAGTCCACTAGGTATTGTGCGATACTGGTGTCGACTGTCGAGCAATCGACTCAGGACCCGTAAAGTATCACGTGATATTTATCCCCAAAGGGCACGATACTGTAAAGTATCACATGATCTATCACCTAGGTTATAAAATTAAAAAAATTTAAATTCAAAATTTTTCAAAAAATATTCTTAAATTGACCTATAAAGTGTAAAATTTGACTTAAACAATTAGTTTTTTGATTTATGTATTGGGGCACCATAGTGTGGAGGTCGGTTATGCAACCGAGCATGCTCGAATCAATGTTTGTGGGTTGGAATGCCTGTTGGTTGAGCCATCACTATCTCTTAAAGCTCTGATTCTCTGGCTAAGTGACAAATGATTTTGAAAATGACAATTTTGGCCCCTTATATAGCTTTCCAACCAATTTTGGTTAATTTTCAAAACACCTCAGAATTGCATGAAAATTGCACTCCTAGCTAATTTTGACGTCCTAGATCCATTTTTAGACTTGAAATCAAAATTTGAGGTCATCTTCCTAGTCAAAATTGAGTTTTAAAATTTCTCCTTCTTCTACGCAGTTGGCAGACCTTTTGAGGCATAACTATCTGATTTTCAATAGAATTTCTTCCTTCCATATCTCTAAAATTTTTCGTCTTTCATTCACCTTATTTCTAGTCTTCTATTTTTATTCTTCTTTTTCATCACTAGGGCATATTCTCATTGCTTGATGGTTAACCTATTGACCTTGATTTTCTGATTGTAATTTCATTCTGGTTTGATCAAATCTTTATCAATTCGTTGTTCTCCTCTCTTTGATTTTGATTTCAACTCTAAGGGGGCAGTATTTATGGGATTCTCTTCCCTAATTTCTTGATTTTCTTGATTCAGACATCTTTGTGAGCCTTTTCTCAAATTTGAGATTCTTATCTCCTACTTTGGATATGATCCCGAATCAACCTCATATCTGAGATGTTTTATGATCCTAGATCGATCTCACACTACAACTTTTTTTTTTTTACTACATGTGTTCCTAAATCGATCACACATTAGTCAAAGAAGAGCAAATGTATGCACCCAAAAATGGTCACCTAAACTTTGGGCCCCATTTATTTGATTTATTAATCTCTGAATCAGTTTTATCAATAATCAATATTTTCAACATTATCAATTTCTTGATCAAATCTTAATTCGATCATATATTGGATTCTTATCCTATGCTTTAACCATTTATCCTAAGCCTTTATTTAATGAAAAGGAATATTTCCTCCCCTTTTATTTAAATAAAAAATCCCCACTTTTCTTCTTATCCTATGTTGCACAAATAAATCATTTATTCTTATTTTATAAACAAAAGAAAAGTACTTTTTGTTTTTGTGGACATAAAGTCAACTCTTATTTTATTTTTGGAGGATATTTGAGCACAAGGATCAAGCTTCTATTTTTCTCCATCATTGATTAAGTCTTTTGCCTCTTAATCTTGATCGTCCATTGATTCTCATTTTCTATAAAAAAAGAGCTCTCTTCTTCATTTGCATAGTATCTTGTTTTATGCTAATGTTATGCTACAAGTCTTCTAGGTCACTTTGGAGCTCTTTGAAGACATTCTACATCCAAGCTTTGAAGACTTGTCATTGCATTTCATTTTAGTTGCATATTTTCTTTTTTAGATGCATTATCATGGCATTCTTAGTATAGATTTCCTTTTATGCAATAGAATAATCTCACATAGTCTAATTAGGAAGGGTTGTAATCCTTTGTTATTTCCTTTTATAGCTTAATTGCATTGTCATTTTATAGATTAATTTGCATTTTTATATAGATTTGCATTGCATTGCATACATTTGATTCTATTTGGGGATATTGGAATTGTCGCCCTTGTCTTCACTTGAATCTCTCATTGTGTGGTTGACTAGTATGGTCATTAGCTACATGGTCAAAGTCTCGAGATCAAAAGAGGTCTATTGAACATGCCTAATGGGTTGACCATTCATGTTTGGCATTGCCCAAGGAAAATACCAAGCCTAATTGGATATCCAAAAATTTCAAATATTTGATAATATTGGATATCCAAAATTTCTTTCCTAATTCAACATTTCATTTTGACTAGTTTTTCAATTTCAAGTTGCATATTTTTTTATGTTAATATTAAATGAGTTGAATATTTTTTTCAATTTTAAGTTTTATATTACAATTTTTTTTAATATTAATATTAAATGATAATAGCATAGCATTAGTATTATATAAATTTTTATATTAGCATTATTATTATTATTTATTTCTCTATTGTATAATAGTATAATATTAGTCTATTAAATATTTATATTATATGTTCAATAATACCTGAGAGAGAGAGAGAGAGAGAGAGAGAGAGAGAGAGTTTGACAAACTTTGGGTGGGAGATTTAAGATATCTGATAATATTGAATATCTGATAATTTCAGATATCTGAGATTTTTAGATATCTAATTCTTTTTACTAGCATTGAAAAGTAAAAAGTTTATTCTTTGGGTCCCTGCCCGAGAAGCACATTTTTCTATAGAGAATCACAGGATTGCACTTGTAGAAGACAAAAATCCACTTTTTCCCCCTTCTTGGTTGGAACTTGTCTATTTTCAAAGGTTTTTGCATCACCTTTTTGGTCTCACTATGGGGAGTAGTAGTTGTCAAAAGCATAAATGGAAGAGGAAACTCACAAATGAAGAGATTGAAGTGTATAGAGAAATGGATAGGGTTTCCCATTAGAACAAGAGATAAGGTATGTTAAATATTAATGAAGATGTGGGCATAGGCCCACCATTAAATGTGGTTTCAAGTGAAGAAGAACATGAATTTGAAATAATTTATGACAATAAATATTGAAAATGAGAATGTAGGGATTGAAGATGAAAATGTAGGTTTTGAAAATTGACATGTAGATGTGGACAATGGAAGTGTGGACATTAACAATGACAATCCATAGATTGAATATGAAGGAATTGACAATGATAATGGTACACAAGAACCAAATCAATGTAACACATCTCCAAATTATATGAATAAATGAAGTCCCCTGGTAGGACGAAAGACAAACTTCAAAATTGAGACCTTCAAGAACAACTAAATGGTTACTTGAAATTGATGAGAACATAATGAGCAATTTCAATGGCAAGAGACCAAAAAGAACCATTTGATTGTGGGTTTCAAAACTTTTTGATCAATTTTTTAGTTGCAAGACGTTGGTTGAACAATGTCAAATGTTTGTGCAATTGTTAAAGATGTAGAAGATAAGATGTATACTATTCAAATTGAAGATTAGTGTGAACAAGAAAAAGGAGAGGAATATTGTTATTGTGAGAAATATTTTTAGTGCTCTCAATTCCATTAGAAAGACTACCAAGGAAAAAGATAAGAGAGTTGTTAGGAGGGTTATTACAACCTCCTTAGTAAGTCATCATTTGAGAAAGGCTCATTTGATGAGACAAACTTGTGTTGACTTGAACCTAAATCGTAAAACTTTGGATAGAGCATGTGAAAGAAGAGAAAGGACTCAGTGATCCTCTTCAACATGATACATGGGCTTATGGTTGGAGACTTTCACATTGTGATAAGAATCTTACGATGGTGTGAAGGATCAAATTCAACTATTTTGGCAATCTAACTCAAGAGTGTCACCAAATGTGAAGGATGTCTTGAAGTTGAGAATTGACATTTGAGACCACACCTCGCATCCCAAACATTATTTGGAGGTGAGTCAAATAATGTTGTTCAAAAAAATTTGTGAGACACATCCAACATTGCAAATATCACAAAGAGCTTTTGAAGCCCTCAAGCCTTTTTTTTTGTGTGCCTCTTAAGATTTAAAATACTTTTTGTTGCAAATATCATGTGGAGTTTTTAATATACCATGAACTATTACGATCCATATTTATTATGATTACGTTCAATAAATTAATCGTAGTTTTTTGCTTTAATTGTTTGAGCCAATAAACTTGGTTTTGTATGCACAGATTGTAAATATAGTTGGATACATATATGATATATATAGAAGATCGAGATGTACATTTGATTAGCCCATTTTTTTTTATGGTAAACTTTTCTATGCATTGGCTAGTCATGTTCTTTGGTTCATTTAGTTACTTATACAATCATAATCTTTTTGTCAACCTATATAAACTTCTTATATTCTCTATTAACTCTTCTTCTGCCTTCCAAATGCAGGGATTAGAATGAAGATGTCATCGAGTACCATGTGTTAAACTTATACACTTTAGGAGTGGAAAGGACACCTATTTTTTATATATAGTTGAGTATCTAAGATTTTTTTATTTAAAAACAACGATTGAATGTAATGTGCATATTTAGATGTAATATATATATATATATATATATATAGTTTAAAATATAAAAGAGCCCATAGGGTTTATTTGAAAATATTAAGAGCACAAATTTGTATCATCTTAATTTTGTATCCTTACATTTGTATTTTCTTAATTCCATGTACATTTGTATCATCAAATGATGTAATAGTTAGAGTCATTGAGTCAAAATTGGTTAAATGTGTCCAAAGTAAAATGGTGATTCCCTGGGGTGAAGGGATAGTGTTGAAGGATTACATCTTGGCACCAAATGGACTATGCCATTAACTCCAGTTGGGAAAATGTTAGTGACAACCCCATTTCTACCACTGAGTCACTAGAACATTCATGACCATGCCAGACTAAAGTGTCCCCAAGGTGTACTAAGCACAATTGGGCAGTGATCTTTTGAGGCTGGTATCTCAAACACCATCAGAGGTATTGATGAACCATGAGATGCTATAGGGTTGTATTTATGAGGCCTACAATAAACTCTCTCCATTCTGGGAGATTTAAATTTGTTTGAATTTGGCATGCCAATCTCACTTGATACCAAAACTTGCAGTGAGGGTCAGTTGAAAGTTGCACCACTAGGTTTCTTCCAAACCATTTATCCTGACACTAAATGGATAGTGTTATTAGATTTAATTAGGTAGGTAAACTCTAGTGATAACCCCATTTTACCACTGAGTCACTAGAACGTTTACAACCATGACAAACCAAAGTGTCCCCAAGGTGCACTAAGCATGATTGTGTACCGATCTTTCAAGGCTTGTATCTTGGATCTCGTGATAGGTATCAACAATTTGTGAGATTCTACAAGGTCATTTTTTGAGGCCTACAATAACCTCTCTCTGTTATAGGAGATTTGAATTTATTTGAATTTGGTATGCTAGTCTTGCTTGATGCCAAAACTTGCAGTGAGGGTCAGTTGAAAGTTGCACCACTGGGTTTCTTTCAAACCATTCATCCCAGCATCGAATGGTTTGCGCCATTAGCTCTGGTTGGATGGATAAACACTAGTGAGAACACCATTTTGACCACTGAGTCACTAGAACATTAGTGACCATGTCAGACCAAAGAGTCCCCAAGGTGCACTAAGCATGATTGGGTAACGATCTTTCAAGGCTCGTATCTCAAACCCCGTGAGAGGTATCAACGATCTATAAAATGTTATAAGACCATGTTTTTGAGGCCTAGAACAACCTCTCTCCATTATAGGAGATTTAAATTTTTTTGAATTTGGCACACCAATCTCACTTGATGCCAAAAATTGTAGTGAGGGTCAGTTGAAAGTTTCACCACTGAGTTTCGTCTAAACCATTCGTCCCAGCACTGAATGGTCTATGCCATTAGCTCTGGTTGGGAAGGTAAACTCTAGTGAAAACATCTTTTTGACCACTAAATCACTAGAACATTCATGACCATGCCAAACCAAAGTGTTCCCAAGGTGCACTAAGCATGATTGGACAACCATCTTTTAAGGCTCGTATCTCAGACCCCATGAGAGGTATCAACGATCCGTGAGATGCTACAGGATCATGTTTCTAAGGCCTAAAATACTTATCTCCATTCTTAGAGATTTAAATTTATTTGAATTTGGCATGCTAGTCTCGCTTGATACCAAAACTTGCAGTGAGGGTTAGTTGAAAGTTGCACCATTGGGTTTCTTCCAAACCGTTCGTCCCGACAACGAATGGTCTACGCCATTAGCTCCAGTTCATAAGGTAAACACTAGTGACAACCCCTTTTTGACCATTGAGTCACTAGAACATTTGTGAACATGCTGGACCAAAGAGTCCCCGTAGATATGTAAAAATGACAAAGTACTTTTAAATCAATAAATTGCAAAAAAATCATCAAAAGACACAAAATTAATCAAAAAGGGGTTAAATCAATTAAAATGGACATAATTAAATCAAATTGGACATAATCAATTAAAACAAAGGAAAAATCAAATGATGAGGTTAAATAATTAAATCAAAGCTTAAAAAGGGGAAAAACACTACATAATTGATTTTAATCAATTAATTATATAATTGTTTAAAGCAAAAAACAAAATGAACCTATTACCCTCTCATGGCTAAATTTAATTACTTAATTGAATTAATAAATCCTATTTTCTTTCAACAAAGTGAGCAACCAATGAGATTTGAGGACAAAAAAAACAAATCACTCACATTTGTAAATTGTCCAAAGCTTTGAGGCCATTTAAAGGGTTGTCCCCTTCTTGTCCCCCCATTTATGAACAAAGCAAAGTTTTTGACTCAACCATGGGTTGATCATGATTAATTCACTCCACCCCATACCCTTGGGAAATTACTATAAGTATGAGGCATTTTGGAGGGTAAAAGGATCTTAGAATTCATTTGCAAAGCATTGTTATTATAGGCAAATTGAGAGCATTCTAAGAGCAATTAAGAGCATTCCTTATCATTTAACACAATATCATTGATAATTAGAGCTAGAGGCATTGTAGTAGCATTGAAGCATCATACATTCTCATTTTAGAAGTGTCACTAGTGAGAATCTAAGCTGAGAGCTTCATTTACCATTTCTTTCTAGAGAACCATGGGATAATACATATCATAATTTCAATTCTAGTTAAATTTGCATTGTATTTGATTAAATTGATGTTAGTAGATCTTAATTTCAAGAAGGTGATTAACACACACACACAAAATGGCACCCACCATAGGGAAATAAGCCTCATTTTACTAAATTTCATTGTTTGGACCATTTATTATATGCTTGTACTTGTTATCTTTTGTGAAATTTTGTAGGATACAGATAAAATGTCGCTTATGATGAATACAGTCATGCCTGTGTATGATTAAACGATGCCTGCAAGCTCTGGTCCAACACTAATTAGCTAAACCTTAATGACTGGTGAATAAGTTTGAGTCACTGCTAAACCTTTCACTGTTGCGTACGAGATTAACACTCACGCCTCTATGATAAAGATTTGGTGTATTTGTGACAAATAGTGTCACCTGTGATTTCAGAACTTTCACAGACTAGAAATTCATTGTTGCCTTGGACAACACTTTACTTCATAATTTGTAGATCTAATGTCGCTTAAGGATTTCATTTCATGCCTAATATTAATTCTTTGTTGCTTTGAAATAATTCTTTATCAATTTGAATTAATTCTCTGTCATCTTAGGATATTCAGTTTACACATCTGAACATTCTATTCACACCTGTGTAATTTTTGATATTGCTTGAGCTGCTGTAAAGTGTCACATCACTTAAGTTACACTTGTGAATATTGTATTCACGCGTGTTAGCTGGATAATATCGCTTGGTGTTTGCTGTCTGTTTTGGCTTCTAAATTGCTAAATTTCAAATGTCTAACTCTTTGTTTGTACTTTTTAATAGTAAATGAACAGACATCCAAAAGTGAAAAAGCCAATAACCAGATTCAATCAAGAGGGAAAAGCTTTGGCCAAAAGGATCAAGAAGGAGAATCAAGTATATACCAAAACAATTCTTGAATCAACATTGGATGAAGATGTTAAGGTAAATAAAAAATACATTGTTGTGATTGAAGCTTACAAGCATAAATTTGTTTCATTAAATTGGATTTTTGATCCTTAAGCTCAATTGTTAAAAAAAATTTAAACAAAGTGCTCCAAAGTTTTATTTACTTAAATCTTTGTGTTGTCAAATTCAATTTGGGTTTCCCCTCATTGTGAATTGGTTGTGTTGGACTAATTTGTTTGAGGAGGGAGTGGGAACAATTTCCACTAGGTGAGTGTAAATAAAATGAAAATCAATAACTCAAAAATGCCCCTAGCCTTTTGCTAGCTACAAGGAAAGGTATTTTACATGATCAAGCTTGCATTCCTTAAATTGTGGCATTTCATATGAATATAGCTTTAATAAGGAGGGAATTTAATCAAACATTTCAATTCTAAGAACCTCCTTGTCAAGAGGTTGAGAAAGAATAATTAATTGCTTGTAGTGTTTGGGAACTAAAGGGAAAAGTTAGGGATATGCTCTTCACCTCCTTGGTGAATCAAATTCCCAAAATCTCTACCTTAATTCCATTTTCCTTGTTTGCAAAAATGAACATGCTAGAAGTTTAGTTGGGCTCACCTCTCAAGATTTTCCTTAAAAGGGTCAGTGAGTGGGACAACCCAAAGTGGGATAGACTTGCTTTTACCATGAGAATCTGACCCACTTTAAAAATAAATGTATGTATCTTTAATGGGGTGCATGATAAAAGGATTATAATCTTCTCTAACTTCCTCTAGTAGTCTTACAGATTGCGCAAAATTGTACCTCGATGCATGTGGGAAGCCCCATAACATAGTTGGGGGATGAGTGGTTGAAATCCATTTTGAACAGAATACTTATTAAATCCTAGTAAAATAGCAAGGCCAACCTTTTTAGAGCCATGTTTACAAGCCAAATTAGACTATAAGTAGCTTGCTTGGAATCTATTCTTGTGATATACTTGTGGAAAATGATAGGGAATATACACATTAGAGTGTTTTTAGGGACATGATGAAATATTGATGTGTTTGTTGCGATTGCTTTTAATTTTCAAACAAGAAGTTTCAAAAGACTTGATCTTAAAATGTTTAAAAAATTCAAAATCTTACAACCTGGTCAGAACAGTGTCACCTGCAAACAAAGAAATATGGCCTATTAGAGGTTCAGTCATGCTTGTGACTTATTCAAAATCGCATACCAACAAATAATTTATGCATGTTATCAATCTAATCACGCCTTTAAAAACTAGAAACATGCCTATCAGCAAAACACCTACGTTATGCAGTGTGTCGCTTAATCAATTTCCAAACAATGTGTATTACCAATTCAATGTCACATACACGTAATTTAGTGACAACCAAGAATTTAAAAGGGCAAACAGCGAGCATTTACAAAAAAATTCAAAAAAATTGGGTTACATATTTGGATACCCATTTTTGAGCTCTTGTTGTTCCAATATTCAATTGGATCAAAAATCTTATTTTAACAAGTTTTTAAAAATTACACAAGGATTTGATCACAGATTTGATCAGTTTTGTTCATGCCTACTTTCACTAGATCATATTACGTCAAGAAAACCTTGCAAGTAGATGAAACTTACCTACAAGAGGAACTTCCCTTCCCAGATGATATCTTTACTACCCCAAGAGTGCCCAAAAAGCCCGCTAAAGAAAAAGAAACCAACATGTTGTATAGCAGTACCTTGGGAAATACTGACCTAAACAATCAAGGTCCTAACAATAACAGTAGTATTGACCCAAACAATCAAGGTAACTCCAACAACAGAGGAATGGATCCCAACACACAAGGTGTTTGTACCACTCCCATTAACATCAATGCAATGGCGGACGATGCCACCGATGAAAGGGTTAGTGAGGCAATTCAATGTCCTTACTTCCTAAGGCTTATGGAGAAAATAATGGATAGAGATAAGTAGAAACACTTTTTAGACTTAGCTCAAAAGGGTCTTAAACTTCCCTGGGATTTCAACAGTGATCAACTCAAACCCCCGAAAGTTTAAGATAGTCCCTTAGATATCATGAACAAGCAATTCAAACTATTCCAAATGCAATTAGATGACATGAAACAAAGTGGGGCTCCTAAGTCTTTTTCTATAGAAGCACTATGTCCATTCCCCTTTGATAAAAGCTTGGTCATGATACCATTCCCCATCAACGTTGTGTTCCCAAAATATGATAAGTATGAAGGAACATCGGATCCTCAAGATCACTTAAAAGATTTTTGTGCATTGAGCTTAGATTTCATGCATGACACTACCTATTTAATTAAACTATTCCCACAAAGCTTGGGAGGCATGGCTATGGAGTGGTTTTCCAAACTACCCTCTGGCATTAAGACCTTTGAAGAGTTGGCTTCAAAATTTGTGGCTCATTACTCATATAATATCAAACATGAGGTCACAATGATAACATTATGTAATACAAAACAAAAAGAGGGAGAAGCATTCCTCACGTTCTTACAAAGATGGAGGATAGTATTTGCAAGATATCCTAGGAGTGTACCTGAAAAAGAAAACATGGATATCTTCATAAATAGCTTAAGTAATTAATTGAATCACCGCCTCAGAATACAATGCCCCAAAACATTCCAAGGTCTGATTGAAAATGGAGTAACAATGGAGGAAGTGTTGGTCAAAAGTGGAGAGTTGAAATTGTATAAAGAAAATAAGAACAACTCCAACAATAATAACTCCAACAATGCTAATAATCAGAATAAAAGTTGGCTTAATAATAATAGTCAGTATACATTGAAGAATAACAACAAAGGGGTAGTCAATGATGGAGTTGTTGATTTGAACAACTTAAAGGTGGTCACGTTTGCCCTTACAAGGATACCTAATCAAGTGAATAATACAAATCAGACTTCAAAGGCACCTCCCAACAATAATATAAATAATGGAAACCAAGGGAATAATCAAAAGAATAGGAAATTTGATAAGTATTTAATGCCAACTCCGAAGAGGAACTTTATGCCTTTGGGAGAGTCTCTTGAGAAAGCATTGAAGACTCTCCTTGAAAACAAGATCATTAGCTTGCTGAGTATCCAACCTTATGAACCACAGAACAAACCTAGTTGGTGGCATGAACATAATCATTATGCATACCATAGAATTCAAGGGCAGAAGACCAATGATTGCCAATAGTTGAAGAATGGCTTGTAAGACATGATTGATAATGGCATGATCACTAGTGATGGGCCTCGAACTAATAAAGATCATACGACATTCCAACAACCATTTTATAGTCATGACAAAGGTGAATAATCTAATGCAAAGAAACAAAGTAGCAATAACATCAACTTCACACCACCTTATGATAATGTTGTATGCCATAGTGATTAAAGAACAATTTCAAAAGGAGACATCAAATGTCAGCACTTGGGGGGCAAGCCTCAAAGGTCACTTTACAAGGGGTTGATCTTAAACCCATATCTCCCCCACAATCCAATATTGTGATCAAGCAATCTCCTATAATAATAAGGCCATATAGTTTGGTAGATCAACTGCAAAAGACTCTAGCACAAATCTCTATTTTGGAGTTATTGAAGTTATCTCCCAACCATAAAGAAATTTTAGAGAAATCTCTAGTAGAAACTAATGTTCCTACTAATTTGGATGAAGGAAAATTTCAAAACATGGTAGGACATCTCATTGCACCTCATTGTCTATCATTTTCAGATCAAGATGACATGTTTATAATCCATCCTCAAAATCTACCTTTGCATATAGAGGTCCTAATTGAACGCCATAGGGTCAAACAAGCTCTCATAGATGGGGGAGTCAGTCTCAACATTTGCACTCTCAGCCTTGTTAAAGCTTTAAGGGTTATCCAAGTCATGTTTTGATCCAACAAAGAGAATTACCATAAGGGCCTATGATGAAGCTGAAAGGGCATCAAAAGGAATGATTGTACTACCCATTCAAGTGGGACTTGTCAAGAAGGATACCAATTGTCAAGTATTGGATATAAAGCTAACTTGTAATATTTTATTAGGGAGACCATGGATACACGAGATGCATGCAGTGCCATCCACATACCACCAATGCATAAAATTTTTGTATATGGATGAAGAAATCACAATTAGAGGGGATTCAAATCTGTTCTAATATTGCAATGCTCTCAAACCAATTCATGAGTTATTTATTCCTCATAATCGAGAAGGGATAATCCAAAGAGCTACCATTGAAGAGGTTAAAATGAATAAGTTGACATTAGATGCTACTCCTAACCCTCCTCAAGCTAGCTCAATGACTTTGACTAAGGGAAAAGAAAAAAGTGAGCTATGAGGGTCCCAACTCAATAGAAAGATCTTATCTAGCACCTAAATCAGAGATATTACCTCACAAACCTTAAAAGGAAGAAAAATAAAAATTCAAAGAAGAACACTATCAATACATGAGTGAGATGATGGATACATTTGAAAAGCAATGCAAAATCAGTTCCAAGGGAGTAGGGGAATATTTTGTTTCCTTGTTCAATTTACCCACATCTCCAAGATCCCATGGCAAACCTTCCAAAGAACATCTTCCACATAAGTATAACTCTTACTTTGTAAGGGAAAGTGATAAAGCAACATTTGATAGAGAAGAAGATGAAGTTCTTTAATGGTTATACAAGGATGAAGAAGATACTTCCAATGTTCCAACAGAAAGAATTCATCATGTTAATATCCAAACTGAGCAATATGGAAAAGGGTTTGAAATCATGCAAAAAATGGGGTACAAAGGAAGAGGACCATTAGGCCAAAGAAATAGAGGTATATTAGAACCAATTGAACCCTCTTGGAGAGCAAAGGAAGAAAGATCCGGAGTAGGTTATCAATGCAAAGGAGGGAGTTCTAGTCCAATGCATGATTTTTACCCTTGAGTAAACGTGGTGGAGTCCAATGTGGATAGTGATGATTCTCGAGATTATGAGTGGGACACATTATCTGCTGAATCATGTCAAGATAAGGAAATAATTGCAATACACACTTATGCAAAGGCTACAAAGCAGATGCCTCAAATCAATGAAGAACCTAATATTCAAGATCTTCACATAGGACAAGCATCTACTAATGCACCATGGATAGATACATTTTGGATGCCTTCAGAGGAAGAAGATTCAAACATTAGTTTTAATCCACTCATGGTTTTTCCCATGCTATTTCCCATAGAGGTTGATGAGGACTCAAGTGAAGGGGATTTTGATCCTTCTTCCATGGACCATCTCGAGGAAGCGCACGTCATAGATCTAAATGATACAATGTATGAACTCTTAAATGAAGCCATGTCCATAAACCCAATTGATGACATGTTGCCAAATAAACCCTTACTCTTGCTAAACCCACACCTCATTGACTGGGACCAAACCGAGCCAAGTGACTTGTTATATTTTCCAAATGACCAAGTAATGCATCAATACCTTAATGTGATGGAACCCTTTTCTACCAACGAATTCAATACCAACATGATGAGAACAATGGGGATCCAATCTCTTAGTAAAAAAAAAATGAAAAAAAATTTAAAAAAATAAAAAGTTCTAGTGTTGAAAACCATTATGTGGTAACAATAGAACCAAAAAAAATAAAGATAAAAGATGTTTCCTGTGGTGAAAACCCAACTATGGCACCAAAGGAAGAGAGATTGGATACTTTGCCAGAACGTGAGGAAGAAAGGTCACCTATTCTTATAGAACCAATTGAAAAAGTCAATATTGGTACAGAACCAGATCCAAAGTTCATATACTTGGCAACATCACTTACACCTCTAGAAAGAGAGATTTTTATTAAATTCTTTCGAGAACAACAAGTGAATTTTGCTTGGTCATATGCCAACATGCCCGGATTAGATCCTGATTTCATGATGTATCACTTGAATGTTAGACCAGGGGTTAAGCCCATGAAGAAAAAGTTGAGAAAGATGCACCCACATGTGGCTATTCTAGTTAAAGCAGAATTGGAGAAATTGTTAAAGGTTGGGTTTATAAGAGCAATAGCCTACGTTGAATGGATATCTAACATTGTACTAGTCAAAAAACATGACAAATCCATTCATGTATGCATGGATTTTAGAGACTTAAATCTTGCATGTCCTAAAGAGATTTCCTACTTCCGAGCATAGATTCCATTGTAGATTTGACAGCAGGTCATTCCATGTACTCATTGATGGATGGGTTTAGTGGCTATAATCAAATAAAAATTGCACCCAAAGACCAAGAAAAGACAACCTTTACATGCCCTTGGGGTACTTTCTATAGGAATGTCATGCCCTTTGACCTCAAGAATGTCAGAGCCACATATCAAAGGGTGATGCCTACTATTTTCCATGACATGATGCACACCTTTTTAGAAGACTACGTGGATGACATATTGGTAAAGTGCCACAAAAGAGAAGAACACTTGCAAATCCTAAGAAAAATATTCATTAGGTTGGAACAATTCAAGGTGAGACTAAACCCAAAGAAATGTGCCTTTGGTGTCAAATCCAGCAAATTGTTAGGCTACATAGTTTCAGCAAAAGGAATTGAAGTGGATCTAGAAAAGATACAAGCAATAATAGAAATGGAGATTCCCAAGAACATAAGCCAAATGAGATCTTTACAAGGCAAAATACAATCCATAAGGAGATTCATTTTTTAATTGGCTGAAAAATGTCATTCTTTTACAAGGCTACTACACATGGATACTATCTTCATGTGGGATGAAGAATGTGATAAAGCTTTCACTATATTGAAGACATACCTAATAAATCCACCAATCCTCATGTCACCAATCAAAGGGAAAGAGCTACTATTATACATATCTACTAATGAAAGATCCTTAGAAGTTCTCTTGGCACAAGAAGATGATCAAGGAAAAGAAAGAACCATCTACTACTTGAGTAGAACATTGATTAAATATGAACTCAATTACACATTCATGGAGAGAGCATGCCTAGCAGTTTTCTTTGCCTCACAGAAATTGAGACATCATATGTTGATGCATAAAATAAAATTAATTGCAAAAATTGATCCTTTGAAGTATTTGCTAAGCAAGACTGCCTTAATAGGTAGGATAGCAAAATGGGTCATGATACTAAGTGAGTTTGACATCAAATATGTAGATAGAAAAGAAATAAAAGGACAAGTGATAGTAGATCACTTAGCTAACAATCCCATGTATTCTACACAAACTATTCAAGTAGAATTTCTAGATTCTACAATTGTCAACATAGAGGCCAAAACATGGAAGCCATATTTTGATGGCTCATACACTCAAGGAGGTTCCAGGGCTGGCATATTGTTAGTTACTCCTCAAGGATACACCATTCCCAAGTCCTACAAACTATTATTCTCAAGCACAAACAATATAGCGGAATATGAAGCACTAGTCATTGGCATTAAAATGGCTTTAGAATGGAACATCACTGAGCTACAAATATACAGAGACTCTCAACTCATCATTAATCAAGTCAACAATGAATATAACAACAAAGATGAAAAGTTGATGCCCTATAAGACTATGATTGATGGATGGAAATAATATTTTGCCTTGATCACTTTTGAGTAGATTCCACGAGAGAAGAATAGAGTAGCAAATGTAATGGCCACCTTGGCTTCCTTGTTACAAAAGCCTGATCAAAATGAGAAGTATGAGTTCTTGGTAAAAGAGTTGGTGACACCAGCATTTACCCTTTCCAAAACCCAAATCGTTGCCCTTCTTCATAAACATGAATCACCTTGGTATGGCCCTATCTATAAATATCTTAAAGACCAAGAATTACCTTTAGACCAATCCCAATCCCAAAAATGAAATTTCATACGCCAATCAGCCAGTTACATAATCCTATTAGACACGTTGTATCGTAAGGGTCTTGATGGAATGTTACTTAGATGTCTAGAGGAAGAAAAATCTAAATTAGCTTTACACGAGGTTCATGAAGGCATTTGCGGGTCACACTCAAGTGGTTTAAACCTAGCTAAGAAAATCCTTCACTTAGGGTATTTCTAGAGATCATTAGAAAAAGATGCTTGTAACTGTGTCAAAAGATGCAACAAATGCCAATATCACGGAGAATTGATACATGCATCGACACAAGAATTACATCCATTTGTTACACCATGGCCTTTCTATTAATGGGGATTTGATCTAATTGGGATAATTTATCCACCATCTTCCAATGGAAATAAATATATCATAACTGCAATAGAATATTTCACTAAGTGGGTAGAAGCAGTGCCTTTGATTACAGCCATAGGCAAACAAATTTCCATGTTCATCTTAAACCACATCATTTGCAGATATGGTATTCCGCATGCCATAATTACAGACAATGGAAAGCAATTCAAAAACAAGGATATAGATGAACTGTGTGCTACATTTCATGTTACTCATCACTCTTCATCCATCTACTATCCACAAGGAAATGGCCAAGCTGAGGCTACAAACAAGAACATTCTCAAGATTTTGAAAAGATCAGTCAACAAGGTGGGAAGAGATTGGCATGTACAAATCAATCCAGCATTATGGGCCTATAGAACAAGCATAAGAACACCCACAAGGGCCACTCCATTCTCTTTAGTTTATGGAGCTGAAGTTCTTCTACCTTTGGAGGTTGAAATCCCATCTTTATGAGTATCATTGCAAGGCCTAATAACATATGAGGATTATAGAGTTGCCCAACTTCAACAATTGGAATTGTTGGAGGAACATCAAACACAAGCCTATGAACACTTGAAGGTTTATCAGAAAAGAATTTCAAGAAATTACAATAAGCATATCAAACCAAGAACCTTTCAAGTAGGAGACTTAGTGTTACGAGAAAACCCAAAGAATCAAGTTGAAAGAGAAAAGAAAGGAAAATGGGAGGCTAATTGGCTTGGTCCATTCATCATTGTTTCATCATTTGGAACAGGAACATATAAATTAGTATATTGTGATGGTAAAGAGCTACAAGAATCTATCAATAGTATACATCTTTAAAGAGGTTCTACACATGAAGTAGATGAAAGAGTATAAAGAGCATCATATGAGGAGCATCATATTTATTGTACATAATCAAAAGAGATCTAGAAAAAAAAAATTGAAACAAAGAAAAAAACAAAAAATTGGAAAAAAATTGAAAAAGAAAAAAGTGCCTTGGTGAAAACCTAGAAATGCCTCCCACCACACAGTTTTATTTTAATACCTATATCCATCATGCTTCCACAGTGGCCCACATTCATCAGGTCTGGAATCTTGAGCCTCATCCTGTTATCTCATCTGGCTGGATTCAATGGTGGAATAACGCCATCAGGCGTACAGCTCATTTTCTATGCATTTACGACAGACATTTGGCCAACTATCGCCACAAAGCCTATGACATCACTACCAAGGCTTTATAGGTTGCCACTGAAGCTTTAGTATAGGACCCATTCAATCAAGAGCTGTAATGTAATCTAGCTAAGATTCGGCATCAGAAGCAAGTGGCTGACAATCATGCTGCCAGAGGGGCTCAGATCAAAGCTCGGCTGCACTGGTTAAAAGTTGGGGACCAAGTTTCTAAAGAATTTTTTGTTGCTCTCCGGCCTTGTCATACCAATATGGGCATTTGTAGAATTCATGAAGGCCCTGTGGTTCTCACCGAGCTTCTTGATATATTGCAAGCCTTTGTTTGTCATTATGAACAAATCTTTGCCTCTCAGGGTAGTTCCCCTACCAGTGAGAAAGCCCTTAAGGATTACCTCTTTGTGGTCCCCCAATGTTTGTCCCCTGCTTAGAGGGTTTTTTGCAATCAACTGCTTACCTTTTAGGATCTCCACGAAGCTGTGTTCTCCATGGTTGATGATAAAGCCCCTGGTTGTGATGGTTTCCCATGTGAATTCTATAAGATGCTTTGGGATGGCATTAGCCCAGATCTCCACCAGATTTACCTAGAAGTCTTTCATACCCAATCTCTAGGGGAAATTATCAATCAGGGGAATATCAAGTTCATTCCCAAATCTGGGGACCCTAAAGATATTTGTAATTGGAGGCCCATTACCTTGCTCAATGTCTCCTACAAGATCATTGCCAAAGCCCTAGCTCTCAAAACCCTCCATTTGCTCCCTCAAATTGTCCGGCCTGAACAAACAAGGTTTATCAAGTCAAGATTTATTCTTGTAAATATTCTTGCAGTCTAGGAAGGTATGGAATGAGCTCGTAAGTCTAAACAGAAAGCTCTTTTTCTTAAAATTGATTTTGCTAAAGCTTATGATCGTATTGAATGTCATTTTATTCTTGTGATGCTTCACGCTATGGGTTTTGTCCTAAGATTTATTCAATTTGTGCAGATGCTCTTCAATAATGCTTTTGCATGCATCACTATCAATGGTCACCAGTCCTCCACCTTTGGGCTTTTTTGTTCTATTCGAAAAGGGTGCCCCTTGGCACCAGCTCTATATGTTCTTGTAGCTGAAGGGTTTGGCTATCTCTTGGCTCACTCCATTTCCATGGGAAGTGTCTGGGGAATCTCCCTACCTGATTCCTCCCAGCAGCTTGTTAATGGCCATTTTGCCGATGATTCCTTTCTCACCCCAGCAGAGGACAAGGACAATGTTAAGATAGCCTTGCAGTGTTTAGACACCTTCTGTCTTTCTTTAGGCTCTACCATTCAGTGGCATAAAACCCTCTGCTACAGGCAATCTACTCTTCCCAAGCCTCTCTGGCTTTCCCAGTTTGGCTAGTCTAGAATTCAACACAGGGAGAAATTTCATTTTTTGGGCATCTCTTTTGCCTTCCAAGGTTCGCCTATTGAATTATGGAATGCTATTCTTAATAAAATTGAGAAGAAGCTTACCTATTGGGTCACGAAGCTGATTTCCCTAGCTGGTAAATTTTAGATTTGTTCCACAGTCTTGGCCACTACGCATGTCTACTACTCTTCCTGCTAGGCCCCCTCCAAAGCTTCTTACAGATGGCTCAAGAAACTTCTTTGGGACTTTCTTTGGGCTTCTAGTAGTGATCATCAAGGGTTTCACAGAGTGGCTTAGGAATTTTGCTACCTTCCTAAAGCCTCCAGCAGGCTTGGGCTTATTGATACCCAGAAACAAGGATATGCTCTCTGTGCCAAATGGGTCATCTGGTGTCTCATAGGTAATGAATCTTGGAAGATTCTTGTTCGCCATTGTATATCCTCTGGGTTTCCTCTCCACAAGCCTACATGGAAGGGGATTGGCTTTCAAACCTTGCTGGTCATGAGGGAGCCTATCTAGATTCAAGGTACTTTTGTTGCCAAAAGCATTTGGAAAGCTTGGGAAGCGATCAAACCCTGGCTCCACTAGGCTGGGAATGGATTCTGGGATGGTTTTTCATTCAACTAGCAAAATTTATGGTGGTCTCCTCTCTTTGCCCAGCAAGCGATTCCTCTTGCTAAACTTCATGGGGTTAGTGCTCTCTGGTTTCACAAGCGTAGCATTCAAACTCCCAGGGATATTTTCTCCAAGGCCACTATGAATCTTCAATCTTGGGAGGACCTCCGTGTTTAGTTTTAGCTCATTCGCCCAGATCGTCAGACTTTTGACCTCCTGGTGTTTGCTATCCCACCTCACCTCTTGCACAAAGTGGGAATTTAGTCGGTTAGACCTTGGTGGAAGAATTGGAAGTGGTACCCTACCACCCCTTTTGTCAGCTATAGGCCTAAGCTTGGTTACTCCTGGCTCATGCTTCATTTTCTATGGTTGATTCTCTCAACCATCGTTGGCGGCTTTCCTCTTCCCAGAAGAACTGGGGTTGGCATTTTTGTACCATTTGGGAAGCCATTATTGAGCCCCAAATTGCTCATTTTGCCTGGTGTTTTCTTTACTAGGGCTTGCCTCTGGGCACCAGACTTAAGCATTTGGGAGTTTTGGACCCTAAATGCCTGTTCTGCGGTCTTCCAAAGTTGATAATGCATATCTTCTAGTTTTGTTGTCCTGCCCAGATTTATTGGGGTTGGATCCATGATTTTTTTGCTCCTTTTAGGCCTGAGCCCTTTTCTTGGCACATGGCTCTTCTTGGTGACCCTCCCAGAATGCCAGCCCAGTTCACCCAGATTTGGCTCTCTTTTCGAATGAAAATTTTGTTTACTTTGCGGAAAGATAGGAATGATGTTATTGTCTCTCACAATAGTAAAGATATTTATGTTTCACTTTTTTATAAAGCTTGTATATGTAATAATGTCATAATGTAGATCCAGGTTCAAGCTGATAAGGTGGCTCTTGAAGTTGCCCACCTTCAGGAGTTACTCCAACACTGGGGTAATGCTCCTTGTACTATTTCCTGTGTGCTTCCTGATTCAGTGTCAGCCGATCGCACGCTGCCCAGAGGCTATTGCCACAACATAAGCTCTCATTCTAGGACCCCGCAATAGTGGCACTGTCACTCTGCCTCTCCTCCTCCTCGGAGGGATTCAAGCTTTGGGTGGCTGCATGTGCTTGCCTCTATTGTTGTTGCTCTCTCTTGGCCTTTGACCTTTGCTCCCCAGGGAAAACTCCCTCGCCTGGCACTTGCCATTTCACCCAGGCAAGAGGAACGAGAAGTTGAAAAAGAAGAAGAAGAGGATGGCTGGACCATCCCAGATCAGGCTCCTCTGCCCAATGTCTGGGGCAATCCTGATGACAAAGATCCTCCTCTCTCTACTGCTTCTACTTTGGCCACTTGAGGGCTTGGCTTCTATATGTTTTTTTTTGATGAATAGTTGTTTGTTTCCTGCCTAAGTGTCGTGTGGACTTGCGGGGTGAATTTTCCCCTGACCTTTTTTTTGTGAATACTGTACTTTAATATTTTATTTAATAGTAAAGGCCTTTATTCATCAAAAAACCTAGAAATAGGTGCCTTGGTAGCAAAAAAAGAGAAAAAGTCCCAAAAGGTGAAAACTTGGCAACAAATGCCTTTTGTTTCCTTGAGTCTTTCCCTTTCCAAGTCACATATGTACATATTGCATTTCATCATATCATTTGCAAAAATCCTTCATTGCATCTGTCATTTCTACATAGTCATAATAAAGCTTATGAGCTACATCATTGCATTTGCTGTAACCCAAAGTTTTCACACAGATATATTTACCACTTGGGGGCAGAAGAGGATTGGAAATTTGGTATCAAATGGATTCAATAGTATCACATTCAATCACATCAAAAAGAGAGATCAGAAGTATAGCATAAAGATTTTTGTGAACCTTTGATGGATATCATTGTTCACCAGCTGAGAATTTTGATTACCACAACTTGATCCATGAACCTTCATTGACTTTATTATTCGGGATTAAAAATTGACACAACATTTTAGAAAGATTAGAATACTTGGAAATACTTTTTGAAAATCATGAAACAATGCAAAACACTTGAAAATTCTTTTGATGATCTTTACTTACATTGATTTTTATTAAGTCTCTTTAGCTAATCGATGATGTTTCTACTAGATTGGCCATGATGGAGACATGATATTTTTCTTGCCTTTAAGTGATTGTTTTGTAGAAGATTCATTGACTTATGAGAATTTGTCTAATGACATAATCATCAAAGAACCATTGAGGACTATCACATAAGATGAAGAATTAACCGTTGCTTGTTTACGCAAATGAATACCTTGGCTATTTTGATCTTTCATATCTTAATACCAAAATCCACTTGCAACATTGAATCCATTGAAACGGGTATTCATACTCCCATAGCTTGGTCATCTAGCTAGTGAGGGTTGTACTAGGTTTTGAAAGAGGTTACCGAATGCAATACAAAGGGATATTCATATCACCATGATGTGGTCAGTGGTGATTGTATTGAATTTTCGGTCCCAAAATGCTCAATGATGAAAATTTATCCTCAAGGCATTTATTTGCTAAAAACTAGTGACACTTAGCTGCATCGCATTGCATTATCATGTTAGATTAATTGCATATGCTTATTGTTTGTGATAAATTTTTTCCAAGGGTGAAGGGGGTACACTTATAATCTTTGGTAAGTCAAAACATTATCAAAATGGGGGAATTCAATTCAAACATCACATTGATATCAATTGAAATAAAGACAATGACATTATCTTTTGCATTTAGGCATTAATCATTATCCATACATTGAAAAAAAGAGAGGAACAATTTCATTCTTCATACATCATCTACATTCATAATTAAAGATAGAATTGCATACATTCAAGACATTGAAGGATAAAAAACATAGGATCATCCATATGCATTTTCCATAAACCAAATTTTGCATCCATACATTGAAAACTAGAAAAACATCTCAAAAATTACATCCATCACCGCATCCACATATTTTATATCATAAATAAGATAACTGCATCCATAGCATAAAAAATTAAAGTACGCATGCATCATAAAATCATATAGTTTCATAAAAAGATAATCTCATAACAACATCAAGTGAATCAAGAAATTATGTCATCATATCATCATAAAAAGTGCTCATCAAAGATCATCAGTATATCAAGATACAAAGTGCTATAAGCATGAGGCATCATAAAGTCTTGATCCATCAAATAACATAAAATGTCATCAAGTAAAATAAAAGTACAATAAGGGACATCAATAATGATACATCTATCCATAAATCATGATCTTGCATCACCAGATCCACCTGCATCTCTGTCATGCTGTGGGGGAGGAGGAGCCTATGCAGTACTATATCCACCAAGACATGGAATCATAGCTGTAAGAAACTATTGCATCAAAGTCACTACCTAATCTAACTGACCCACAATAGTAGATAAATTAGTCCTCAAAGACTTAACATCTCAGGTAACGATATCAATAGTAGTAGCATCATGGGAACTCTGTCCTCTGTCATGGGAACTCTTCCCTTTGTCATGAGAACTATGTCCTCTATCATGTGAACTCTGACCTCTATCTTGAGATCTCTATCCCCTATTTGGTGGAGGCATCTGTTAGGCTAGAGCATCATCCTATTGAGCTAAGGCTACCCACTATACTTGTACTAATGGATTTGAGCCCCCGGGAACCTATCTAGCTTCATCAATTTGATCCTGTCTCTATGCCCTTTGGCATCACTGAGCTCTATCCTATCTACCTACTACTATAGGAGAGCCATCTAACCACTATCATCTTGCTTACCTCTAGCTCTACCCTGATCACCACCAACTCTGCCCTGACCAGGACCACCTACCGTACCCCACTAACCACCTCGTCATTGGTGATGTCTCCTACCACCACCACCACCACCATCACCACCATCCTCATCTCTGCGACCTAGCACAGGCTCTGATGGATTTGTAAATCGAGTAAAACTATGCTTTGCCCACCAGTCATGATACTCTCATGTGATACTTGCATCTATAACCCCTAATCTCATATCCCAATGACAATATGTCATCCCTAAAATCTGCTCCATGACATAATCATAGGAAATCATTGGTCCCCACACTGCTCACTCTGGCTAAAGTCGAGTGTAAATAGCTGAAACTAATGGCATCCCTTGTCCTCAGCCATACTACCTGGATACCCGACCAAAATAAAACTACTCAATGATAGTATTTGTGCACCCAATCATTCATCGGGGAGTAAACATGAAAGGTAGCTCGTCGTTGTCCTCCCACCATTGCTCACAATCAAGGTAAGGACGTCGTATAACCTGGTCTATATCATTAATCACTCAGTGCTAGTATTCTCGCTGACCAAGGTGATGTTGTACCACCATACCGGTATATAGGAAAGCATAAGGATGGCCCCATGGTCATCTCCTCTCTGACATAGGTCTGGTGATGGGAAGATGCTTCCATATCCACAGCTGTAAAATCACTGCACCTACTGATAATGCAAAAGAACCCCTGTACACTACCTCGTGCAAATCATGATATAATTGTGCTAGAACCCCAATCAAACCGCCGAGGATGTGCTAACAAATCCTCTAGAATCTAGCCCCAACCAACTAAGAAATCACGACCTCGCCGGTCGAGAAGTAACAATTCATTGATAATAACACCCAAAATAGCCGACAATGTTGAAAATGATGCGAACTGTGGCCATGTGATGGTGCTGTCATCAATAGTGTTATCCTCAAACACTCACTGATAGATGGTGGAACCATAAATAGAGTCGTAATACATGATCTTGCCATGACAAGGAATCTGCAACAAATGATACACGTCCTCAAGCGTGATCGTTATCTCACCATGAGGCAAATCGAAAGTGTTGTGGTCGGAGTGCCAATGCTCTACCACAACAGTGATGAGACCATAGTTCAACTGAAACCATGGGAGATCCAAAAAGAAAACTCAGCCCGTAGTGCTCAATCATGCAGTACTCTACAGCTGTCAGTCCCTTGCTAAGATCAATGACCCAAGAGGCAACACTACAAATGTACAAGATGGGGCACTATGCCTGTTTGACCAAAAACAAGAGAATCAAATCAACATCTTCTATCAAGGAAAACCTCAAATTAATTGTAGTTATTCTACAAACCTATCAGCTCAGCACGAGAAACATCAAAACTCCTAACTCTATGCATTGAGGAAGGAAAATCATTGTTTTATTTCTCTAAGCATTGAGAATAAAATATCAAACCTAACCCAATACCACATCATAACAAGATTGACAAACCTAATTCGTTGATAGTAATTTATTGATATTCTAATCAATTGTTAAGTTCAAACACACAAAAACCTCATTTTATCATTTGTACTAACCATCAAAGTTATCAAAAATCTATTGGGATGACGGAGTACAAAAAATTAAAAATTTAGAAAGTAGTCCTAGGTGTGATTTTAATCATACCAGGTGACATTTCCTTACGCGACATCGAAAGGTTGCCAGGTGACACTGAAATGATCACAAGCAAAATTTTAGTCATAGGTGACACTCAAATTGGCAAAGCGACACTAGATTCATTTCACACGACATGGAATAAGCTAGGGTTTGGCACACAGTGATTTATCCTAACTAAGGGCATTCTACGCGACATTGGATTTTTCCTAGGCGACACTTAAACAACCATACGCGATATTAAACTACGTAGAAGCATGAAACACATGCGCGGATGAGACACTTTACATGCTTAGGCGACATTAAAAATATTGAAAGCATGAAAAGAAGTTAGGGAGGTAGACACAGAATTTGAAATATGCCATAAATATAAAAAATGAGCAATAAATGCAAAAGTAAAAGTTAGAATGACTTACCAGAGGTCCATACTTAGGTGGCCTCACGTACCAGTGACATCTCCTGAATCGGTGCTCTCGCAATGGGACAACCATCTCAAAAACTAGCTGTGGACCAGAGCAAAAATCTCAAAGGGCAAGAGTGAAATTGAATAGAAAATCAAGGTTGATTAACCTATTTAAGCCCATTTTTTACCTAATTTGGGAGGTAAATTTAGTTTTGACCTATTTTGACTCATCCAATCAACCAGGGCAAAATTGCAAATCATGCAATATGAATACAATTCATTAGAAATGAAAACATATTCAATCAAACATTAATAAATTGATCAAATCAAAGAATCAATATGTTTTAATTTCTGAGGGGGCATATCAAATGTATCATTATCAGAGAGGCATAAAATTTTCTCAAATATCATATTAGTTCATCCTATCAAATCAGGCAACATATCACATCAGAGGCATTATCGTATCATTTTACCAAATAGCAGAGGCATTAGCAAATCAATGAATGAAGCGATTAGGACTAAAAGAATCTTTGATCAATGTTCTTCGTACATCAATTCAAAGAGGGGCATTTGTAGACACGTAAAAATGAAAAAGTGCTTTTAAATCAATAAATTGCAAAATAATCATCAAAAGGCACTAAATCAATCAAAAAGGGGTTAAATCAATTAAAATGGACATAATTAAATCAAATTGGACAAAATCAATTAAAGCAAAGGAAAAATCAAATGATGAGGTTAACTAATTAAATCAAAGCTTAAAAAGGGAAAAAGCACTACATAATTGATTTTAATCAATTAATTGTATAGTTGTTTAAAGAAAAAATCAAAATGAACTTATTACCCTCTCATGGCTAAATTTAATTACTTAATTAAATTAATAAATCCTATTTTCTTTCAACAAAGTGAGCAACCAATGAGATTTGAGGACAAAAAGACACAAATCCCCTTCTTGTCCCCCCATTTATGAACAAAGAAAAGTTTTTGACTCAACCATGGGTTGATCATGATTACTTCACTCCACCCCCTACCCTTGGGAAATTACTATAAGCATGAGGCATTTTGGAGAGTAAAAGGATCTTAGAATTCATTTGCAAAGTATTGTTATTATAGGCAAATTGAGAGCATTCTAAGAGCAATTAATAGCATTCCTTATCATTTATCATAATATCATTGATAATTAGAGCTAGAGGCATTGTAGTAGCATTGAAGCATCATACATTCTCATTTTAGAAGTGTCACTAGTGAGGATCTAAGTTGAGAGCTTCATTTACTATTTCTTTCTAGAGAACCATGGGATAATATAGATCATAATTTCAATTCTAGTTAAATTTGCATTGTATTTGATTAAATTGATGTTAGTAGATCTTAATTTCATGAAGGTGAGTAACACACACACACACACACACACACAGTCCCCAAGGTGCACTAAGCATGATTGAGTAGCGATCTTTCGAGGCTCGTATCTCATACCCCGTGAGATGTATCGATGAACTGTGAGATTCTACAGGACCATATTTCTGAGGCCTACAATAACCTCTCTCTATTTTGGGAGATTCAAATTTGTTTGAATTTGGCACGTTAGTCTCACTTGATGTCAAAACTTGTAGTGAGGGTTAGTTGAAAGTTGCACCACTGGGTTTCTTCCAAACTGTTTGTTTCAACACCAAATGGTCTACTAAATTAGCTTTGGTTGGGTCAGTAAACACTAGTGACAACCCCATTTCAACCACTAAGTCACTAGAACATTCGTGGCCATGCCAAACCAAAGTGTCTCCAAGGTGCACTAAGCACGATTGGACAACAATCTTTTGAGGATCGTATCTTGGACTCCATGAGAGGTATCAATAATTTGTGAGATGCTACAAGGTCATGTTTCTGAGTCCTACAATAACCTCTATCCATTTTTGGGAGATTCAAATTTGTTTGAATTTGGCACACTAGTCTTGTTTGATGCCAAAACTTGTAGTGAGGGTTAGTTGAAAGTTGCACAACTGGGTTTCTTCCAAACCATTCATCCTAACATTGAATGGTCTACACCATTATCTCTCATTGGGTGGGTAAACGCTAGTGACAACCTTGTTCAGAACACAAATTCAATAGAACATTCATGAACATGCCAGACCAAAGTGTTCCCAAGGTCCACTAAGCACCATTGCATATGTTGGTGAGAGTTCTGGTGTGTCAAGAGGAAAAATGGGACCATTCCTAGGGTAAACCTACCCAACCAGACGTGATGGAAGCATCAATTTGTGCCAACAATGGACAAATGTTTCTGCTCTAAGGGAGATGGGGACATGACCATAAAGGGCCATTGGAAAATGTACAGAGACCAAGGATGGTCATTTGAATGCATTGTGGAATGTATCGGTGATTTGAAATGGAGTAAATTGATTATCTATTGAATAGTGTTTAGTTGTAGGGATATGTAGGATGTATGGTGGTGAA
The DNA here is from genome assembly GCA_027943335.1 of Chamaecyparis obtusa. NCBI lineage: Eukaryota > Viridiplantae > Streptophyta > Pinopsida > Cupressales > Cupressaceae > Chamaecyparis > Chamaecyparis obtusa. The sequence goes on from BSBK01007708.1 coordinate 61,388, forward strand.
GAGACCATAAATGGTGGTAAATGTTGATTGAAGTTGCATGAAGCAACACCAATCATTATTGTGATCATATACTCTATTGGAAATTAGGAGAGAAAGAGATACTAAGAGGGGAGGGGTGAATCAGTATCCATCAAAACTTTTACTACAGGTCCTTGTTCTGATTTATCTTTCAGTGTATTAACTGATCAAAATAACTTGTATGAAATTTCATAACAAACATAAGTGAAAGTAATTGAACATCTCATCATCAATGCAATCACATGACACAAGTATTTTGGTATCGCAGAAACCCTTGTAAGAAGGTAAAAACTGCAGTGGGGATGAGACCCACAAATTTCACCAGTCTGCAGATAGTAAAGATGTGCCTATTAGGGCTACAATTATTTTGATCACTTCTTGTGATCTTACCCAATTATGAGTAATGAAAGATCGGCTAGATCTACCTGGTTAGAGGATTTCAACAACACTTTTAAGTGTGCACTCTGTTAGGAGATATACAAAAAGATTGTTAAGTCTACTCTGTTAAGATATTTTGAGATTCTATTACAATGGTTAGAAAGCAATAGAGATTTTATCTGTTCTGACTTGACAACTAAATTGATTGATTACAGATTCTATTCATACTATGAAATAACACCTTACTGTGTAGATCTTCCCTCTCTGTTTTGCTCGGTATTGCCTGTCAATTATGAATACTATTCTGTAAACAATTCTGCTTGGTATGGTCTGTTCTACTCAACTCAGTTCTGTCACTTAACCTTTGACTTAAAGTAGGCAATAAGCTTCAAGTGCTTGTCTCATCGTCAGTCTCCAAATGCTATAAACAATCTGTATTTATACTGTTCTAGATTAGTTAAGCCGTTTGATTCTCAACCATTAGATTATGCCGCTTAACTACAATCATTGATTATGTTGCTTTAGTTCATCTGATACATGTGTCATCACCTGATTTAATCTTTATTAGACCTTGTTTATACCATGCAATATGATTATTACACATGTATGATTCTGTTACAACCGTTTGTCTTGAAGAATCTGTAATCACAAACTCATATGCCATTTATGCTTTCCTCAGTAGTTACTTGTCTGGCTTGATCGGTATGTACTAGAATGTTTCGGTGTAGACTATGATCATGTTCGTCGGTATCGATGTGTGTGCTTGCTCGGTAGACTATATGTTACTTCGGTGTGTGTAGTCAACTGACCAACTCTGTTAAGCTTTACTGACTGTCTCTATCTTCTCTATATTTATCGACTATGTTATCCTTGTTTACCTTGCTTACTGACTAGTCTTGCTTACTTCACCGACTTATGATTTTGATACTAAGTGACAATTCATGCTCAATAGAGATAACAATCTCCCCCTTTGGCATTAGTATCAAAACATAAAATATATATACAACAAAAATTATTCTTATGTCTCCATCCTTATATCTCTGGTATATACATATACAAAAGTTTGCTAAGTACTATGAGTACTCCCCCTTACAATATGATCGGTAAGTATACAAAACAATAAATATCAGTTTGGCATAGCATATACATCTGTGTATCTTATCTTCTATCTTTTATCTTCCCTTTTTGTAATCTAAATCTGAATCTATACATTTTATCTTCCCCCTTTCTCATATAAATGCCAAAAATGAAATATAGAGTATACTTTCAACTTGTCAAAAATAGACTGATGGGTCTTCTTCAAGGAGTCCAGGAGGTTGTCCCATTCCTCCTTCAGATTTTTCATTGCTAGATTCTCATACCTCAATTGAGCTCATATGTCCATTACACTATCTAACACCGACAGTTCAAGTGTAGATACTAGGGTCTGTGCTTGCTCAATGTGCTGCTAAAAAATTTTCAGGTGTAGTTGGAGTTCTTTCATCAACTCATATACCTGATCAATTATGCTCAATTTCTTCAATTCTTGTTCCTTAATCAACCACCTTATTTCATATATCCTCAATATATGCTTGTTTGAAGCTTGTGGCTCGGTTGATGCATTTTGTGTACATTGCTGCTTTTCATCTTCTAGCTGTTCTATTTGTTCACTAATCTCTAAGGTGAACTTACCTATAGTACACAATGCTAACAAGATTTGAAAGATGTAATCGGTGATGCCTTGGCAATCAGAGATTACCTATTGTAATTCTACCTTGCGTAGAGTAACTACAACACATAGATTTTTAGCTAGCTTGTCTTGTACCTTGCTCTCTGCTCTCTCTTCCATTCTCTTTTCAACATCAATGTTAGGTTGTTGGATCTTTTGTGATAGTAATGCAAGTTGATCCAGAATAGGCTTATCCTCATCAATAGTAACATCGGGAATTACTTGGTGCAAGATGTCTCTTACATCGGTAAGGACCTCTGTCCTCTTCTATGCTTGTATGAGCTTGTCCTGTGCTGCCTTCTTATGCAATAGTTTAGCATACTTTTCTAGTTCAGAAGGTGTGAGGGTATTTGGATTAACATCTAGAATGACTATTTTCTCTTCCAGTGTCACTTCTTCTTTACCTTTCTTTTTCTTCTCCTATGAGGGTGTGCTCCTGAGTACAATGGTTGTACTATCATCTTGTGGAGTCTCTGTACTGACCAACATGCTCTCATCCTTTTTAGGTTCATCTATGCTCATTAGTTGAGCTTTTATGGCAATGTCATCTTAGTGTACCTCAACTTCTTTTTCTGTTTCCTTTTCTTTTTCAATTGCTTCCTTATCATCAGTTTTCGTCGGTTCAATTGTAATAGGGGGTTCATCTATGGATTGTGCCTCTTTCATAGGCTCATATGTCTTTGTAGTTTGTAATGTATCTCCTTGTGTATCCTTAGCATCTTTATTTTCTTCTAGTTTAAGTGCCTCAGGCTCAATTGTAGCTATAATAGCCAATGCTTGTTCAATTGTCGAAAGATTGCCTGGAAGCAATGCTATTTCGGTGTCCTTCAGAGATATGATCTGTACATCATCATTTTTATCATCCGGGTCACCATGTGTGATATCCTCTATGAGAACATCTGTATCCTTTGCTTCAGTCAGTTGAATGTCAACTAGTTCTGGTGCCTCTTGTGTCAGATCAATATGTGTTGTGTCCTCGGTAAGGTCCATTATGTCCTCGATAACTTGAGAACTAGTATCCTTATCCATATTGTCTGTGTCATCTAATAGTATACTCTTACCTTTTGATTTTAACATTCTTTCAGACAATTTTCTATAAGCAGCTTGTTTTGCCTTTTGTTTTGCTTTTAGTTCTTCTTTCAAAATTGCATCCCACAAAGAATTATATTCAGTGTCAATGTCACTGACATTCTCGTCCATTATTCTAAGTGTGTTAGCCTTCACTAAAAATCTTTACTGATACTTCAACATGTACTCTTGTATCTAATCATAACTAAAATGTGATGTTGTTCTTACTAGTGCTTTTTCACATTTCTTCTTCTTGGTATCCATAGTTGTTGCCCATCTGGTGGCAATCTTAGCATCTAGTGCTTTCGGTAGACTATATGAAATTTCCATTGGTATATGCTTGAACTTTACCATTTGTTGAACAACCACATTCTCAATCTCTGTCTGATCTTTGGTGCTCATGTTGTCAAATTTGCCTAGTGTAGGATCGTTCAAGTTGCCATTTTCAATTATATCTTATATCAGTTCTTCACTAGAACTATCCTTATGTGAGACAACCTTGAATCTATTTTGATCATCATCAGATTCTTCTTTACTTGTTTCAGTAGCCTTAGTTTGCTTGATTTTCTTCTTTGATGGTCCTGCTACCTACTTAGACTTTCTTTTCACATATGTTTTGGCTAGTGTACTAGCCCTTAATTTGGCTTGGGGTGTTTTTGTTGTCAAGGGTGCTATTTTTGTTGTTGAAGATCTTCTCTTCATGCCTTTCTTATTGTTTTCCCCTTTTTGAGTGTCATCGGTAGAGGGAACCGATGTTGTGCCTTTGTCTTTCTCCTTATCTAACTCTATGGCTTCACTATCATAAGGCTCATCCACCAATTCTAAGAGTCCTTTGGTTGTGGTAGCAACCGGTGATTCATTTGAGTAGTCATCTGATAATACAATAGATTGTAGAACTTCCTCAAGATGTTGAATCATCTTCTTCCCTTTTCTTTTCTTCTTACCGACATCAATCTCGATTTCTATTCTAGATTTGGCTTCTTCATATGTCCCAAATCTGCTTGTTGTGATGTCTTTTTGTAATGCTAGTAGGGTTGTTATAGATTTCAATGCTAGATCATGACTGATCTCATACCCCCTTGGTGCTAGCCACTTAGTCCTTGGCTCTATGGACTTTGTCATGCAGTGATTAGTGCTTACTACAAAACAAATATCATTTTCAAACTTCTTCACTAAGTCTTCTAGAATACAGGTCCTTTTATGCATTTGATCCTTGAACTTATTGAAATAATTATCAAATTCACTATTTGCCTCATCACCTATTGTCTTCTTCATGTATTCCTCAATTTGAATAGCTACTTGTTTATCTGTTTTCCATTTTATTGCATCGACTCTAGGAACAAATTTCTGAATGTACAAGAATAAACAAACTAACAAAGTACCAAACTTGCAAGTGTTCGATCTCTTGGATCGTATTACCTTCATGTTGTTTGCAAGTTGCCAGAGCAATAAATCTACAAGATCAACAAAATGATCTTTCTTTACAATCTTGTATGCTAGTCAACTGCACTCATTGGTACGTTGTTTAACTGACTTGACTGATATATCTTGTAGCCAATTACATGTGTTGCATACTTAACATCTAGGTCTCAAATTTTGTTTATCTTAAGTGCACGACCATCCCATTCTACTCCTGTATTCTTTTCAACTTCCTATCTCAAAGCAGGGCGAAATGCTTTTGCTTTGTCAGAGGTAGGGTAACCTATTACAGCACTGATCATTTTCTATGTGATAGTCACCGACTTGTCTCCTAACAAAAATTTACTGTCATGGTCCTGGCTCAAAACAATCCTAATCCATTCATTCTTGAAACTGTGCGGAAAATATCTAACATTCATCAAACCTACATCTTCTAGTCGTTTGTATTCAGGTTTCAATTTTCCATCCTGGTATGTCACTCCTTGCAATGCAACAATCAGTTCATATGTCCCTACTTCACCAATTTTGCAATGAATATATTCTCTCACATCTTCTGTCAGCAAAACCTTCTTTGGTATACTCGAAAACACTCCCATTAGGTTAAGTTGTGAAGCTACTCTCGGATGGGGTTTAAACTTCTCTTCAGCAAAGTGTGCCCTAACAATAAATTATACTTCCTCTTCACCTTGTTGGGTGTTAGTCACAGTTGATGTCGATGCCATTAATCAAGCTAGGGTTTTGACAGTTTTTAAGGTGAGTAATTCAAGTAAATATCATAAGTGCCCAAAAACCCACTTGATGAATGAAGAACTATCATTGGTTCAAGTGGAAAGTGCTCTGAATCACTTTGAAAATCTCTGGCTCAAACTCTGTTGCTCTGAAAATTTGCTCTTCATCAATCGCAGTGTAAATAATGAACTCTAATACCTCTGTATTTATAGACTTTTTCGATTTCCCGCTCAAAATTTTGTATTAAATGCTTGACCTGATCTTTAGTGCAATATAACTATCTCTCATTTAACATATGATTCCGTTGGGTAAAACTGTTTCCTTAGCTGATATCTGACTTCATCGGTTTACGTTGTTCCGTCGGTTAACCTTGCTTAATAAAGACTTTTCGGTGCTACTTTTATAGGTCTTACATTTACTGACTAATATAACAATATTAGCTCACATATCATAACCATAGTGCATCTTGCTTCATGCTGATTTGGTATAAGTACTGCATATATAAGGAACTATATGTAAGATATGATCTTTAAAGTATCAATTCCACACATACCTTTTTCACCTTATGTGAAGTTACCGATGTCACCTTGTCCAGAGGACAAGGCTTCAACGACAATGTTGCTTGATTCTCCAGTCTTCTTTTTAGCTTTCTTCCACATGGAATTCCTCAAGTTATTGATTTTAGCTATAGTATATCCACTCTCAAATATGTGATCTGCATCTAGAGGTCTTTCTTTACAGTCTTTGCTTACATGACCGACTTTATGACAATGGAAACAAGCCATCGGTGTACTAGTCCAATATCTAGAGTTTCTTATTCGATGTGCCCTGTAGCAATTAGCTGCAATATGCCCATATCTTCCACAGGCAGTGCAACTGGTCCATGTATTATAGTCCCAAACATAAGCATTCCCTTGTCTCTTTGGTTTGTATGGTGTCTTCTGAGTTTTCTGCTTTGGTGTCCATACTTGTTTCATTTTGGCTTTACATTCACTTGTAGTGTGACCGAGCTTATTACATATGTAACATACTTTTCCTGTAGTGGTCTTTTCAGTATTGTCCCTTTTTCTTGACCTACATTCAAATGCTTGATGTCCATACTTCCCACAGTAATAGCAATATCCATCAAACCTTGTACTTATAGTAGGAGGATTCCTTTTTGCTTTACTTCGACAAACATTAGAAGTGTGTCCAACTTTTCCACAGTGATAGCAAGTGAGGATCTTAGACTTCTGCCCTTGATTGTTATTAACCTTCTCAGCTTGTTTGGATGACTCACCTTTACTAGTATAACCGATACTAGCTCTATTTCCAAATCTTCTTTGGTTATCCAAGAAATCATCGATTTTCTTTGAGCTTTCTTCAACAAGTCTTCTCATCTCATTATGTTGCTGGTAATTCTTCAGATCATTTCTTAGATTTTCATTTTCTTCTCTTAATCTTGCCATATCTTCTAGATTTCTAGATAACTCACTATTGACTCGGTTCACTTCTTGATTTGTAGTCAGAACCTGATTTGATAGTTGAAAGTGATGATTGGTAAGTCTCTATATTTCACTTTCTTTGGCTTGCAAGTGTTCTGTCATCAGCCTTCTGTCTTCAATGGCTAGGTTGTTGTCTTGTTCAACTTGCCTTGCATTATTCATTATTTCAACCATTCTCACCATCTGAGATTCTTGTCCAATCTACAAGGCTTTCACTTGATTTGATAACTATTGGTTCCTTTTTGATAGGTCACTGAAAGTACTGTCTGATCCATCTGAGATGCTTCCTGAGCTAGATCCAATGTTTTCAAAAGCATCCTCAAAAATCTATTCATGATAACCGATTTCATTTTCTGCAATAGCAATGTTCTTCCTTTGTATCAGTAGTTTCTTCAATTCAGTCTTTGCCTGCTTATACTGTTCCACATACATCTGCAGTTGTAGTTTTTGATTCTCAATAGTTTTGTCTAGCTTGTATCTCTCCATGGATTTAGATCTTTTACTCTTTAGTAGTTAGGCTGTTCAATAAGAGTACTCAGCTTTGATACCAATTGTTGGAAATTAGGAGAGAAAGAGATACTGAGAGGGGAGGGGTGAATCAGTATCTATCAAAAATTTTACTACAGGTCCTTGTTTTGATTTATCTTTCAGTGTATTAACTGATTAAAATAAGTTGTATGAAATTACATAACAAACATAAATAAAAGTAATTGAACATCTCATCATCAATGCAATCACATGACACAAGTATTTTGGTATTGCAGAAACCCTTCTAAGAAGGTAAAAAATGCAGTGGGGATGAGACCCACAAATTTCACTAGTCTGCAAATAGTAAAGGTGTGCCTGTTAGGGCTACAATTGTTTTGATCACTTCTAGTGATCTTACCTTGTTAGGAGTAATGAAAGATCGGCTAGATCTATCCGGTTAGAGGATTTCAACAACAATTTTAAGTGTGCACTCTATTAGGAGATTTACAAAAAGACTGTTAAGTCTACTCTGTTAAGAGATTTTGAGATTCTATTACAATGGTTAGAAAGCAATAGAAATTTTATCTGTTCTGACTTGACAACTAAATTGCTTGATTACAGATTCTATTCATACTGTGAAATAACACCTTATTGTGTAGATCTTCCCTCTCTATTTTGCTCGGTATTGCCTGTCAATTCTAAATACTGTTCTGTAAACAATTCTGCTTGGTATGGTCTATTCTACTCAACTTAGTTTTGTCACTTAACCTTTGACTTGAAGTAGGCAATAAGCTTCAAGTGCTTGTCTCATCATCAGTCTTCAAATGCTATAAACAATCTCTATTTATACTGTTCTGGATTAGTTAAGCCGTTTGATTCTCAACCATCAGATTATGCCGCTTAACTACAATCATTGATTAGGCCGCTTTAGTTCATCTGATACATGTGTCATCACATGATTCAATCTTTATCAGATCTTGTTTATACCATGCAATATGATAATTACACATGTATGATTCTATTACAACCATTTGTCTTGAAGAATGTGTAATAAAAAACTCATATGCCATTTCTACTTTCCTCGGTAGTTACATGTCTAGCTTGATCGATATGTACTAGAATGATTCGGTGTAGACTATCATCGGTGTCCATCGGTATCGGTGTGTGTGCCTACTCGATAGACTGTATGTTACTTCGGTGTGTGTAGTCAACTAACCAACTCTGTTAAGCTTTACCGACTATCTCTATCTTCTCTGTATTTACCGACTGTGTTATCCTTGATTACCTTGCTTACCGACTAGTCTTCTTACTTCACTGACTTATGATTTTGATACTAAGTGACAATTCATGCTCAATAGAGATAAAAATACTCTAGTGTATGAGTATATTTGTGATGGATCTATGCTATTGGGGTCCATAGGGATGTGTTATCCATTGGGGGATCTAGAGAGATTTGTGAGAGTCTTTTTGAACAAGCACTGACCTATAAACCCTAGAAAGGAGGGTTTGGTGCCTAGAATGATAGGTCATTGTTTTCTCAATAACAGTTTGACAAAATCTTAATGTACAAACATCATTCCATGAATGTGCTTACTGATTCACTTGGAATGATATGTCTTTGACATGTGTAATAGATTTCTAACCTGATACATTGCATAAGAGTTGATTTGACAAGGTGATCACTGGATTTTTTAAGTGAACTTTGAAGGATTTTGGTGTAGGAGCACTAAGGTCAAGGATAAGACCTAAGACATGCACTAGGGTCACTAATAGATCCTTGGGTGGAGGTGTTTACAACATGGCCCTCAAGGGTCATTTGATTTTTTAATAGACCAACAATGGCCATTTGATGATATTTTATATTTATTGACAATCCTTTGTAAAGGATCATGCATTGTAAGCCATAAAATGGCATTGGGAAGGGCTAAATGTATCTAGGGGTCACTACGGGTGATTAAGTTAACCCTAGGTTATTTGGATTGATCTAAAGACCTATAAGGTCTATAATGAATATAAAATGGCCAATAGAGTTAATCAAATGATGTAAAAGCACTTGAAGTGCTAAAATATGGAATTTTCCTATATTGGCAAAATAAGCCTATAAGGCTCATATGGGGTTATAGGTTAGTTTGGATTACAAAGGCTATTTTAAACCTTTTTAAAAGTTATAAGAAGGGGTATTAGAATCAATTTGTCGAGTTGAAAACATTAGTTGTCAACTTGACAACATCTTTAAATCATACTTTGGTTATGACAGTCGGTTTGGGACTGTTACCAAGCAGTTAGACAGTTAGATAGAGGTTGCAGTTAGGTTTTGAAGGAGTTTTGAGTCTTTTTTTTGTAGGGGATCCACATGAGTGAATGAGGGATGTCGATTTGTGAGTGTAAGGAAGCAAAAATGTAATTTTTTACAATCAATAAACAAGGATTTTCTCTGCATGTTATTAATTGTCCCGTGGAACAGTCGGTGCAACAACAAATTAATGTGCTTGAATTGAACGTGATTTGGGTTGGGTAGTGAAGTAAATACATTGCTTCTGTCATTGTTTACATCTTCCATGCATTACTTTTAGTCTTTTTATTATTCTTAAAGTAGAGCAAGTGGCTGTTGTTCTGTGACTGTGACTGGTTGAAGGGTAAAATCAGTGTGTAGGAATTGTAATCTCCTTAAGGGATTAAATCTCCAACCCATTGTGACCAATGTAATTGGTGGGAGAAGTCACCAATGTGTTATATTCTTGTATTATAATTATTTTATGTAGGGTTATGTGAAGTGATGGTTGAGAGAACACTGATTGATGGAGTTTACTGATTGAAGGAGAGCTCTTCTTCACACCAGTCATTATGGAATTTGAACACCCTTGAGAAGAGTTGTTCTTATAATAGAATATAGATATTAGGATCCATAATAATGTGTTAGGCCAACTGGATTGTCATGGAGAGAGTTAAAAAGGTTTTTTTGAGTAGACCTTAGGTATATGACCCTAGAAACAAGGGTTTGGTGGCTAGCAAATTTTGTGAGTGGTGAAACCTTATAAACTTGAAAACCTTGTGTTTTGAAACCTTATATATATATGCATAAGTTGCTTTGTTATTTGGAGGAAATTAGGCCTAGTTTGTGGGTGCTAGGGTAGTGGATCTGGAATTTGGTCCAATGGAGTCTACCCTCAGTCTTAGGGAGGATTTAAGGAATCCAAAAGGGTATATATATCAACCATTAGTTTCTTGAGTTGTTTGGAGAATTCTGTAGAAAAAGGCTAATTTATGACTGGTGAAGGCTATAAGCCTAGAAAGGCTATTGGAGTGGATTGGTGGAAGATGAGTTGACTAGAATTGGTAGATTGACAAAACATAGTAGATGGACCATATGGTGTTAGAATCAAGATGGAAGACCTATTTCAAGTTTTGACAAGATGGAGGCTCTATGTGCACTGAGAGGCCTAGAATGGAGTTGGTGCCAAGAGAAGTTGGGATAAGAGGTTAGAGGATGTCAACTTGTTCAAAATGTCTGATGTGTTGGTTCTCTAGAGTTAGAGCACTCTATTTGACCCTTGAGTTGAGACTAACTCCTTGAGTAGATTCCAAGATGCTTGTGGAATCCTCCAGTTGAGTTGGGTTCCTTGAGGGGATAGTAGAGGGCTCTGCATTAGATTTTCTTGGTTGAGAGCATCAGATGCACTTTAATACAATGTAGCACATAAATTTTAAATTCACTTAAATGATGAATTACACATGTGAACACACATAGCACATAAAGCATACACATAAATTTTCTCAAGTCATTAAGCATACATGTAGCACATAGGTTATAAAGCATACACATGAATTCACTTAAGTCATGCATGTAGCCCATACACACGAATTTAGGTTATGAAGAATGTAGTTGAATATACATAAATATACTTAAGGCATAAATCATACACATGAGTACACACACACACAAGTATATTTACACACTAACAATGAATAAATTAACACACAATTAACAAATTGGATTGAATATCAAGTTTCATATATATCAAAATGAACAATAATTATGTACATATTTACAAAATCAACATATCTAGATACAATGTGGCATACACCATGTCAAAGTGTGTCATACGACATCTCAAAATAAGAAGTTCAACTACAAATATTTCTAGGACATCCCATTCTACTAATGGATTATCAAAATACAACCTCTCTGAAGTACCCTTTGGCTCTGATGGATCTTGCATTCAAACACAAAAGTGAAACCCCAAGTTAGATTACTTAATTTGTATGGTTTCTACAAATAATTTTTTTTTCAAAATCATAGTCAACAATAATAAATAAAATTTAAACTAAAATTGAACTCTCATGTACCTTGCCTCTCTATCCCCTCACACGGATAGGAGACCTAATATATGTCCTTGGTAGCGTAGGAACAATGCCACCAATGTCAACTTCGACCTATATATGTTTGTGAGCATAAGATTGATCTACGAGTTATACTATTTAATGTTAAATCCTTGGTAGTAAATATATGTTTACAAAATAGCTAAATTAACATTAAAACTTACCTATGTTGAACTTTCTTTAGGAAATGTCAGCTAAGTCATCAACAATACAAACCCTTGGCACTCTACCTCCCTCAAACTAGGGGTGACCTACAAAAGTCAAATAGATACTTCATACAATCATGACTTGGTCATATTATATATACTTAATAGTAAAATACACACAAATAACTTTAGAAATATATGTATTGTGGGGCTATCACTGCAAATTGAGATGCATGTGACTCTATCATGGAGAAAGGGTCTCACGACATCATCAGACACCACTCTTTATCAAATAAACCATGTAAATTAAAAATGAGTATGCACAACTAACAAGTATACATGCATGCATAAATAAACTAAATTACTTAATTACCTTCCCCTTGTCAACGCCTGACACCTGAACCCCCTCACATTGCCCCCTAGTGGCAAATGGTAACTTCTAGATCAGTATGTAATAAGATGATCGTAAAAATTAGAAAATACATGTACATATACTATTATAATAATTTAAGGAAACCAATGAGTACATTAAAACATATGTACCATGGAAGTATCAAGGCCAAATGATATGGCCAAAAGCATGGACCCCTCCACTTGTGCCATCTCCTCCTCTGTCATCAACTGAACATAAATGTAACACATAAAAAAACATAAATGGGAAATCATTATAAGAAAATTCCACTAAAAATACAAACGTTTAAAATTAAATACAGTGTAAAAAGTTAATTATTTACCCTTACTGTAATAGTAGGAGTCCATGGCTCTCTATGCCCCTGATGCACATCTTCATGAGGTTCTTCAGTGCTTGTAGTGCGTTGTGTAGTATCATCCACATTGAAGATGTAGTTATATACATCACTGTCATTCAAGGGATCTAGGCACAGATTCTTGCACATAATGCAAGTGTGGGGCACACAAACATGTGATCTCATGGAGGATGTGGAACGACCAAAAGCATCAGGATGAGGAGGAAACAATGTCATGCTCTACGTAACTATCAGATCACTCAAGGTGTGAATGGCTCGAATAGTCTATGAGTTAGCCTCAACAATAATATCAGGATGTTGCATTGTAGGAGGTGGTGAAATCTTGAGAGAGGGGACATATGTGCGAGATTTCACCCAGCATGCCCATGACATGCTCTGAGGAGCGCCTAAGCCTACAACCTGGTTCGGTCTCATACTCTAATAATTTACCTTGTGACTGAGCACAAATTCAACATACAAATTTTTAATAAAATAAATTAGGACATCCAAATTACTGTAAGGTAATCTATCAAAAACCATCCACCAGTGGTCCCAAAAGTTATCACGCATTGCATCATTTGTGCACCATTTAATTAACAAATTGGGTCTTTTAAGGTCCACTTTTGAACCGGTTTTGGGATCCACAAAATGATTACAAATGTCATGTTTTGTTATGTTTAGGTTCATAACTTGATCATAGTCAAGCCCATCATCAAACTCAGTGGGCATGTAATCGTGCCAAAGAAGTGCAACATTATGTTGCTTTGTAAGTTTCTCCATGTTTTTAATAATGGAGTTTAATGTGGAAAACATGGGGCACAATGTGGGGATATTAGCTCATATGCGGTATGATATCCTATAAGTTGATTTAGATTATCTCCTATGAGATCCTCTAAACGACGAGGGTTTAAGACTGGTTCATCTTCTGAAAGTGGGGGATTGTTTGGAGGTGGTTCTAGATTATTTGCAGGATCATTGGGAGGGTTTTCTGATTGATTTGAGTCCATTTCTTATTACAATTACAACCCAAATAGACAATTACAATCAATTTAAAAAATAATAAAAAATATCATTTAAACCTTAGTTTTTATATTAAAAACTACAAATTTTAATTAAAAAACAATAAAAAAAATACAAACTAAAAAATCTAACTTACCTATTGATGCTGAGAAAATCGGATATGAGATTCTTTTGGATATCGGAAACCCTTAGAGCCATGTTCAACATTTTCACAATGAAAATGTTGAACGCGACTGCGGGCTACAAATATAATTTACTGGTAAAAATTGAATATTTGATAATATCGAATATCCAATAATATCAGATATCCAATATCCAATATTATCGGATATTTGATTAGGCCTATGCTTTGGCTTTTGGCTTGGGCAGGTGTATTGACACTCGTGCCTACTAAAAAGTCAACAAACTTTTTAGTGCACTTTTGGATGAGTGAAATGTTTATTTTTTCACATCGCCACTTTTTGGCCTACCATGATCCTGCACATACCCAACAACAAATCAATCTTGGGAATTGTGTTTCCAAGTTGTCTAACCTCATACTCTTTCATTTCAAACCTTAAATACATAAGAACCTAGGTCTGATCCCTAACTAACATTTAGGGCATTTTGACATTTCTTTCCTGAAAATTGAAAAAGTTATCAAAAGGTTGAGCAACTATGACAAATTTTACATTTTGTCTTAGCAACATTTTACTAGAGATCCTCAAAGTGAGCCAAACTGATCTCAAACCTATCTAAGACTCAAAAGACCTTTAAACAAACTTCACTAACCTAATACTAAACATTTCCATGCTCTAGGCCCTATTTGGCTAACTTGGCAACCTAAGTCCCACTAGTGGCAACTTAGTGCTAAGTAAAAAAATTAGACTACCTAACTACTAGACTCTCTTGGAACTTCTTATTCTTTCCTTGACTTGGCTAAGGTCAAGTAAAAGCCAAAATATTAGGGAGTAAGACTTCACTATCTAGGTGCTCCTAGACCACCCATAAAGTCATTTAAACCTTTATTATGTGCATCATTAACTACACTTTTTTTTTTGGCTTGATAAAGAAAAAAAGGGCTCAAAAATAGTTTTGAACATAGACATATTGGGCTATCCATTATTTTGACATAACATATTTCATGGAATGTGATAATTGCAAGATATGTACACAAAATGAGATTATTGAGAATGCTTTAGAAACTTTCATGCAAATGATTTGATAAAATGGACAACCTTAGCCAACATTCTCCTTGCCCATGATAAAATGGGAGCCTTAGAATAGGGTATGTACATCCATCAAAACATATTTGAAAATGTTGTTTTATCAAATAATATTGTTGGAAATTCCCTAGTAGGTATAGACAAAGAACATGAACTTTATGATAGAATGCATCAAATGCGCAAAGAGATGTCATCTCATGGAATGTAATGTGTAATCACCTAAAAATGGACAAAGACAATTAAGTAATCAATCAAAGTAAATCAAAGTAAATCAAGGACAAAATCAAAGCAATTGAATCAAATCAAACGTTTAGCCAATCAGAATTTAAATTAAACTTTAATTCAAGATAAATCAAAATCAAGAGCATTATAATCAAGTTAAATAAAATCAATGTGCAATTAATTCTATTAATTGTATAGTTTGGAATTAAATCAAATTCAACTCATTCAAGGGGTACATGGCTAAATAAATGAATTAAAATCAATTAATAAATCCTAATTTCTCTCAACAACCAAAAGGGAAAGAAAATCAATCAACCAATGGGACTTGAAGAAATGCATTCACATAGATCAAGCCAAATTCAATCTCAATCACTCAAAGTGAAAGAGCATCTTGTCCACTCATCTTGTCTACTTGTCCCAAGTTTTGAGGACACAATATTTAAATTATCTTCAAAGGGTGGAACCAAAGACTCAACTCAAGCTTGATCATGATCAACACAACTACACCCCCTACCCTTGCCTAAATCTATAAAAGGAAGACCAAAATCAATCATAATTCATAACCACAAATCTGAGAATTGCATCTAACCTCTTGAGAATTATACCTAGAAAGGCAATTTAGAGTTAATTTGAGCATTTCTATTTGGAATTGATTAATTAGCTTAGTTTATCACTCATTTTCTCATTCTAGGATTGTCATTAATGGTAGCTTGCTGAGAGCTTCACATTAAAACTCTTAGATAGAGAGCCATAGGATGCTTAATTGATCATTCATTTGCTAAATAGATGCTATATTATGGTTGATTTAGTTTCTATTTCATTTATTGTTCAATACTAATTCTATAACGGTACATTTCCTTGTACACAAAATGACACCCACCGTGGACAACAAGATTTGTAGAGAACATGGCCTCTGGATAACTTCCATGCATAGGGAAACAATGTTGAGCTTGTGGGGAAGAGAAGTAGAAAACAAAAAATAAAATTAAGTAGTAAAATCTTAGTATTAATTGATTTATCATAAGATTTTGCACAAATGTTCAGGCATGATCTCAATGATGCAGATGATTGCAAAATCAAAGCTAATTCCAGACCATAGGTGAACATCATTCCAAATGCAAAAGAAAAAATAAAAAATACCATTGCGATTCTTTTTATAACTAATCAACTAATGCATAAAGAATATGATCATTGTTTGACGTTTCAATTTCTTCAAGCTCTAGCTCTCTTTATAAGCAATTAATCAACTCAGGAAGAAAATGGTTATAAGTATTGCCAGTGACTACGTCCACTATCTTGTTACTATTTAATCTTTTATTGTTGCATTGGAGTGCTAACTCCACTTTGCATTTGTAAATGTTAGTTAAATAGTTCTTTTTATGTACATGGATTTGCTAACTTTCTATTGTTGCCATTGTAGAATTTTACCTTTCAACATAATTATTTTCTTTTCAAATCATAGTTTTTTTAAAATAAGTAAATTGTATTGATTGATTCAAATCTATTGAATAAAGATATTATTTTTTAAAAACTAATAAACCAAATAAAAAATGGTATGAAAATAAATTGACACAAAAATCAAAACAAAAAAGATTATATAAGTTCTTATAACTTACATTACACTCAACTTTTATTTAATAAAATAATTTAGATGAATTGATTTCTAAATAAATTAATTTTGATATTGAAAAAAGCTTTGAAGAATATATAGTATGTAAAAATTTCATCAAACTATTTTAATTCTAAAGAACTAAATCAATCATATGTAATAACTAAAAGTTGTGATCTATAGTAGGGTTTAATAATGTAGTTTTTAAGTCAAACTCATTGACCCATGCTTCATGAGTAGTTGTTCACAAGAACCCATCTCTCATGGAGAATGAATGAAACATTGATAACTCATTACAAGAACCCATCTCTTATGGAGAATGAATGAAACATTGATCTAACTCATTACAATCTTAGTATTAATTGACTTGTCATAAGATTTTACATAAATGGAGGCATGCTCTCAATAGTGTGGATAATTGTGAAATCAAATTTGATTCCATTCATTCTCATAAGAGATGAGTTATTGTGAACAACTACTCATGAAGCATGGGTCAATGAGTTTGACTCAAAAACCATGAGTGATAAGTTTTACATGAACATTCCCATGAGAGATGATGAGAGATGTGTTCTTGTGAACCATGAAGCATGGGTCAATGAGTTTGACTCAAAAACCATGAGTGATAAGTTTTACATGAACATTCCCATGAGAGATGATGAGAGATGTGTTCTTGTGAACCACTGCTTATGAAGCATGGGTGAATGAGTTTGACTTAAAAACTACACAATGAGTTTGACTCAAAAACTACAAAACTATTGAATCCTAATTTAGCAATATCACAATTTGACTTTTTATGAAAAATATCTCCTAGGGAAAATGACCAAGTAGTTGAGTGTGTTCTAATAATTGTTATAACACTTTGTTGGTTTAATACCCAATATTTTTGTCAATATTGCACCAATAGTTGTGACTTTAAAGTTGTTAATATTGATGATAATTACCCCTTGATTAAATGATATGTATTCGTTAGATCTAAAAAATAACCAATCATGTGATGCCTTGTGACTACACCCTCAAAACATGACTTAGTGCAACTATGGGTTGAGCACTTCAAGTTAAAAATTGAACAAATAAAATATCATTCAGAATGGCTGACTGGCAAACTAAAAAAGTGGTACATCAATGATGGAATATGCACAAAGGCTTGCGCAAGCAAACCAACAATAATAAAAATATTGTCTTGCTGCTTTATATTGTTGATAGGACAATTTTTGTGATATTGCTATCAGGAAAAATTATATTGTTGATATTTATTTTTTGAAAAATAAATAAACCCCCAAATAGAACAACCAATGAGAAAAAAGCAATATTCTTCAAATAAAAATTAAAAATAAAGGCGGGACTAAT
Source organism: Chamaecyparis obtusa (assembly GCA_027943335.1). Taxonomy (NCBI): domain Eukaryota; kingdom Viridiplantae; phylum Streptophyta; class Pinopsida; order Cupressales; family Cupressaceae; genus Chamaecyparis; species Chamaecyparis obtusa. The sequence goes on from BSBK01007708.1 coordinate 79,335, forward strand.
AAACTGCGTCTCCAAAATTCATATAGTAATAGGAAGCAACCTATTGAAACCTGTCCTCGACCTATTCTGGAAGACATCAATTGCAACGATTAAAATATTTTAAAATCTTTCAAGTCTCGATTGCAAGACTTCGAAAATCTGTACACTGGGTTTTTTAAGGCCTCAGGCCCAGGATCCCTATCATAATCCTGTTCATCAGTTTGCTCCAGGGTTTATGAGGTAGCAGAGTCTTTAATCATTTAAAACCAAGTTCACAGGGTAGGGTTTTTGAGAAAATGGAGAGTTTTGTTATTGTTCATAATGTGGCGAAAAGACACAATATAGGAACTCTCGCACGCAGTGCCACGGCCTTCGGTGTATCGGAACTCATTCTTGTTGGCAGAAAAGACTTTAATGCTTTCGGCAGTCATGGATCTACTCTTCATGTAAATTTTCGCCATTTCTATTCACTGCAACAAGCTCAAGAATACCTTAAGGTGCACTATTCTTACTCGATAAATTTACCTAATACTTCGGCTTTTGTGTTGATTCCTTAACAAAGATTAAACATCAGGAACGCTTAACAATAGATATGTATTCTATTTAAAGAGAAAGACTTTGAGAGAAATTACAGCACGCGGAATTGAGAGTCGCATTCCTAAACGGGCATTGCAATCTGTTTGTGTTTTGCAGTACCTCTTAATAATTATGTATTAAATGTTTTTCGTATAATAAAAGAGGGGTTTATATAGGGCCCCGGACCAAAGAAAACTAAATACATAATGGGCTGCAACACAAATGAAGATAAACGCAAACCGAAATCCACATAAGGTGGGACAACTATTCAAAACATGAAAAGGCCTCCGGCCGCGAACCGAACACCAGCAGGACATTACATCCAAAAATCAACAGAGCAAAAGTCAATGAACACTCAAGAAAGCGGAAGTACATCCCAGCCGCTTATACTGACAGTAGCATCAACACACATCCTTTTCAGCCTCCCACCGCATCCATCACCAACAACTAAGCTGTCTAGGCACCAACTCCCTGTGGCCACCAGAATTGTTGAAAGCTTCGATATGGCTACCATAAATAATGTCAGGTATTTTCACAGTCCCAGTCAACATACCTACAGCCAGAGATGGCAAAGTGTAAATAATTGAAGCCTCTAAGGTCACAAGGTGTAAATCCTGGCAAAATTGAAATAAGTTCTTGTAAACTACCTTTAACTGTCTCTAGCTCCTCTTTCAAAGTGTCAATTTCAGACGCTTATTCCATGGAAACACCAATGCCCAAAGCGGAAACACCAATGCCCTTCCCACTCTCTTTTAATTTAGTTTCACCTTCCAGCGTTGCTCACTGTGAAAGGAGTTGAAGAAGTTCCACCCACTACTAAACTTCATTAGGATAGCGTCTTCCAATTCTGCACAGAAATCCACCATTATAGATGCCCTAGATTGCACATAACTTTTATCTTCAATACCTCTTTATCCCAGAGTACACTTAACAAGGTTCAACAATACAAAATCTTGGAATGGAATTTTTCTTAAAGCACATGGTTAGAATTCTTGCCTCGATGAAGAAGATCGCCCCAACTCCCACTGAGTGCTTGTGTGCCAGACATCCACATTAAAGAAGACTATCTATTGCCAGGAAGAGTCACCAAGAGCACTGCTAGTACTCAGGCAAAGAAGCCACACTTTGAAAGCAGCAAACACAGAAATACAGATAAGGCAAACCAAAGCCATTGAAAATAAAACAACTCACAAACATTAAGCCACCACCCTAATCAATTCTTGAACATATCACTGCCTATGGATGTTGGCAGGGGAAGCAGCAACGTTAGAAGTTAGAACATTATAACAATCCTATCCAAGAGCCACATATTACCAATTGGAGGCTTTTAGAGGGCCCGCCAAATGCAAACACTCCTGATGGCTTTTTTTCTAATAAGAGAGGTTCAAGACTCCCACACATTTGCTTTATTACTGACCATTGCAGAAAAGGGTTTTTGATCATTCCCAACATCTGCTAACAAGTCAGCCACACCATTATCTTCTAGATAACAATGTTAAAAGAAAATGTCCTTGAAATCTCTCTTAGATTCCAATTCAAATAGTTTGATTTCTCAACCTTGAAATAACATTAGCCAACTCCCCTTCAACTATAACTTCTAGCATCCAACAACCTTAGCCAAAGAAAGATCAGCCACCATTGCTTCCCATTCAGCCTCGTTTTTACAAAGGTCTCAGCTTTGTCACTAAGCAGCACACCGACCTTACCCAAGCTTGGGGTTTCACCTAAAAGTCCTTTCAAAAGTTAACTTGAGGAATCCCTAGGGATAATGTTCCAACAAACATTATCTCTATTACTTTTCATAGCGATTGCCCCATGAATAGGGTATCAGATAAGTATAATTGATGTCCACCATAATGAATCAGCCTAGGAAAAAAAATATGACATAAAGAGTGCCAAGGTGACTAAGAAAAATTAAAATGTAAGGTGAAAGGCATTAAAGAAATGCCAAGTCCTCATTCTACAATGTCGGTTCCCTCTACCTTCATTTCTTAATAGGTATGGTGTGAAGTTTCTACTTCCCAAATTAGGTCAATTGTGATATTGCTTTCATTAGGGTTATTGGAACGGTCAACACCAATACTGCTTTAATTTGGGTATTGGAATCTTTTGATTCTTTTGTGTGTGCTACCTCCTTGGTGTGGCGATGTCATTTGTGCACGAGTGTCATTGTGATTAACAATAAACCAGCTGTGCCTGTTAGTGTGCAGTGTGGCATGATATTGCTTTCATTAGGGTTATTGGAAAGGTCAACACCAATACTGCCTTCATTAGGGTATTGGAATCTTTTGAGTCTTTTGTATGTGCTACCTCCTTGGTGTGGTGATGTCATTTGTGCATGGGTCTCATTGTGATTAACAATAAACCAGTTGTGCCTGTTAGTATGCAGTGCGGCATGACAATGCCTTTTCTTAATTTTTTGTATTGTTCTTAAGATTAAAAAATATTAATTGGTTTGCTTGGCTAATGCCTTGGGATGGCTTGCGGCACTAGAACTAATATTTGTAGATTATAACATACACGAATATGAATATAGTGGCATATGCATATCACTTAATTTATTTTCATATGATAATCATATCCACTAGAATATGTGCTTGTTCATCTGTGTGCATGCTTTGCAGATAAGATAAGATAAATTATATGTCCAACAAGAGACCACCAAAAGTGTCTAAGGGACTGAAAGCATACAACAAGGCAACCACCAACAACAGGAGCACCAAACGATGTTCGGGGAAAGAACAAACAAGAAAGCAAAAGAACCAGCAAAAGAGCCAGAAAGAGCCAGAAGGAGCGACTAGAGGCCCGTTCCAAACAAGAAGTAATCCAACAATAAAGGATACAATTAGGGGGGAGAGTGAGCCCCAAACCGTCTTTGAGTAGCTCTTGAGTTGGAGTGTTGTTGTTGAGTGTGGCCTCTACGAGGTCTCACTATCTTGGTGTGACTAGAAGAGAGAGGACTGAGAGGATGCTTTGTGCCTCGGGCCGGAGACACCGAAGTGAAAAAGGATGTGATAAGTTGATCAAAGATTTGACTTGATGGGAACTGGAGCTGTAGAGTGTGGTCACGAAGTCGCGTGGCCTCCTGTAAGTAAAGAGCAAGATACCGCTAGTCGGCGTACTTGAAGGAGGAAAGGGATTTGCACTCTCTGAACAAGCAGTGAAACCTACCTTTGATCTCGTAGTAAATGGGGCAGTGGAAGATAAAGTGTGTCTTAGTTTCCTCCTCCAACAAAGTGCAAAGGCCATAGATTCAGTTAGCTCTGTCAATGTGGTGGTTCGTCTAGATGCGTAGCCGGTGGGGGCCAACTCTGAAAGACCCCAAAGAAATACAAAGAGCATGGCTCCAGCGGTGAGCTAAGTGCTTAGGGCGCACAATGACCCTGTCCTGAATATCCATAAAGTGCTCAGCATAAAAGGCCATCCTCGGACGGAGCCCATGTCGAGCCTAACATGCTCATTCAGCTCTTGCTGAGAGAGAAGGAGGTGGGCAGGGGCATCCAAAGAGAACTGAAAAGGATGAAGACGATCAATCGCAATCCCCATAGAACACAACAAGGCAAAAGCCTGGGTGTACCAGCATCGGGCTCTACTAGAAGGGTTGGAACTCGCAATCGCCACAAAAGAACAATAGGCCAAGTAGCAAATGAAACCTACATCTGATCTCGTAGTAAATGGGGCAGCTGAAGATAAAGTGTGTCTTAGTTTCCTCCTCCAACAAAGTGCAAAGGCGGCAGATCTGGTTAGCTCTGTCAATGTGGCAGTTCGTCTAGATGCGGAGCCAGTGGGAGCCGACTCTGAAAGACCCCATAGAAATACGGAGAGCATGGCTCCAACGGCAAGCTAAGTACTGAGGACGTATAATGACCCTGTCCTGAATATCCATAAAGTGCTCAGCATAAAAGGCCATCCTCAGACGAAGCCCCCTGGGAGGGTTATTCCATGTCGTAATAATACACTGCTTGTAGATGTCGAGTCTGACATGTCCGTTCAACTCTTGTTGAGAGGGAAGGAGGTGGGCGGGGGCATCTAGAGAGAACTGAAAAGGGGAAAGATGATCAATCGCAATCCCCACGGAACCCAACAAGGCAAAGGCCTCGGTGTACCGGCATCGGGCTCAGCTAGAAGGATCGGAACTCGCAATTGCCACAAAAGAACAGTAGGCCAAGTAGCAAATGAAATGTACCTTTGATCTCGTAGTAAATGGGGCACCGAAAGATAAAGTGTGTCTCAGTTTCCGCCTCCAACAAAGTAAAAAGGCAGCAGATCTAGTCAGCTCTATCAATGTGGTGATCCATTTGGATGCGGAGCCAGTGGGAGCCGACTTTGAAAGACCCCAAAGAAATATGGAGAGCATGGCTCAAGAAACGAGCTAAGTACTGAGGGCGCACAATGACCCTGTCTGAATATCCATAAAGTGCTTAGCATAAAAGGCCATCCTTAGACGAAGCCCTCCGGGAGGCTTACTCCATGTCATAATAATATACTGCCTGTAGATGTCGAGTTTGACATGCCTGTTCAGCTCCTGCTGAGAGGGAAGGAGGTGGGTGGGGGCATCCAAAGATAACTGAAAAGGGGGAAGACGATCAATTGCAATCCCCACAGAACCCAACAAGGCAGAAGCTTGGGCGTACCAGCATCTTGGTTATTGTACATATCTCGGTTATGTTTCTAAGTATCGCTCTATTATTAAATTTTGCTAAAATGCAAAGATGTTGCCTTTATGTGTGCGAGATAAATATAGATTAAGTGAAACAAAAATGACAATTGTAAATACCACTAGATATAGCGGTCCGCGAAAAATGCAATTAGAGTCAGAACCATAACTCTCTATTACTAGCATGTTTTTTGTTCTCTTGCATCCTGATGATGGATCACGGAGTGTGATCCGAAAAGTTGATGTCAAAAAAGTTTACACAATCAAACCCAGAAAACAGCATAGCATTCTATGGATTGTGGAAATCTAATAGCATTGATATCTTTTATTAACAGATTTCTCATCTTATCTTCTGAATGTAAGATGAAAATTATAGGTTGTGGCAAATGTAAGATGAAAAATGTAGGTGAATAAGAACAAAAAATCACATCAGTAGATATGCTAGACAATAGAACTATTTTAATATAGCAATGAGTAAAAAATAAAACTCCATTTGTGTTTGTAAATATGAATTATATTTGGAAATATGTAACTGCCAATTCTTGTAGATGATACCTTATATAGTTGGTTTCAAATTATGGAGCCCATTCAATTGTTCTATTAAGTATTTCCATTTTCCTGTCTTTTGAGCTTTACGAAGGCTGAGTTGTAAATTGTGATGAGAAAATGGTTATAAAAGACGAGATAATTTTAGACAAATTCTTAAAGTAGTTGCAAATGTTGACTGTCAAGATTCAAGTAGGACCTTGCTTTTTTATGTTTGACACGACATCGGATATGGCAGGACAAGTTTTTGAAGCTAAATTTGATTGTCAATATGAGAAGAACTAGTTTTAGGATATAACATTTCTTTTTATGTTTTTCCCCTCTAGTCTATATATTCAAATTTTTATTCTACAATTATAGCTTCTATTTGCATTCTATTTTTCTGGATTTCTAATATTCTATTTCTTGAATATTGAAGTATCGAATACCCTGTAAATTCATCTGAGAAAAACTTTGGCTGGGATATGTCTTGGTTAGATAATGACAACTCTGTTTGTGCCATTAACATATGTGTTGCTAAAGGCTTCTGTTTGTTGATTGTCTATTTCTGACATTGCTTTCTTGACATATTTGTATTAATGCCAAATGTGAAACAGATGATTTATTCTTTTTCATTAGGGAAAGGACTGTGATATTTGTGGGGTAGAAATTGCTGATGGAGCTCTTGCAGTCCATGAACATCCTTTCAGGAAAAGCACCGCATTCTTACTTGGGAATGAGGTAACTTAATTTGGACTACCAAGTGACTGTACTTGCATGATTTAAGAATGGAAGACAGATTGCAAAATTGGTGATTTGCTTCGACTATACTTTATCTTCTTGAAGAATACAGTATATTCTGGCTTTTAATTTTGGTAAAATCTATCCATAATACAGAGCAATATTTAATATTTTATCAGCAGGTTTCACATTTGACTTTAAATTTGTCAACATTTTCTCATATATTTATACCGCCAACTTGTTTTGCACTGTCAAGGGGCAATATGACGTAGAGTTGGTCAACTCCAGATTCTCCACGATCTGCCACAATTATTGTTTTCCAAGTTTTTTCAAAAAGTGGTTTTGATTTTCTTTTATATGTTACATATCTCTTTTTGCTAAGTTACCAATCCTAGTTTTGATATGGATTCGGGTTCAGGTTTGCAGTATATACATCATAGGTTCATACATGTAACATGTTCAATGTAAATTCATTATTGGTTCAAAACTTCAAACATATAATAATGATAAGAAGTTAGAAGCACCTGTAGAAATGCCAGTTTTGGATTAGAAACTGTTTTGTCACCACCAGTGGTCTACAATTTTTAGTGATACATAATAAACTACTTGAAAAGAATTCTTCTTTTGAATGTCTTGAGGATCTGATATTCTTTCTTTTTAAACAACTACTTCAGAGTCTTACTAATACTTGATCTCAGACTTAAACAACTATTTAGTGACTGCCCTTTTAAAAAGCAACTGAATATTTGCCTATATTGTAATTGACATTTTGACAATAATATTATAATTGACATTTTGACACTGTCACCATCTAGCTATTATTTATGCTATTGTGGTATGTTATGTGCAATTTAATGAGCAATATGAATATAAAGACTGAAAATCTATTTTCTACAATTAATGGGTTGAAATCTATATTTTATTTGCTCTCAATATATCTATGCTATGGAAATGCCCTATAATTTGAAAAAAGTATTCTTTGACTGTTTTTCTTCAAATTCTTACAGTATTTTGTTAAATCTGATTTTTCCCCTTTTTATGCCAATTTTTTTAAAATTTTTTTACTTTTGGTTAGCCAATTTATTCTCCAAATGATTAATGCTGCTATGAAATTTCAAAAGATGAATACCGCATCATGGTGTTGCCACCTTTTTTTGGAATTCAAGATGGTCTTGCTGCATGATGAAGTCCTGTGTTTACCAGCTTGTGTTTTCAGCTTTGCAAGGATTACAATTATACCCCCTCACTTCTAGAAATTCTTGTAGTTTGTTTGATATTACTGTGCACGCAAAATTTATTGAATTCATTAATATTAAAATACACCGACAGTTGTTTTATTTCTACTTCTAGAGCTAGCAATTCTATTGTGATATTGTGACCTATATTTTTATAAATTTTTTCTACCAGATTTTTTATTTCATATACATGCTAATACAATGCTATGTGTTTTAATGATTTTTAAAGGGGACAGGACTTTCAAGCAAAGAGATGGAAATTTGTGACTTCTTTGTTTACATATCACAATATGGTTGTGGCACGGCTTCACTAAATGTCACTATAGCAGCATCTATTGTCCTCCATCACTTTGCAGGTAATCAATATTTAAATATCTTGAACATAGTCTTACAATTGATTCCTGTTCTGTGTCCCTATGTGGATAGAAGCAATCACTGATCTTTTAATATCATAGATCATTGATAGCACAGGCTGATCTGAAGATATAATATCACTGTTCCAGTTGTACTGAATTGCTAACCAGCTAGAATTGTAAGTAAAACTAACCAATTAAATTGTTATCTAGCATTTATTCTTGATTCATACTAACATTATGGATTATTCTTGCTCTTTTATCTGGGCATGCAGTGATTCAATCTAATTTTAGAGCACAATTTACACTACTTGAGTGCAATTATATGCTCTCTCTAGTTATCATTACAAATTTACTGAATAAAAGAAGAGAACATCTAATAGGGACCAGAGCACCCGTGCAATAGCGTCTATCTTAGTTACCGATTCGGATTCGGGGACGGATTCGGGTTCGCGAATCCGGTTCGTGGATTCGTGAAATTTTTTTTTTCCTGTTTTGGATTCGTGAGGATTCGTGAGTATATATATATATATATTTTCGTGAAATAAATATTATTCCTTCTCATAATATTTATGCAAATAAATATTATTCTTTATGTATTAAATAATATATTTATTATTCTTTATATATTAAATAATATATTTATTATTTATTCTTTATATATTAAATAATATATTTATTATTTATTTTTATATACTTAAATAATATATTTATTTTTATATAATAATCGATCAATATAAAATTATTCATTAATATTAATCTAAATATAAATAAATATTTCTAAAGCCGACAGTCAAAGAGCCGAGCTTTCCTTCTAAAAATAAATTTAACCTCACTGTCACGTTGGACTAACGAATATATTTATTTTTATATACTCGCGAATATATTTAACCTCCTGTGCCGTGCTTTCCTTCTCGGCTCTGTGAGTCCCGAATCCCTTGAACGCTGAACGCTGGCATCCGTTGGAACTGCTAACGCAGTCAGCAAGCTACGCGTTAAGACGCTTGAGAGTGAGCCGCCCAGACAAATCGCCCGAGAGTGAGCCGCCCTGTGCAATCGCCTGGATCCGACCTGAATCCAGGTCGAATCCGGACCCGAACCCGGATCCAGGGTGCCGGATACGAATCCGGTAACTAAGGCGTCTATTCATTGGCAAGAGTACCTATAGGTGCCATGGGTGTACTGATAGGATTTCAATAAACTTATGTTCAATAGAATTTTAGGAATCAGGATGGTGGTTTATGTTTCAAGATGACCGGTTAGGAACCAATTTCTGGGGATGAAGTACATTTATACTTGCATATATGCATGCCTACATCCATACATACACACATGCGTGGAAACTCAAATTTTTACAAGTTTAAGTATGATATTGCTATCAGGATTCAACTGTGTAGTTTATTGAGTCAAACTCATTGACCCATGATTCATGACTAGTGGTTCAACACAAACCCATCTCTCATGAGAATGAATGGAACACTTGGCACTCATTGGATCTAGGTGATGCATGACATCAAAATCCAAGTTTAGACATTCATAAAAAAATACATGTATCCAACAAATCAAAGATTCAAAATGTATTTTACATAGCTGATAGCAATATAGTAGCAACCAAAAATTAAAGGATAAATTTTTGATGTCATTGTTAAACTCAAAGTTTCCGATGGGCATAGCACTAAGTACAATTGTTCCTCATTTGTGTTATCATTGATCAATATCAAAAGAGCCCTTTGAGTTTGGGTCACTTTACATATCAACTTGTGGCTTGTCTAGTGGATCCTTTACCAATCCTGGCTTCTCCTTTTCAATCCATGTAATATCTTTAGGATCAGCATCTCAGTGTGCAGTTGAATTTTTTTCGACACTCAGGGTTCTATTGATGTTGAAATCTCAAGGCACTGTGAATTGCAACTAGCTTCTCCACTTGTCTAGAGATAAGCCTATTTGACATGATAGAGTAGATGGAGCTATAGATGGAATATTTCCTATTTGTAATAGAGAATCTATCGATATGCTAGAGAAGGCAAATGTAAGTCGTCTTAGCTTTGGTGTATCATTACCATGCCATGTCCACCATCCAATAGGTTCTCTTTATGCAAGAGTGACCCTATCTTCCCTAGTCTCTAGTTTGTTGAATGTAGGAACCCCAAGATTAATAAATTGAATTGGGCACTTTTGAAGCTTGCTTAATTTCTCGATGCTCTACATCTACCTAGTGACCTTATTAAACTCCTCTAGCTCGTCATCATTAGGTATAGAAACTTTGCTTGGTCTACACGCACACCACTTGGGGTTAAGAGCATATATTGTAGGAGCTGCAGATTAGCTCAATGTCCTAGGATCACCTACAAAAAAAAGAGACAACCTTCCATTAGAGAGTATGCAAGAAATGAGCTTGCTTGATATTAAGATCTATGAGATATGATCTTTTGATCTATTATACAAAGTCTACAATGACCTTGCTTATATAGGCAAGGATGAGGGACAGGATTAGACAGAACGATGACATGTGCCTTAATCCTATAACATGGGACAACTAAAACAAATATTAAATGATCTAAAACACAAGAATTAAATGAGATAAAATCTCATTGAAGACTAAGACTTCTAGAAAGACTCCTAGGACTGCAGTTAACATTCGAATAAGACCGACTAATAAATTAGTTAGGTAAAATACCTTAATTACACCCAAATCCCTGCTAAGTGTAACTTAGGGAGGAACAAACCATTGCAAATGATGCATGACTATGAGGTCATTTTAGGTACCTGTCTACAAAAGATTTCTCACAAATGGAGTAAAGGAGAAAAACCACACCAGAAAAAATCCTCTCCGAAAAGAGAATGCAAAAAGCAATCATGTACAAGTGATGGAATCAATGATCTATGGAGGACTTATCAATAATCCCCAAGAACTACATCCATCACAATGATACAATTGATATCCCCGTCATAAGAGGGAAAGAGAGAGACTATGTAGCACCCCCACCCCCCCCACAGTGTGTAATCTTGCAGAAATGGTAAGTTCCTGAAGACAAAATATGATCCAAAGTTGACAAGCAACTTGTTTCCCTTTCAGAAGAAACAAAACCAAGTACAAATGCAGGAATGCTTCCCATTTTGCATAGGAATTGACATGAAGAAGCAGGAAGATATATGATAGTGTCTTCAAAATCTGCTTAGTTCTCTCTTTGTCCACGAATGATGATGATGCCACAATCTAATTAGGTACATGCCTAATCAACAAAGAATGTGATAAACCAAGACTTTGTGGAAATTGATGTAGAACAAGTTCCTAAAGACGACGATGGTTTGACAATAGTAGTAATGCATGTTATCAAAGAAGAGAGATAACACCACAAATGTGTCCTCCAAATATTAAAGACAACGATGGTCTTGTTTAACAAGAATGATGGAAGTGTCAATCAATGATTTCACAAGGAATCACTGAAGATGAAGGTAGGATAATCGCTGAGTGTCCTACCATTTTCTCGTGTGACTACCTTGTTTCTAGTACCATGGCTTGTTACAGCAGTTAAATACACATTCCAAGTCACATATTGCATATGTCCATATACTAGACTAGGTCATAGAAAATGAATCAGAAATGCCTTGATTATGCTATGACTGATGATTATAAATATAATCAACAATATATTTAGCTTCAGAAATATGTCACTATAGCAGTCATTTATAAGTATGATACTATGAACTGTATGCACATGTCACAGGATAAGTAGTCACAGATAGATTCAGTATGCTGTATACACTTATTTAGATATTCATACCAGATATTGCTGATTATGTAAATGAACTGATATTTGCTTGTCCTTATTATCGATGTTTGTTCTTCCTTTCTGTTTCAATGATTTAATGATTGATATAGACTGATTGAAATGATTGAGGAATTGATTGCAGGTCTGTTTGCTTGATTCCCAATTGATGTTTAGTGAATGATGATTGATTGAATGTGGAATTCTAGATTGAGGTGTGATGGATGAGTGTGTGCTGGTTTGATGTACTGGTGAGTGATGATAGATAAATGATTCTTGAATACTTGGAATGATTTCTCCTGTGTACATTATTGGTGAAAGGGTCATCACCTTTCATTAGAATTGAGTCACTACTTTCCATTGTGGCCTTTGCAAATAATATATTATTCCCCATCTTTATCTCCCTTGGATGCCCTTCTCAAATGAAACCCTCTCCTCTTTGTACCTTTCAATGTGAGGAAGAGTCACATCTTTTCAACATATCTGCTCCTTGCAATGGTCACACCCTTTCACAATTACCACCCTTCAAAAGGGTCACAACGCTTCATCATTGCTGCCCCTTTGGAAGTTACTTTCTTATTCTCTTCCCCTTCCTTCTTCCATTTATCCTTCCTTAATTCCTATGCTCCCCTTTATGCAGATCAGAACTGTCTTATATCTCAGAACAAATCTTACTATGATGACCTTCCTTATGATGATCCATGTTCCATGCCTTCAACAAATGACTTTCCCTCCTATTTATATCTTTATGATGGGAGAGTCACGAGCTTTCATTATTTCAACCTTTTAAGAGAGTCACAACCCTTAGCCTTTTGGAGTTGCTTTCTTTTTCTTCCTTCTCCATTAATTCCTTTTTGATGCACACCTTCAAACTATGTCTATGCTTTATATTTCTCCTTTAAGTCTGCATAGACTTTCCTTCTCAATTTGCATCAGCATATTCTTTTATATCTGCATTTATTCCTCCTTAATATCTGCATATACTTTCCATACCATTCTGCTATATATTCTTCTTACAATTATGTCTTCAACCTCTCTTTGATGATCTTCCCTTTTAGCTTCTCTTTTGCAGATCTGCAAATGTATGTCTGATATAAACTCTTGCTCCAACCCAAATGCAATCCACAACTTCTTTTGCAGATCTGCAAATGTATGTCTGATATAAACTCTTGCTCCAACCCAAATGCAATCCACAACTTCTTTATATATCTTCCCAAGAGTGACGTCTCTTCCACTTTCTAATTCCCCCTTAACTAATCTGCTTTTATTTCTGATTTGGGTTTGTTTCTTCTCCAATTCCAACCTGATTATTCCATATTTCATCTCCCAGTTTTCCAACCTGATTATTCCATATTTCATTTCCCAATATTCCTTGCTCCCTCCATGGCCCCTTTCAAATAAATTCTTCTTCCTTTTAGATCTTATGTCGAGGGAGTCACAACTCTTCACTACATGCCTCTTGACCTTAACTGACTTGTAATTATGTTTTATTATTTTATTATTTTTTATATTTTAATTTCCTTAATTATTAATAATCATTAAATCCTATTTCAAAAAAAGGGATATTACACCATCAGAGATGTTTTATGATGTGATCTCTCTATTGTTTCTAACCTCAGTTACCGATGCATCCACAGGCATGCCGAATGCGGAAGCGGATGCCTGTGGAGGCGGATCCGGGGGTGGATGCCCTGTGGGTGCCACCTGGAAGCCAACCACAGGCATCTAGATCCACTCACATCAGGATGTCTATGGTTGGCTTCTGGGTCGCACCCACAGGGCATTTGAAATATATCATTTGGAAGAATTGTTTTAGGGTTTTAGGAAAATGTTTTAATGATTTTCGCACTGCTTTTTTCTGTAAAACGCTGCTAATCGTCAACCACCGCCAAGAGCAGAACATTGTGAAGCTGGGCGACTGCTACCATTTCTGTCGTGTGACTACTTTCAATCCCGTTTCTTCCACTTTGACATGAGTAGATCTGTCGTGTAGAAAGGCCACATATATTTGTTTGATTTTTTCTTTGTTTAGGTTTTTTTTCATTCATAAGTTTTTATTGAGTATATAACTTTTATTTGGTATTTTGTTTTCAATGTCAAATAGTATTTTATTTAAATTAAGTTTAATTATTAAATTTAGTGATATAAATAAAGTTAATAATATGACATGGAATATGATACAAATATAGGAGTTTTGTAAAAATTAACTATGATCATAATGATTAGAAAATATATATAGGCTTATATCGGTATAGTATTACATATTTAAGTTCTAGTTTAATGTTTTAGAGGTTTCATAAGATTATATATATATATATATATATATATATATATATATATATATATATATATATATTCAAATGCATCCACATCCCCTAAAATTTTTTTCACACATCCACACACCCACATCTCGAATCCGCACCCGAATCGGTAACTTAGTTTATAACTTTATAGTTTCCCCTTTTGAAGATGATTAGAGAGTCAAAATGAAAACCAATAATGAACTACATGAATTTTTCAAAATTACAAAGATAGAAACCCTTAACAAATAGAAACTTCCAAATATGATGAATAACACACGAAGCCTTCCTAAAAGAATAGATCCCCTTTCGGAGTGAAGGTGCTCAAGTAATCAGTCACAAAGCCAAAAGTGCAAAAAACTAGATTTTATATACTTTGGGCTAAATCTGGAAAAAGTGCATGGGCACAATGATAGAGCACCTTATTACCTTTCCAACTTCACAAAAATCATGAAAATTGGAGATCATAGAAAAAACTTATGAGCTTGGAGGTCCAAGAGAGAAAATCTTACTTCAACGAACAATAAGAACAAAAAATGATATCTTGTTTGCAAAATTTTTACACCCCAGCGGAAAGTTATGACTGAAAACTTTTAGGTATAGAGAGAGATGGTTTGATGGAATTGGCTCCAGAAATATATAGTAACAGTAGCAGGTTAACCACACCAATATATTTGTACAAAACAAAGATGTGATTAGTTCACATGAATCTTGAATTTGTTGCATGAATTCAAGGAGCTATTTTAGATATGTTCTATTTATAAAAAGCAAGTTACTGTCAGAATCCCTTTGATAATTTATATTTATAAGCTCTATAGATATTATTCAGACCTTTTAAATAGACATCAAACACCTATCGGCTTATCCCTTGCACCTTCGTTCGGTGCAAGTGCTAGTTATGTTATAATATAATGGAAACACTAATCTAAAAGCTTGTTAAAAGATCGCGAGTAAGAAGTGAAAATGAACAAGATAAAATTAAATAGATCCAAATCTAATGTTTTGTTTTATTAATTGATGAGTGGGGTCTGTGCAGCTTCCAGTGCATTATTATGGCACGAAATTTGCGGCAATGAAGGCCAAATCTATCTTGTCAGAATGTGTAGAATACAACTGGCAGGCACTACGAGAAGAGCTTTCCCTTCATCTTTTCTTCTACATTTGACTGCGGATGTAGACTTGAGATTGTTGCGCAATGTTATGGGCCTCAATGATGTTTGAAAGAGTGGTACGCAGAAGCCTATGCTTTTCCCCACTTTGGCCAGAACAGACTCCTCTCCCATGAGTACCATGAATCTTATTCCCATTGGACTCTAGTGGCGTCACAACATTAAGCTTTTCTGAACACGCATTTGGCTAGATCTGCAACTTGGCACCAAATACCAATTTAGTATAGCAAATTCACATTCATTAAATGGATCACAAAATTGTCCTAGTACGGGCCCCAATGTTCATCATTTATACTCTTAAATTCAGAAGGGTTTGTTTGTTATCTTTTTAAATAATCATGAATCTTAAGGTACTATTCTTAAAAAGTAGTATTGGACCATCCGGAATACTTCCTTTCGTGCCCTTGCTTCGACCCCTGAGACCATTCATGAGGAATTTTTGGCCTTCTCGGCCCCACAATAGATTTTGGTTAAACAAATCCCACTGTTTCTATCTTGTTTTTTATCTCAACTACTGGAACCACTTGGTAAAGTCATCAGAATAGATGACACTGTTAGACTAGTTCCCCACATGGATACCAGGGTTTTAATTTCTTTGAATCTTGGTAAAGAAATCTTGGGTGATATCAATAATTATAACATTGCTAAGGATATTTAATATTTCCCTATTAAGGTTCTTGGGGGCCTTAACACTTGGTTTCTTTGTAGAAAAGAGGGACATTTAAAGAAATATTGCCCCATAATCAAGTGCATTCCTCCTCCAGCTGAATCTTCGCAAACTACCACTTCTGTTGGCACAATTAAACTCAATTTGGAACTTTATATGAATAAAAATCCTCCTTGGACCAAGCAGACAAAATTTTCTCCCATGACAAGTTCTAGCTCTTTGTCTATTTATGATATCCAATCTCCTTCTCTAAACATGAATACTAATCGAATTTTTGAAGATGAGTTAACAGATGACTTTTAAACCATCTCTAAAAAGAGAAAAAAGCAATCCAAAAAATAGGATAATCTCTCCACAATGTAACATTCCTAGTCTTCGAGTCCTTTGCAAGCTCCCACTAGGGACATCCCAGAGTTGATTCACATGCAAGCCTCCCACATTAGCACTCCACCCTTGCTTTCGCTAAATAAGGACCCTTCAGTTAATAGCTCAAATCACCTTAACCCTCCTCCTAAAGTTTTAAAGGAAATTAGTGATGACTTTGTGCTTGAAGTTATCCCTGTCGGTAACCCCCCTATTTTTAATTCCCTCTGCAACTCTACCCCTTCCATGGACCTTGAGTTCACTTCCCAATAATCCATGATGATGATGATGATGATATTAAACTTAAGAATGATTTTCCTACTTCTAAAAGAAGAGGGAGACCATTGGGGTCCAAGAATAAGAATTCCTCTACTAAAAATAGAGAGTTAAATCTTGTGTTTCTATGGTTCCTACTAATGAGTCTATGGAATTTAATGGTTCTCCCCCCAGTTGTTTCCTCATGAATTGCATTTCATGCAATATTAGGGGCCTTGAATCCCCTGGCAAAAAGTTTATTATTAAGCATTTTCTTGACACTCTTAGATCCAATGATTTCCTAATGTTACAAGAGATCAAAACTATTGGATTCACTCTTGAATCCAATCTTAATTTTTTATGGAAAAATGCTATTAAATTTGTTACTAATCACCCTCAAGGTAGGCATGGTGTTGCTATCTTGAATAATCCTAAATGGAACTATATTTCTGGTAATGGGATATCCCCCTGTAATATAGCCTTATGGATTACTATAAACTTCAATAACACTATTTTTGGCATCTGTTTTATATATGCTTTCAATGATTGCAAGTAGAGATCAAATCTTTGGGCCTCGTTGGCTTCTCTTCCTAATACTCCTTGGTTTGTGGGAGGGGACTTCAATATTATTGAATCTTAGGAGGATAAAGTGGGTGGCCTTCTCTTTACATGGAAAGATATAGAAAAGGTTTAGTGGAATAGTATAAAATATTCTAAACATTTTTTTGATCCCTTGGCTGGTAACAAAGATAATAATAATCTCAGATTGTGGCATACTTGGTGTAATTTTCAGCATGGTCCTTCTAGGATCTACTCTAGACTAGATCATTTCTATGCTAATAAGAATTTCTTCTCGATCTTGCTTGATAATCAGGTTAACTCTATTTCGGTCACCCCCACTTCTCTCTCTGATCACCATCCAATTTCTATCCATGCCAGATTCAATGGTTCCCCTATCCTTAATAAAGTCTCCAATCCTAAATTCATCCTTAATACTAGTTTTCTTAAGGATGAAGATGTTCTTGCTTCCATTAATATCATTAAGCTCATTAACAAAAATCAACATCCTTCCAGCTCTCACTCTGATTGGTGGAATAAGAACATTCTTGCTTGGCAAAGTATTTTGAAAACCATTGGACAAAAAAAGGCCAAGGACTATAGATTAACTGAAAAGGTGCTTACCTCTAATCTTAAAGAGGTTGAAACTAATATCCAAGTCAATTCGTCAGATTATATGTTTATCCCTCTTGTTGCTAGTGCTAAGGAAGCCCTCTGACAACATTAGCAGCTTAAACTTAGAGGAGCCAAAATTAGATCATGTACCCATTGGCTCCAATTTGTTTATAGGGGTTCTAAGTTTTTCTTTAATCTCACTAAGAAAAACAATTCTAATGAGACTATTGACATGATTTTAGTTGATAATCAAGAAATAACTAGCATTGATAGCATCAAAGAGACCTTTTTTGGTTATTACCAAAACCTCTTCACCTATGAGGATACAGAGGAGGCCAACTCCCTCAGAAAGCACTGTAGATCTCTTATTCCTACAAGGATATCCATCATGGATGCTTCCTTTCTTAGTAAAGACATTTTTGTGGAGGAAATTGAAAAATATATAAGCTCCCTAAAAGATGACAAGACCCCTAGTCCCGATGGTCTACTTGTTGAGTTTTACAAGGCTAACATCAATTGGATATGCAAAGATCTCAATGATATTTGCATGGAAGCCTTAACTAATAGTACCTTGGGTAGCTCCATCAACAGAGGTATCACTAAGTTTATTCCTAAGGATGGGGACAAGGCTATAATTAAAAAATGGAGGCCTATCACTATTTTAAATGTTTCTTATAAAAAAATTCCAAAATCTTGGCTCTTAGGCTTGAAAATATTTTACCCAAATTTGGTTCTTCTACTCAAATTGGTTTCATTAAAGGTAGATATATTTTTGAGAACCTAATTACCATCTAAAAAGCTTTAAATTGGGGTAAATATTCTCAACAAAATTTTTCTATGTTTCTTCTGGACTTCAAGAAGGCTTATGACAGAGTGGAATGGAGTTTTATCTCCATGATGCTTGAGGCCTTTGTATTTTCTAATGCCTTATGTAACTCAATCAAGATGTTTCTTAATGATGCTTATGCCCAAGTTGATGTAAATGGATCCCTATCTAAATCCTTTCCCCTTGGTCGATCCATCACACAAGGTTGTCCCTTGGCTCCTACCTTCTCTTTTATTGCCTCAGATGCCCTTTACTACATCCTTAGAGATAATTATGTCTCCCACTTTGTCAAAGGTATCTACCTCCCTAATGATACCGAGCTTATTAATTGGCAATTTTTTAATGATACTTCTATTTTCTATGAGGCCACTGAAGATAACTTTGAAGCCCCACAAAATAAACTCAATCTTTTCTGTTCTATTTTTGGGGCTCATCTCTCTCATACCAAATCTATATGTCTTGGATGGGATGAGTAGCTGCCAACTTGGTTTATTAAGTATGACTACCAGTGGGGAGGCCCTCACAATATTGTGAGGTATCTTGGTATACTATTTTCAATTTAGCCTTCTCTTTAAGATATGTAGTTTTGGGTTAAGGAGAAGATTACTAAAAAATTGAATAAGTGGCACAAAAAATCTCTATCCCTAGCTGGTAGAGTACAAGTTTTTCAAAAAAATCTTTCCTCTTACAACATACACTACTGCTCTGCTTGGATGTTCAATAGTTACCAAATCTTAGAAATCCAAAGGCCATCAGGAATTATCTTTGGTCTGATGGAAAAGGAAATAAAAAGCTTCATCTTGTTAAATGGGACTGGTGTCATATTGAAAAACTCCTTGGGGGACTAGGATTGAAGGACATTAAAAATATGGGGATCGTCCTTGCTACCAAATGGATCTTTCACTCTTTGGCTGGGGATGATCCTTGGAAAGTTTTTATTAGTAGCAATATTGAAAGAGGTTTCCTAAAGAATGCTAAGTCCTGGAAAAACATACCTTTTTGTAACTTGATTTGTGGGAATTTTCCTGTTGTGGTTCAAGGATCTATTGTCTTCAAGTCTGTTTGGAAATCCTCGAACCATGTCAAGAATTATACCACTAACAAGGCCTTTCATGATGATAAACAACTCTATGGTGAAAGATCCATTTGGTGGAATTTTCCTTTATCTGGCAAGACCCTTCCCCTTTATAAAGGATGCTTTGTCAGGTCTTGGTGTAACTTAGGCATCACTCAGCTTGCTAATCTTTTTGAACAAGACAATATCATCGGTTGGGATGATCTTAGACTCAAATTTAACCTCCCTCATTTGCAAAAGAAAACTTAAACTTATAATATGATTGCTAAAGCATGCAAGGACATCCCTACTACTTTCCATGTTGATTCCCATAGGCTCTTGAATATTAAATGGCCGAATGGAACCATTATGACCAAAATTAAGGCTAAAAACTTTTACAACATGATTGGTTATAATGATTCCATCATAGACCATGTTAATACTCTTTGGTACTCTATTCTAGATATCTTCTCTTGGAGGAAGTATTTTGGGAAGTTATGAAAAAGTTCTATCGCTCCTAAGATCAAATGTTTCAAATGGATTTGGGTTCTTGATAGACTCTCTATCAGAAAGGATTTTTTTGCGACCCATTACTGTAACATATGTAGACTTCCTATGTTTAGTAGGCACATATTCTTTGACTTTATTTTAGCTAAAGAAATCTGGCTCATGTTTGTTATTTCTTTCCCTAAAAATATTAATATTCTTGAAATCATCACTGGACATATTGAAGGGCTTAAAAAAGATACTAATCTATTTTGGAATATTCTTTCTTCTAATATTCTATGGCAAATCTGGAAATTCAAAAATGAAGAAAGGTATCAAAACAATCCCAGAGTACTTACTGAGTCTTTCTAAAGTCTCACATATTTTAAAATCTTCTTGTAGGTTTATATCACTATGATGGTGGACAAGGAAAAGCTTAAAAGATTCCTTAAGACAGGCTACTCCACATTCTTCACCTTTGAACAAAGGATGGGCTTGTTTGGAGGAGAAATATGGACAACTTTAAGATGTTTGAGAAGAATTTAAAGAAACTTAACCTGAAAGTTAAATGAAACAACAAGAACACCTCAGATGACATGATCCTCTTGCTTGACCAAATCCAGGAAAAGAAGAACATCGTGTTGATGGAGGGCACCATGGGATGGACTGTATGGGTTGATGCTTTTGATGGTTTAATTACCTAGCTCCTACTCTTACTACTACATATTTGCTTTGTAGTTGATGTTTTGATACTTTGGTTCTCTAATACTCTCAGTGTGAGGTTGTGCCTCTGATTTTGTACTCTTCGTTGTATCAACTTCTTTTGTATCTCCTTATTTTTAATATAAAAAATCTAGTTCAAGGGCTCTTGGAGGAAAGAACTAGAATGAAAACCTTCATTCCTTGCCCAAACAAGTATTATTATAGATAATTAAAAAGTAAACAATTTATCTTTGTTGTGACATAACACATTTGAAACTCCACAAAATGTGGAAAGACATCATCATTTTTGAAGGCATAAATTGTTTCTAATAACATGTCTACTAATGTATGAACTAAATTTTTAGAATTCAATAAAATTATTCCAATATATTAGAAAAATGTGGGTTGTTTTTCTCAAGAAAATAATATAATATATAATTTAAATAAAATTTTATTAAATAATCATTATAGTTTATAGTTAATAATATTATATTATATTATATTATATTTATTTTTGTAATATTACATCATATTTATATTTTTATATTATAAACATTTATGAGTTGGGGGTGAACTTGCAATATTGGGTTACAATTTTTCAGAGGAAGGATTTCTCCATTTCAGAGAAAAGACAAAATTCAGAAGTTTCGATCGGAAGTGGGTTTCCATTACAGCTCGAAAAAAGTTTCAATCAAAACTTGAAAACTTTCCATTGAAAGCCACATGGAGGGAGTTTTGGATCGTAAGTAGGTTTCAATCAAAACCCTCAAAATAATAAAATTTTACAACCTTGTGTCGGTTCTGATCGAAACCCATGAAGCCTAGTGTTCTGATCGAAACCACCCATATATTTGGAGGTAACCATGGTGGAATTCCATTGTGAAAGTGATGATTTCACTACAATGATTGTGGGGTTTTGAGTCAATTTCCAACAACTTTCCAATGAATTTTAGACATCATGTTACAAATTTTTTTATATAATTTTACAGTGTTTATTTGTTTTTTTTTTAATACACACACACACACAAACACATATATATCATGTGTAACACCCTCTCCGATGATGTGTAATTCTCTCTCTCTCTCTCTCTCTCTCTCTCTCTCTCTCTCCTTCCCCTTCTCTCCATTCTCTTATAAAATACTTGTAAGGACTACATTCATTCTCCTTCCCCTTCTCTATCTTTCTTTGCCCTTCTCTCCGTTATTTTTCCGTTTCCCCCCTCTCTCTCTCTCTCTCTCTCTCTCTCTCTCTCTCTCTCTCCCTCTCTTCTCTCTTTCTCTCCCTCTCCCTTATCTCTCTCTCTCTCTCTCTCTCTCTCTCTCTCTCTCTCTCTCTCCCTTTCCCCTTCTTTATCTCTTTTTCCCCTTCTCTTCATTCTCTCTCTCTCTCTCTCTCTCTCTCTCTCTCTCTCTCTCTCTCTCTCTCTCTCTCTCTCTCTCCCTCTCCCTTCTCTCTCTCTCTCAACTTCTCCCTCTCTGCTTCTCTCCCTCTCCCTTTTTTATCACCTTCTCCCTCTCTCCCTTTTTCTTGTTTTATATAGCATGCATGCGCTATGAAAAATTAAAGACCATCACTTTAGTCTTTAGTTTTACATAGCGTGTGCAGGCTATAGCGTGCATGCGCTATGAAAAAGTAAAGACCATCACTGTAGTCTTTAGTTTTTAGCTATGTAAACTAAAACAAAACACTTTTAGTTTTGCATAGCGCACTCGCGCTATGCAAAACTAAAAACAACGGTTAAAGTGGCCATGGAACTCGTGATTGAGGCCCACTTTTGCTATTGTTGTCTGATTTCTGCATCTTAGCCGACAAGTTTTCACGTTTTCATGGTGCTAAGTGACAAAAAAACATATTTTGTCAATTTGCACAATTTTATTGTTTTAAAATCAACATCGAATTGCGAAGGTCAATCATTATTAGCAAAATTTATCGATTGAGGTAAGTTTTTTAGTTTTTTACATGTCAAATGTGAATAAATAGTGTTTTGGTTTATAATTGGTATGATATATGATTGTTCAATGCATAATTTGATATAATTATAATAAATTTATATTATAATTTGTCATATTGTAAGAGGTTTAAATTGTAATTTGACTTATTATTTTACATTTATATTATATTTTTAAAATTGTAATCAATTCATATGTAGAAATCATCATCATGCCAAGGAAACGAGCAAAGAATTTAACACCAGAAGAGCATAAAAGAGACAAAGAGAAGAAAAGCGAAAGAATGAGACAACTTCGTGAACACAAAAAATTAGAAACCATACAAGAAGATTTGTCTTTGGATGAGGAACATGAAACATCAATACAAAGTAAAAGAGAATTGGAATTGGAAACAAAAGGACAACGAATGAGAAACTTGCGTGCAACGAGACAATTGAATTATGAAAATGCGAGGACATCATCTATGAGTTCCCAAGTTGAAGAGACATCGTCATCCAATGTTGGAGGCACACCAATGTATCATGTTGAAGGTACATCATTGTCTACTTTCAAAGGTGGAGGGACACCAATGTATCACGTTGAAGGCACACCATCGTCTACTTCCAAAGGTGGAGTCACACCAATGTGTCATGTTGAAGGCACACCCTTATATCATGTTGAAGGCACACCATTATCTACATCTGAAGGTGTAGCCACCACATTGTCTCATGTTGATGACACTCAAAATGGTACACAATTCACACATAATGTTTTTGATGCTCCTAGAATTATTTATAGAAAGCCAACATATTTGATTGATATTGATACTAACATTTTGCAAGCAATGCCTAACAAGATTCCCAAGCGTACTTGTCAAAGAAATACTAATCATATTTGGAGATCATTTTTTGAGAATTTAAACATGACAGGAAGATGTCAACTATTTGTTGAAATGATGAGAAATCTTAAATTTAGGCCCATCATGAAGATTCTTGGGTTAAGAACGATGGATGAGTCTAGCGAAAAATCTATTGTAAAGAATCTAATGACTGCATATGAGAGTGTGGGTTCTACATCACGCATGAAAGATAGTAATGTCACATGACATGTACTTACATCAACAATAGTAAGCAATCAAATGAAGAAATCTAGACTCATTAGAAAGACAAGCAAAACATTGAAAATAAGTAGAAAGTCTCTAATGAGAGCCCTGGGAAGGCGTCAAAGAGTGGAAGATCCAGATAGCAATGAGTTATGGGCATTTTCTGGTAGACTACTGCGGAAAGATAAAGCAATTGTTGAAGCTTTGAAATCCTTGATTGAAGAATTTTGGAAGAATAATACATGGGTATCTCCTAATCAAAGAGATGTTGTAAGAAGGAGGATTGGTAGTCGAATTCATGTTCCACATCCAAAACATTTTTTGGATTCAACTCAGACACAATTCTTTTCAAAATTTATGCATATGTATCCTCAAATTAAAATTAGTCAGAGATATTTTGAAATGTGTAAAACTTTTTATGTCAAGATAAATCACACACACACAACTTGTTGTTGTAGGGTACATATTGAATTTTCTAACCATTTTGAAGTTTATAGGAATATATGTATAGATTTGCACTCTAACAATGTTTTGCAGGATTGTAACATAAATGTCCCACATAAATCTTCAAGAGAATTCATATCTACCATTTTATATGAAAGAGTGGATGGTCAACAATTTTACAAGCTCTCATGCTTGAATGGTACATGCATAGATATTGGAGGTTTGCAACATTTGCCAATTTGTCAGCATATGGAGAGTACGCATCTAATTGGTAATGAAATAGTGGAATTTGGAAAATATAAGACCATGACATACAATCTAAAAGATGGAAAAGAGGCTAAAAGATGTGATTTAGTAATTGAAAAAATTCTAGTGTATCAGTTCATGGACATTTTTTGTAAAAAAATTATTTATGAGTATGCAAGGCATACACATAGAGCGCGATGGTTGGATATGCAATTCAAGTTGTGCAAGGACACATTCCCACTTGATACCATTGTTTCAGGTGTGGACTTTGCAGAGAACTACACACTACAACCACAGAATGAGGTGCAACCAAAGTATTACAGCTCTCAACAGGTTGCTATATTTGTTCATATAGCATTCATGCATGCACCAGACAGTACAGAGGAGAACAGGAAGATATTGAGTGAGTATCATTTTTATATCAACGATGATCGCTCACATTCTACATAGTTTGTTCATGGTTGTTTTCAACTATTTTATGGTCATTTGGCAAACAGGGGCATAAAATATCATCGACATATCATATGGTCAGATAATTGTGCATCACAATTCAAGAATTCTCGGTTGTTTTATTGGTTGTGCACGATGCATAAGATTACTGGAATTCAATATATGTTGAATTTCACAGAGGCCGGTCATGGAAAGGGAGAACACGATGGTGCAGATGCATGTATTAAAAGAGCCTTAGCACGTGAAGAATTAAAGTAAAAAGAGAAAGCAACATTGTCAGATGCGGGATGTATTGTCTAGTGGTGTAATGCTACAATGGGTCTAGGTAATGAAGGTGAGTCTACGGCTCGTAGATTTTTTTGGTTGATGGATGAAACTAACATTGCACCATATGAGGATTGTTGTACATTGACAAGATCGAGTGAGTTACACTCTTTTAGAAGTTGTAATGCAGGTTCATGGAGTATCCACACATGACATATGACATGCTTTTGTTCATCATGTGTAGATGAAGATTGGGATGGGTGTGAGTCAAAGGAATGGGTTGACGAATGGTATACACGTATTTTGAGTCCACTTGCCTCCTATCATCCCCATCAATCACTACAACCAACAGAAATGGAATCATCCATTGACTTTGATCGCTTATCTGATCTAGTACAACCAGGTAAAATTTAGGACATACAAATAATTTTGAATTTAGTAATTTATCATAAATATTTAGTAAACTAATGTCCTCATGTTATGCTTATATCATTAGAGGTCATGTTTTTGCTATTATTGCACTTGAAGACAATGAAGAAGGGACAGATTATTATTTGTGTCATTGTGTTGAGGCAAAAAAGAAATTGGATCACTCTTTTATCGATGATGAAGGATTAGAATACCCTATCGGAGTAGTGGTTGTAATTGGCACATGGCTTAGACGATATGCTATGAAGAACACTAGGTTGTGGTTGTTCGAGGATTGGGAGACACAGAAAGATTCTTCATTATTCAAACCTTGTAGTTGCATCAAATGTCCACTTGATCAAATATGGGGGAAGACTGCATAATAAAACTCTTTGGAAGGTTTGTGAGTCAGACCATGAGGCAATACTTGAGACAATCAAGGGTAGGGCAGATCCAATTGGTTCATTGGACTAAATGGAGATACAATTGTTTTTGTAACATGTCAAATTTGTATAGCATTGTAAATTGGGCAGATTGAAAATTGCTCATGCATTACCCTGTATGTATAATGGGAAGTTTGTAAGATTTAATGACAACCTTTGTCAACTATGTTTTGGGGCAACACCGAAAGGTTTTCTCTACTCAGCTCTTTCCTCCGGTGCTCCTATTGACACCCATCGACGACTCCGAGCCCAAGTGTACCATCGATTGCAATGAACTTACATTTCAAGGATAATGCCCAAGTCCTGTAAATCCAAGGCCATTGACGAATACACATTTCTAATAGAAATATTTGTGGTGCTAGAATGAAGTGCATAGCCTAATTCTTTTCCTGCTAATGAACCAATTTGAGGCTTCATTTCACATTGCTCTGTGGAAAATTCCACAACACTTGTTACTTTTCATTCACTAACATCTCATCTTTATAACAACTAAATTTGGATTCACTAGAAGCATTAGTTCTAAAAAAAAAAGTAGTAAAACATACCATATATAATGACTGTGTCGACACTCAGCTGTCATGAAATATTTCAAGGATAGGAGTTTGATGTGTTTGAAGGGTGCATAAGGGTCATGAAATTGGTGCAAGGGTACAACAATAGACGTTCTATCCATTAGAGGGGGGTATTTTATGGGTGTGTTCGGGCTTACAGAGTTTGGATTTGAATGTGACAATATTGCATTGCATATTAGTTCACCTTATTCTTGATTTGGTAGATTTAGACATACAAGCATAACTATAAGGCATGACAAATTTACAAAGCAAATACATCCACATAAACATAAATTAGTATACATCAATACACCAAACACATGAATTGCATACCTAAAACATAAAAAAATATATATTAAGAGAGCATGAAGTCAAATATATATGTCCAATAATGTCATACATTGAATATATTCAATACAGTAAAACTGGTTTCCTCAGAGCCAAATGGATCTACAACATATCACTGATACAATATACAAAAGATATGTCCACTAATGCCATATAGGCATACAATCCATATCCCTAATCTAGTCCTTTCCCGCTAGGGGAAGAAAATAAATCCCGAGCTGTCTTCGACCAACGTGTCGATGGAGATGCAGTGGATGCCATAGTCTTCCGAGTGCGCTCACTCGTCCTCCTATCTAGACTCTTCTGTAGCTCCACCTGATAAAAAGAAAAATAGATTCAGATAACTAATATACATCAAAATTGAATTATACAATGACATATAATTGAATATTGGCTTACCACTAACAAATAGTCACTATGTTCATCGACCAAAGGTGCATGGTGGCAATCTGGAGTCATAAGTCCCTACAACAATGATCAAAATAATAATTAAAATACATACATGGATATCATTATAAAATTCAATACAAACTATTAAAATAACAATTAAAGTTAAGTGATCAATTTCATACCTTAGTCAGTGCTTCAGAACTAGCTATTGCTACAGCTACTCCATGATCTAAAGTATCACGGACATGAGGAGGAGTCTCTGATGTCAAAAGCTGAAAATGAAACAAAAAAAGTAAATTATGTAGTTATCAAGATTACATATATTTTTTACAACCCTACTAATGAGTAAATGGTACCTCTGTGAAGGTTCCACCACGTCCTCCGGTGTGTGGCGGCGAAGTGTAAAAGGGGACATTAGGATCATTGCCACTTCCACTACCACCATCACTGCCACTGACACTCTTTCCCTGAATTTTCATCATAAAAAATAGATACTACAAATTAAATAGTTATTCTTTTATAAATTAAATATGATCAAAGCAATTTAATGAACTTGGAAATATTTACCTGTGTGTCAATGCCAAATGTCGCATTTAGAAAGTATCGGTCATAAATCAAGGATCATCTTCCTCTCTCTCGCCAATACCATATGTGCACAAGCATCCACATGACCGACAAACATGACCCCTCGAGGATTGACCATGGTCACTCTCAACTAAAGGATTGGCACACTGAATGAGAGTCTGTGTCAGAGCACTAATTGTGCCTACTGTGTCTGTCTCTACATGTTCCTTCACAGCACAACGAATACTAACATGATCTTCTTGTGGCTTCCCAATAACAGGCCTAGGTGCATTAGGGTCACGATGTGCCCCTTCTCGTTCAAATGATGACCCCCCTCCTCTACCCTGAGAATCTAGAATGTCAAAATAATTTGGCACTTCCTTGAGTACAAACTCACAATAGAGTTTCCTCAAGAAATATATAGGAACCTCATGATTGTTACAAGGAGGCGCATCACAGACCATCCACCATCTATCCCAAAAATTGTTTTTAATGTCTTCATTTATGCACCAATGAATTGGGAACCTCTTTGTTGTAGTTCTAAGAGTATCTGCGTCCCCTGGTTTTTTAAATAGCAAACAAATGTCGTCTTTTGTGATTTTTTTCTTCTTTATGTCAGCATAAGATAATTTATTTGCATAATATTTTTTTTGTTCTTCTCTTTTACCCTGCCATATATTAAGTTGCCCACTAACCGTGCTTACGTGGGTCAAGATTGCTTCCAATGATTTTGCAAGGCTTTCCTATCCCAGATTTGTACTTCTAGAATCTTTTAACCTACTAATTAAAGATTCTAATTCTTTTTGCCCTCTTTCAATTTGGTTCACCAAATTTTGTTGGGACCCAGGAGGAGGTTTCTCAATTGGAGGAGGCAATTCAGGTTCATTTTCTTCATTTTGTTCTTCATGAGGAGATGGAGGGTTTGGTGGAGCATTTGGTGGAGGGTTTGGTGGAGGGAGATTATTTCTTCTTGAAAATTAAAAAACTACATTTTAAAATCTTCACTATACAAAGAATTTAAACAAAAATAAATTTAAGCAAAATAAATTGCAAAAAAACTAAAATTTTAAAACAAATAAGAGGCATAGGTTGTAGAAACACTTACCTCTTCTTCTCGATTGACTTTGTTGACGCGGTGGAGCCATTTGATCAATGGATGAAGAAAAATAATGGTAGCTAGTAGAGGGTGTGCACGCTTTCAAAAGTCTTCTTCGCTGCAAACGCGGGTTTGAGAAAGCAAAATGAGCTTTTTGCTTTCTCAAACCCACGTTTGCCGTTTTATATTGGATTTTTCAAAGCGCATGCGCACTTTGGAAAATTTTTTTTCAAAGCGCATGCGCACTATAGTACGTGCGCACTTTGTTTTGGATTGCCCAAGCCTAAGGCTTGGGCAACCCAAGCCATAGGGCGTATGCGCTATAGCACGCACGCTCTTTAGTGCGTACGCACTATGTGCCATGGGGGGCCAAAAAGAAAAGTGGCATCTTTTTGGTCCCCCATCTTTGTGCATATACGCAAACACTAATCTAAAAGCTTGTTAAAATTAGGCTCATAGATGTTTTAGTGCAATTTTAACTTCCTCTTTAGTAAATCTAGCATTCAACATTTTATTATGATCGTTAGTAATTGTTCATGAAATGTTTCTCAAAATTTCATTTTGAGCTAATTTATTTGAACCATCTATGTTATTTAGGATATTCTCAACGTATTCAAAAACCTTTGACACTATATTTTCAAGGTCTACAACTATCATCCCATCTTCTTTCTTAATCTTAGTAATTTTATTAAAATTGCATTTATCTTTGGAGTTGTAATGAAAAAAATTTGTATTTTTATCCCCTTTTGCTAACCATACCTCCCTTGATCTTTGTTTCCAATAGGATTCTTCTTTAGCCAATATATCCTTGTAATAGTTTAATAATTCCTTCTCTTTGGAATAAGACATAGAATTCATACCTAATCTGATGATTTCCTCATTAAGATCTTCTGACTCTTTCTTGATCATATTTTTGGAATCATATATATTTCCAAAATAATCTTTGTGTTATTTAGTTAGTCATTGTTTAATGTGCTTAAGTTTTGAGTTTAAGATAAAGGTGTTGAATTCTTTGAAGCTTTTTTCATTCCACCATTCTTTAATCCTAAGAAGGATTTTTTCATATTTAATCCACATCTTTTCAAATTTGATGGGATTATTTTTATGCACTTTGTCTTCAACTAAGATTAGGCTTATTGGAAAATGGTCAGAACCAGAATGGGCTATAATATTTGACTTAAAGCTTAAGATTGAATCTAAATAATTTACTAATGTAAAAAAAACCTATGTAATTTTTCTATGATATATACAGTATCTATTCTTTTGTTTGACCATGTAAAGGTTCCAATGTCCATGGGAATATCTATAACATTAATTAATTGTATCCATTCTCTAAATTATGTTATTGTCTTGGTAGTTTTGTTTGAACCTCCTGATTTTTCTTTAATATCTAAGATAGAATTAAAATCCCCACCGATGAATTTTTTTTGGTTTGGTAGACTATAGAGAAAACTCTCAATCTCTTTCTAGACTATCATTTTGTCCTGGTGGAATTTAGGACCATATATATGTTACTTGTAATAAATTCCAACTTACTCTTAAAGTTATTGATCTTAGTAGCCATCCAATGTGAATTAGAAGCAATAAGGTCTAACAAGATAAACCTAGGATTCCAAATAAAGGCTAAATCTCCTGAAGCTCTTGCTAAGCCTACACCTTTAACTTTCCATATTCTTAATTTCTTACTAAGATTATCTTATCCATCTTGCCCTCATTTAGATTCTTGAGTCAAGAACATAGGTACTTCTAAAGAGGATAAGCTTCTCTTTAAAATGTGTTTTTTGTTAGGGGCATTCAATCCCCTTACATTCCATGAAATGATTTTCATGGGGCCTTGTGAAGGAACTTCCCCTTCCTTGCATTCAGAATTGAAGTTATTTTAACTTCTCCTGAGCCCGAGCCTTCTTTCTGCCTAAGCTCTAAAAGGGATTTCCTACCTCTATTAAGAGAATATTTCCATAAATCTGGAGATGTTTTACCAATAACATGGGTAAATAATCCTAACTTCCTATCCTTACTTGATTCATGTTTGGAATTTAAAGGAGAAATATGTTTCTCCTTCTTGACTCATTGATTCAATAAAGTTTAATAATAATACACCATTTGAATCCTTATTTAAACCTAGAAATTCGTTAATTTCCTTAGCCACCTCAAGACTAATGTTTTCATTGATCTAAATTTCATTCCTATCTAAATCGTTTGTACTAGGCTTTATAATATTTAAAGGTTTTGGATTCTGTAAAATATCTTTTTAGTCCTTATGCCATCCTTCATCGAAAGTATAATATTCATGATTATTATCAATCTTAATATTTTTGTTTGTAGCTGGGGAAATATATGATACCTCTGATAATTCACTATCTAGGTAAACTACTACTTCGTTTAATACTTCAAATAATGTAATAGAGTTATCTTCTTTCATTATTTCTTTAATCGATATATTTTTCCATCTACAGGTTTCTTCTATATCACTAGTTCATCATAAGATGAAAGCAAAAAATCAATAATCTCCAAGGCCACATTGGAGATAGATTCCACTTGTAAGTTATTAGTAGTAGGTTTCTATTTTTTAGGAAGGTTGTTTTTTTATGCCTTTTTGCTTAATGAATTGGTTTTCCTTTCGAAGTTTTATTCTAGAATTTATGTGTTTAAATATTTTTTAGGTTCCTCTATATCAATTGGAATTATTGATGGGCATAATCAATTATCTGATTCTTGATTTTTAAACTCTCTTATGGTTCCAGAGAATAAACTTGGTGTAACATGGTTACGTCTTTCCTCCAAATTCGCCTCAACTTGCTGAGGGAAATTATGAGTAAAGAAGAACCCACCTTTATCCTGATTAAAGGATATAATAGGGATGGATTCTTTGAAAATTGGGAACCTAGGGTAATCGTGAATTTCACCTTCCCTCAAGTAATGAAGGGGAACTATTTGGGTTAATGAGTGGTTTTGAATTATGATAAAAAATATTTTGAAGGTCTGATGTATTTTCAATTGTGCTTTGGATTTTTTTCCTATGAGAAATGAGAAAAATATTGTGTGCTATGTTACCACTGAAATATTCCAGGAATAAATGCTAAGTAGTTTTATTACTAATAAAGTGTATAGGTTTAATAGCTTCTGATAGACAAATAGTTTTGATCAGAATTTTAACCTCTGAAGAATTAAGATAGTTCTCTTCAAAACCTATCACACCACAATTACCATCCCCAATTTGGCTAATAATATGGTTGTGGATTAATTCTACATGCATTTTTGGAGTCTTGGTCCATTTTAGGGTATCAAAATTGTTGAAAATATTAAGGTTAAAATTAGGCTCCCATTTCAAAATTTAATTGCATGCCCTAGATTAAAAAAATTGTGTTTCTGATAATAACTCCTGTCTAATAACAAAATATTTGCATTCCAAATAAAAATAATAATTCATGAGTAGAGTAATACTTACATGTGTTCCAAGGGATTCATGAAACCAATATTTAATACCACCAAAAGACAAGCTAGAACTAAACAATTTTTTGTATATCCCAAAGGATTTGTAGTGATTTCATAAGCCATCAGTATAAATTTTATTGCCTCTAATAGATATTACTTCATTTTCATTATTAGCACTAAGGATGTGGTTATCCTTAACTCTGTGATGTGGCATAGAATACACAATAGAACTTTTAGTGTTCCCCATTCGAATGTCATTTGATCATGAAAACTAGGTTCTAGAGTCTTCTCGAGAGAGAGTGCCCTCGGGGAAGAAGAAATTAGGGCTGAGAAATGGTTGAAGGTAGGGATCTCCAAGGGTTTTAGGGGTTTTTGATGAGAGCATCAGCAGGATCTAGAGACTTCCTTCCATTCGTCATTCCTGAAACCATAGTTATCCTTCTAAAGTGATGTAAGCCCATTTTGATGTTTCCAACGGGCTAAGAGAGGTTCCTAGGAAATTAACTATTGATATATGGCCCATAAAACAAGGTCAAATAAATAGTAAACATGGTTAAATAGGTGAAGTTGCCCAAGTTGAGCCAACCTTATTCATTGATAGAGGATAATCTAACTTAACTATTAATGGGTGAATTATAAATTATAGCTCATAAATAGGGAGTTTGTTGGTAATTATAAAAATGAAGATAAATCAGTGATAAATAGATTGGGGAAGAAGTGAAATTTAGGTAATTCATGGAAGAGGATTGTTGGAAAATATCTAGAATCTGTCATTTGAATTTTGGACTTGGTTTAATAATAGCTTATGAGAAAATTGACTAGGATGGTAGTAGTTTTCTAAATAGGTGTTAATTTTAGAATAAATGAGTAGGTAAACTCATGTAAAATTGTATTAGATTGGGATCATATGTTGAAATACCATTGGATAAAACTAACAAGGAGAATGTTTGAATTTGTCTCCCCCCCTCAAGAATTTTCATGCTAAAATTAGCCAACTATAAGAATAGGTTATGGAAACTAATTTTGTAGGTCAATTGTGGAGGGACAGTATTAAAATATTTAATTATGAGTACAATATCACATTGGGATTTCGACCCATAGGTTGGTTCAATGAATTTTTATATCTAGGCATATTATTTGAATACTAATATATATTTCCATTTATCAATTACTTCACAAGTGAATTTTGAATACTAATATTTAGTGGAAAAAAATCATAGAGATCAAAGGATTAAATTACATCAATGGTTTGAGGTAAATCTAATAAAATTTATAATATTTTTTGATCCATATGCAAACAACATTTTCCATCTCCTCATTATGAATTCCAGATTACAGCCATATTCCAAAAACCATTTTTCCAGATTTATCAAATACTGAAATTGTAGTTATTTAATTCTAGCAAGGAAA
Organism: Chamaecyparis obtusa; assembly: GCA_027943335.1. Taxonomy (NCBI): domain Eukaryota; kingdom Viridiplantae; phylum Streptophyta; class Pinopsida; order Cupressales; family Cupressaceae; genus Chamaecyparis; species Chamaecyparis obtusa. Next base: position 113,246 of record BSBK01007708.1, read on the forward strand.
CAGACCCTAAAGAAAGAAAAATGAGAGACCTCACAAGAGTGATTGTGTCTTATCATAGCGGTTAACAGTAGGTTAAAAATAGTTCTTAACAATTTTTAAAAATTCTAAATTAATTTTTTCACAACTCAAGTCGAAATGATACTGAAAGAATAAAGCATTGAGACAATATAGATCTATTATTTTGTATGTTATTGAATATTTTAATACATTTTTGATAAAATGGTTAGAAAGATAAAAGATTTAACTATAAATTTCCTTGCTAATGTTTCTTTAAGAAGTTCAAACATAACATCGGTTAGAATATAAGAAGGAGAAATCAAAACAAGGTCATCTATGCCTAAAAATAAATGTGATTGGCATGCATTCAATTAACTCAGTTGTTATTAAAACTCAATCAATGATTCGCAATAGAATGAAAAATAGTTGTGAAAACTTTATGGTCCCCTTCTTTAGAGATATTCATGAGGGACATCGGGAGTCTTATGTGAAAAGCCTAAGATTCAAGAACATTGAGGCCTGTAGCAAGATTGGATAAATAGTAAATGGAAAAGGAGAAGTGGAAGTTAGAACAATTTAGCATCTCGTGGACTACTTACAAAAGAGTACTAATGAGTATTTCAAATTAATACTTTAACTCAAATCATGCCATAATAATTGAGTCTACAGTAGGAATGAGGTTATATTCAATCAACGATTTTCTAATACGGAGTGATACAAGGCCTTCGACATATATTTACCCTTCATATCGAACTGAATGCATTCTCAGAGAAGTTGAAAGTGATGAGGACACTAGATGCCCAGATTAATTTAGAATTTGTCACAGCTTTATGGTCCCCTCCTTTCATCTACTCATTAGGGATGGGAGAAGTCTATTTCTGGCAGAAGTGGTGAAATCTATAAGATATTGCATGCAACAAAATCATTTATCATCCAAGACTAGATAAACACTCATGGAAAAGGAGAAGATGAAGTGAAAGTTCAAGGAGAGGAACATCACTGACAGGCCTTTCGACAACATATGATTGCGTTTAGTTTCACAAATTTCCTTTCAAAATAATTTACTTTCATGGTGGAGGAGTCTATTTCTGCCTAAAGTGGTGAAAAGTATAAGATTTTGTGAACTGCTCTTTTAAATCATTGGCGCCCATCACATTGCACAACCATTTATCCACTATAATATGGAAAAGAAAACATGAAGTTAATAAGTGTGAATATGAATACGAGTACAACATTTATGGTTAATAAGTGTGAATATGAGTACAGTATTTATGGTCAATAAGTGTGATAATAAGTGTGGATATGAGTACAACATTTATGGTTAATAATGTTCTGATAGGTCATTTTATATTCAGGAGTCAATCTACAAGCATCCTTCATAATAGAAAGCTACAACACAAGAACAACAACCTTTGCTTATATAGACAAGAGCATATAGGCATTATGGATAAGGTTGAGACGTGTATCATGGTTATTGAAAAGTAAAATTAAAATTGTGAGGAGTATTTTAATACTTCTGAAATAACATTTTTCAAAGTATTTGTAAGATTAAAAAAAAAAATTAAAAATATAACTCATACATAATTTTTTATATTTTTATTAGTAATTATATATAAGTACTTTGATTTGTATCTTTTATATAAATCTATTTAAAAAATATAATTTTATCAAATACTTCAATTAAAATTGACCTTATAATAAATAAAAATCTGTCTTAACAATTTCAATTTCATTATTACAAATATCAATTTAAAATGAAATCAACTCTCTACTTCAAAGTTCATTCATTTTAATTTTGAAATAAAAATTATTTCAATACGAAAAAAAATGTACATAATATTTATATTAAATAAAATAATCGTTATAACTTTTAACATTAAACTTTTCAATTATAACTTCTTCTTCTTAAAATTATAAATAAAAAGCTGTTTTCTTATTATTTTTATGTTATAATATAATGGAAACACTAATCTAAAAGCTTGTTAATTAAATAGATCCAAATCTAATGTTTTGTTTTATTAATTGATGAGTGGGGTCTGTGCAGCTTCCAGTGCATTATTATGGCACGAAATTTGCGGCAACGAAGGCCAAATCTATCTTGTCAGAATGTGTAGAATACAACTGGCAGGCACTACGAGAAGAGCTTTCCCTTCATCTTTTCTTCTACATTTGACTGCGGATGTAGACTTGAGATACGCAGAAGCCTATGCTTTTCCCCACTTTAGCCAGATACAGACTCCTCTCCCGTGAGTACCATGAATCTTATTCCCATTGGACTGTAGTGGCGTCACAACATTAAGCTTTTCTGAACACGCATTTGGCTGGATCTGCAACTTGGCACCAAATACCAATTTAGTATAGCAAATTCACATTCATTAAATGGATCACAAAATTGTCCTAGTACGGGCCCCAATGTTCTTGAAAGAACAGCACGTAGAAACTCTTAGAAAATTCACCACTTTTGTTTGCTCCAATCGGACACCAAAGAAGAAGGGGGCCATGAAACCGTGACAGCTTATTCAGCTTTTCTTGATGTGAAACTACTTGGCAGCATTGGAAAATCACTTCATATTAGAAAATCACTGACGGCACTCCCACTTTAAACTCAATTATTATCGCATGATTTGAACAGGAATGCATCCAGACCTTGTTGTTTTTTCAACCCATTCGTACTCTTTTGTAGCTAGTAATTGACCACATGATTCTCCAAGAATACGAACAACATAACCAGAATTTAATGAATCTTCAAAGAAGAATATAATGTATAATTAATATTTTAATTGAAAATATTATTCTATTATTCAATTAAAAAAATTGATTAAAGAAAAACAAGTTTTGAAAAAACCTTAAATTCTTATATAATGGAACCATTCAAGAAAAAGAAACTAACTAATTTGATAGAGGACCACAACAAACCAACATCACAAAAAATAGAGAACCAAACTTGAAAAGATTTAGAGATTTTTTTTTAAAATCAATTCATCATTTATACTCTTAACCTGTTGATCACACTATCAATTGGCATAGGCCTTTTGTCCTTGCTGCAAAGTCTTGTGGTAGTTAGATTATTTTCTATTTTTAAAACAATCATTTTATTATTAGTCCTTGCCTCATGTGGCTGCTGTTCTAACAAGTGAGTAAGTATATCTTAACTACAATTAATGAAAATCACGAGAAATTTTTAAAATAAATCTTTCAAAAAGTTCTTAAATTTTGAAGATGGAGACAAATTATTACTTTTTTTTTTCAGCGGAAGTGGCAAGCCACTATATCATATTATTATTATTTTTAAAACTAGTTTAAAGAAAAAATAAAAATTATATTATTATGTGCACTCTAAAATCTAATATAGATGGATTTAATTTAAGGTGAATGATTGCTTTGCAAATGACTGCTCTATTGGTGATTTTGGTGTTTGTGCTAGCCATCTCCCATCGACGGTGAATGCCAGGTGTGCTCGCTCCATTAATACTTCTGTTATGAATGTCTTCTCTCCTCTCTCTTCCCTCTGTCAATTAGTAGAGGCCGTACCCCCTAACATCCCCTTGGCTCCTCTAAGGACTCCTATGGAGTCTGACAATGTGAATGCGATTAATTCCCATAATAGCCATGCACCCTCTCCTAAAAGCCCTAAATCCTTTTCTAAAGCCATCGCTAACTCCACTTTTCACATCGACATCAGTGCTAGGTTTAACCTCTCAACCAACAATGGAGCCAACGAACCTCGTAAGAACTCTAGGACCTTTTCTCCATCTTTTTTCGTTTCTTCTAATCGAGAAATTCTCATGGAAATTATGAAGGAAAAGAATAGGTTAAAGAATTCCACCATTTTCTTTGCTAATGTTGAATTGGACAAATGTCCGCCCAAAAAATTCTTAGATGATTGGCTCCACAATTATTGGAATCTAAAACCCGGTTACCCTATTTTGTTTTGTAGGCAAATTCAGAAGGGTTTGTTTGTTATCTTTTTAAATAATCATGAATCTTAAGCTACTATTCTTAAAAAGTAGTATTGGACCATCCGGAATACTTCCTTTCGTGCCCTTGCTTCGACCCCTGAGACCATTCATGAGGAATTTTTGGCCTTCTCGGCCCCACAATAGCTTTTGGTTAAACAAATCCCACTGTTTCTATCTTGTTTTTTATCTCAACTACTGGAACCACTTGGTAAAGTCATCAGAATAGATGACACTGTTAGACTAGTTCCCCACATGGATACCAGGGTTTTAATTTCTTTGAATCTTGGTAAAGAAATCTTGGGTGATATCAATAATTATAACATTGCTAAGGATATTTAATATTTACCTATTAAGGTTCTTGGGGGCCTTAACACTTGGTTTCTTTGTAGAAAAGAGGGACATTTAAAGAAATATTGCCCCATAATCAAGTGCATTCCTCCTCCAGCTGAATCTTCGCAAACTACCACTTCTGTTGGCACAATTAAACTCAATTTGGAACTTTATATGAATAAAAATCCTCCTTGGACCTAGCAGACAAAATTTTCTCCCATGACAAGTTCTAGCTCTTTGTCTATTTATGATATCCAATCTCCTTCTCTAAACATGAATACTAATCGAATTTTTGAAGATGAGTTAACAGATGACCTTTAAACCATCTCTAAAAAGAGAAAAAAGTAATCCAAAAAATAGGATAATCTCTCCACAATGTAACATTCCTAGTCTTCGAGTCCTTTGCAAGCTCCCACTAGGGACATCCCAGAGTTGATTCACATGCAAGCCTCTCACATTAGCACTCCACCCTTGCTTTCGCTAAATAAGGACCCTTCAGTTAATAGCTCAAATCACCTTAACCCTCCTCCTAAAGTTTTAAAGGAAATTAGTGATGACTTTGTGCTTGAAGTTATCCCTGTCAGTAACCCCCCTATTTTTAATTCCCTCTGCAACTCTAACCCTTCCATGGACCTTGAGTTCACTTCCCAATAATCCATGATGATGATGATGATGATATTAAACTTAAGAATGATTTTCCTACTTCTAAAAGAAGAGGGAGACCATTGGGGTCCAAGAATAAGAATTCCTCTACTAAAAATAGAGAGTTAAATCCTGTGTTTCTATGGTTCCTACTAATGAGTCTATGGAATTTAATGGTTCTCCCCCCCAGTTGTTTCCTCATGAATTGCATTTCCTGGAATATTAGGGGCCTTGAATCCCCTGGCAAAAAGTTTATTATTAAGCATTTTCTTGACACTCTTAGATCCAATGATTTCCTAATGTTACAAGAGATCAAAACTATTGGATTCACTCTTGAATCCAATCTTAATTTTTTATGGAAAAATGCTATTAAATTTGTTACTAATCACCCTCAAGGTAGGCATGGTGTTGCTATCTTGAATAATCCTAAATGGAACTATATTTCTGGTAATGGGATATCCCCCTATAATATAGCCTTATGGATTACTATAAACTTCAATAACACTATTTTTGGCATCTGTTTTATATATGCTTTCAATGATTGCAAGTAGAGATCAAATCTTTGGGCCTCGTTGGCTTGTCTTCCAAATATTCCTTGTTTTGTGGGAGGGGACTTCAATATTATTGAATCTTAGGAGGATAAAGTGGGTGGCCTTCTCTTTACATGGAAAGATATAGAAAAGGTTTAGTGGAATAGTATAAAATATTCTAAACATTTTTTTGATCCCTTGGCTGGTAACAAAGATAATAATAATCTCAGATTGTGGCATACTTGGTGTAATTTTCAGCATGGTCCTTCTAGGATCTACTCTAGACTAGATCATTTCTATGCTAATAAGAATTTCTTCTCGGTGCACATGGATTGAACTCTCCTTTCTTCTCCATCGCTGATTAAGTTCTTTTGCCTCTTAATCGTGACCGTCCATTGACTCTCATTTCCTATAAAAGAAGAGCTCTCTTCTTCATTTGGAGACCATGTTTTGATGCTAATGTTATGCTGCAGGTTTTGGAGCTCTCTTTGAAGACACTCAAGCTTTGAAGCCTTGTCATTTTTAGTTGCATTTGATAGTAGTTTTGCTTTCATAGTTTGCATTCATGGCATCCATAGATTAGATTTCTTTTATGCAATAGAGTAGATCTCACGTAGCTTAAGTAGGGGCTTGAAATCTATTGTATTTGCTTTCATAGATTAGTTTGCACTTCATTTGATAGATTAGTCTTGCACATTCATACTAGTTGCATTTGCATTACATTTCCATTTAGATTCTTGGAGACATTGGCACTCTTGCCCTTGTCTTCACTTGAATCTCTCATTGCATGGTTGACTAGGAAGGTCACATTCTTGTAGCTCTAGCTGAGAGCAAAGCTCATAAGCCCTTGCAACTCCATGCATAGAGAGCTATGAGCCACTTTGTGAGGCCTCATTGTTGAGCCACCTTGCAAGTAATGGTTCATAGAAGTGTGGTCACATTTGACTCATACATCTTTGGCACCCACCGTGGGGCAGAGTAGTAGCTTTGTCCTTTTGTTTTGATGCATTTTTCGTCATTTTCGGATTATTTTTCAGAAAAATCTACATTTTCTGGTTTTCTGTCTCAGATTATCACGCGACACTGTTGACAAATATCGCGCGATAGACATTCTATCTTGGCGCGATAGTTCGCGAAGAAAATAGTAGCGCACGCTTCGGGTACTTGTATCGCCTGGTCTCGGGTGAAGTATCGCCTGGTCTCAAGAGAAGTATCTCCCTACTGTAGAAGTATCGCCCGGATACTGTAAGAAGTATCGCGCGATACTGGTGAACTTTTTGGTATATCGGTTGATCCGACAGAGACTTGCAATTTTCGTATTTTTTTTCGATTTTGATCATAACTAGTTTAATTAATATACTTTGCTGCTTTTAGACAGAATTAATTTTCATAGTTGTATACATTTCTTAGTTATATTAGCTTGTTAGATAGTTAATTCTTGCTTTCTAGTATTAAGTACCTCATTTGTGTGATTAAAGACATGGATTCATTCCTTGTAAGCATGGGGGGTTAAATGTTCCACATCTTGGACTCACCCTATGTTGGCTTGGAAGGTTAAATATTCCATTGCTTCTTCTTTTGCACTTGTGAGTGAGTGTTGATAAGCAAGCTTTAGAGACTTTTGATTGAGCTTGTTAGCTAGGAGAGTTTGGACTTGCTTATTTCTAATCACCCCTTGGTCTTGCCCTTTGGATGCAATCTCAGCATTCATACATAGGGGGAGGGGTCTACTTGAAAAGAGCATTAAGTGTTCCACATTGTCACTCTCTTGGTTTTCTTGATCTCATTAGTTTCTAGAGTGTGGGTTGTCTTAAGTTGATACAAAGAGTTAAATGTTCCACTTTTGGACTCCTTTTGAGTGGATGTGAAGGGTTAAATGTCCCACTTTTGGACTCTCTTTAGGTTGATGTGAAGGGTTAAATGTCCCACTTTTGGACTCTCTTTAGGTTGATGTGAAGGGTTAAATGTCCCACTTTTGGACTCTCTTTAGGTTGATGTGAAGGGTTAAATGTCCCACTTTTGGACTCTCTTTTGGTTGGTATGAATGGTTAAATGTCCCACTTTTGGACTCTCTTTGGGTTGATGTGAAGTGTTGAGTGTTCCACATCTTTGGACTCATTTCACATTTGCTTAAAGGGTTAAGTGTTCCACTTTTGGGCTCACTTCATATTTTCTTAAAGGGTTAAGTGTTCCACTTTTGGGCTCACTTCATGTTGGCTTGATGGGTTAAGTGTTCCACTTTTGGGCTCACTTCGTATTGGCTTGAGGGGTTAAGTGCTCCACTTTTGGGCTCACTTCATGTTGGCTTGATGGGTTAAGTGTTCCACTTTTGGGCTCACTTCATGTTTTCTTGAGGGGTTAAGTGCTCCACTTTTGGACTCACTTTGTAATGACTTGGATGATTACTTGTGATTGAGCTTGGTGGCTAAAGTGGGTTTGGACTTGCTTATTTCTAATCACCCCTTGGTCTTGCCCTTTGGATGCAATCTCAGCATTCATACATAGGGGGAGGGGTCTACTTGAAAAGAGCATTAAGTGTTCCACATTTTCACCCTCTTAAGCTTCCTTGATCTCACTTGTTTTCTAAGACCTTAGCTTACTTTGAGTTCATATGAAGTGTTAAGTGTTCCACATATTTGGACTCACTTCATGTCTACTTGGTTGGCTAAGTATTCCACCTTGGTGCCTTGAAAACACTACTAATAGTAGGAGGCTTGAACTTTCAGACTTACTTAGATTTTGAGTTTGCCTAACAAGTGGTGTTTGTAGGTACACTTGCTTGAAATTTTTTTGCCAAAAAGAACGCATGTCAAAGAGGGCTACTAATGATTGTTGCAGGGCTGCCCTAAGCTTAAAAACCAAACTAAGTGCTTGTTTAGATACTTTCTTTGTTAAGTGTGGCATATACTAGTATTTCATTTCATAGGCACTTAATACTTTGTGAAAAAGATTTTGAGGTGGTAGGAGAAGTATGCTCTTCACCTTTAGGTGAATCAGAAAATCTTGACCCATCTTAAGGTTTTGGAAGCAAAGGAGTAATTGAATTTGCTTGATGTGCTTGGCATTTGTTTAGTGTAAGAATCCTTTAGAGGGCCTGCTCTTGAGCAATCAAGAGGAACGACCCAAGTGGGGACAACCTTGTCATCATTTTCCTTGGTGGCAAGTGATTCCAACTCACTATAATCTCAAGGCTATCGAGGACACAAAACCTTGATAGACATAACACTTATCTTCACTTGATGTAAGTACTTGTGGGATTGTGACCATGAGGAAAACATTGAGTAAGAATGCTTAAGGTACTCTTGAGGCCGCGAGGTCCCAGTCCTTTATGAGGAGCAAGAGGGGTGTTGTGAACGGAAATCCTTACTAAGAACCATAGATTAGAAGCTACCCTTTTCAGCCACTTATCTTCTTAGTGCAAGGATTGATCCAAGTAGAATAACCCGGATCACCCCAAGACACTCACCATATGTGTCCCTTTGGTTGTGTTGTTTAACACTTCCACGACAAAGCCAATATCTCTTGTGGGAAACCACTTGGTGTGAGGCAAGGGGGCATCAAGTTGTGGGCTAAGTTGATAAGTATTGAGCCTTGTCTTGTAGGTAGATATTGCTTGAAGTGTTCTCGAAAAGTGCTATACCAGTGTAAACGTTCTCAACATACAAACAAGCGGTAGCATTCATAGGGTGCTTTCTCAAATTCGATATCACAAGTGTTTGTCTTGGCAAGGTTGCTTTTGCCCTTGTTTCAAGTGTTTGAAGACATGTTTGATCACTTACTGTTTGCAAACTTGCCCCATTGCTGTTAAACTTGTAATTGATATCCCACATTACACCCTCAGACTCAAGAAATTTGCAATCAGACAGTTAAAAAACTTGAAATTTTGCACAAACTGGTCAAAAAGTACAACAGTGTCGCCTGCCTTAACCAGAAATATCGCGTGATACTTCGCGCCCAAACTTGTATCGCCCAACAGTTAGAAAGTCTATCGCCCGGAAGTTGTAAGGTTTATCGCCCGCCTTCGGGAGAAGTATCGCTCAGTCTGAGAATTATCGCCTGAAAAATTTTAGTTGTGATCTTTGTCTTGGACATTAGGTTGACTTTGGGTACGGCTTGGCTTTTAGATAGGATACCTACTATCAGTGTTAGACACCATTTTGGCTTTGAGTTCCTGATTTTAGCATACCTAGGTATCATTTCAATTGATTCACAAGGCTACCTTAAACATAACTTGCCACGATAAGAAGCCATTCTTAGTGAGAAGTTTATCTTCAGAACTGTTGATCACACCTTTGGAGAATTTTGGTCCTCTTACTGTCCAGATCATTTCATACATCTCTTAATTTGAATTTTGGCTAAGTCCATCCTCCTGATTCAAAAGTGCAAGGATATTCATCCTTTGATTTGAAGCACCTCTTTGACAGTGTTGGTGACGCCCTTTGTTTTTCTATCTTTCATCTTTTTCTTGTGGACATTAGAGAACCCCAATTACCCTCGGTTGGAGTAAACACTTTGAGAGAACAACTTATCACTTAGAATCCCTTTATTTCATGTCAGTTACCACAAGATACCAAGTGAATCAAGGGAAGAGACCTCCTGTTATCTTTAAACAGTTACCTCCAGTTAGAACCCGTCGACAGCATAAAGGAAAGGAACCTCTCTTTGATCAATCTCCTAGGAGTCAACCAGAAGTTGACACTGATCTTCCAGAGAAAGGTACACCTGAGACACACTATTCATCAGGCAACGACATGAGTTTGTCAGATATCAAGAACTCAAGAAAGGTACTTAATCAAAATCTTCAAGAGATGTTTTCAAGCTTTAGGGATGACAGCCACGTACTAGATGGATTTAGAAGGGCTGTTAGTTCCCCTGAGTCACCTTGGATCAACACAAGATATTTGGACCCTCAACAAAGAAGAGAAAGGCATCATAGACATGATTCTTCAGAAACGGTATCCCAACATTATGATGATGAAACAGAGTATCACGTTAACGCAGCCAACTTGCATAACGTATCAGGACCTTCATCTCCTCCCAAAGAAAACTCTTGGCATGCTGACGCCAGGTTAAAAGCTATTGAAAAAGCTAAACAAGCCTTCAAAGAAGAACAAGCTGTGAAACAAGAAAAACTGAGGAGACTGGAAGAAGAGGAGAAGATTCTGCTAGAAATGAAGCAAAGAGCCTTACAAGAAGAAGAAGATAGAATGTATGCGCAACGCCTTCAAAGACAATTCCATGGTAGGGGGACTAATAATGGGACTAACTCTCCCCCATCAACTCCATCACAAAGTCCAAGGACTAGAAGGAGGTCCAGGACACCCTCAAAATCTCCACCCTCGAGAGGAAGAAGAACGTCAAGGTATGATCATCATAGAGGAAGTCCACCTCCCAGACTTTCTAGACAGCCCTATCAATGGGTACATGACAACTTGGATACTTTAGATTTCATGGCCATCCAACAAGAGCCAGCGTTCCAAGCCTATGTTGAGAAGTATGTTGAACAAAACAAAGATCAATTCTTGGAAAGCCTAATCAACAAAGGTGCTAGGGTGCCTTTTGACTTTGATGTGAATGGAAAGGTGAAGAAACAAGAACCATCAACTAATGAGGTGATTAAGCGATTGCAAAAAATTGTGGATAATATGAGGGCTCCTAAAAGTACATTCAACTTGGATTCGATTTTCCCTACTCCCATTGATCAAAGTGTTGTGATGGTTGATTTCCCTAAGAAGGTCAAGTTTCCTACATATGACAAGTATGATGGTATTGGTGATCCTCATGACCATGTTAGACAGTTTTATATCATGAGCTTTTCTTTCCACCATGAGGATTCTTACTTAATGAGATTATTCCCGCGAAGCCTCAAAGGACAAGCTATGGAGTGGTTCACTAACCTAACTCCACCAGTCAAAACATTTAAAGAGCTTGTGGAAAGATTTGTCCAACATTTCGCTTATAATTTGGCACGACCAGTCACCATGCTTGATCTATGTAAGTTAAAGAAAAATCAGGGGGAGTCATTTGTTGCTTTCCTACTGAGATGGAGACGTTTATGTGCAAAGTACTCAAGGACAATTCCTGAAGAGGAGAGGATTGACATCATTGTGAATAATTTGATACCCGAGCTAAGGTATGAGGTTAAGAAGTATCCTTTCAGCTCTTTTGACGTTATGGTTGATGTGGCATGTCGCATTGAAGATGTTTTAAAAGAACAAGGGATTTTGGCCAAGATGACGAATAACAATAGCCAAAATAACAATAACAATCATGGAAACAAGGACAAGAAACATAACTATTGGAACAAGAATAAACAGGTGATCAATGATGGTGTTGTTGACTCGCCTCCACCTAAGAATGAAGTCCTTAATCTCTCCAATGCGGTTCAAGCCATGAAGTTACAAGTATCCTCACAACAACAAGCTAGTAAACCAAAATATCAAGGAAAGTCAAAAATAGAGAAACGACAATTTACAAAACTTGGGGATTCCTACAAGGACATTTTTAAGACTCTTCTTGCTCATAACTTATTACAACCTCAAGATCCTTCCAAGTTTCGTATTCCTGAGATGAAGCCATATTGGTGGAATGAGAAGGCGTATTGTATTTACCATAATGGAATTGTGCATGATATCGAAAACTGTTTTAAGCTCAAACATCTTGTCCAAGACCTTATCGAGAATGGGCAATTGCAAGTGGATGGTTTAACTTCCAATTCAGATCACAAAGCTTTCAAAGAGCCCTTGCCTAAGTATGAGAAAGGAGAAGGATCTAACAATGACAACAAGGGTAAGGCTTCAATAAATTACACCTATACCAAGGCGGACAACGTCATCAACATGCTTGAGATTGTTGAAGAGAATGTTAATATGATGAGAAAGAAGGATCCCTATGAGCACAATAATGATTTAAGACAAGTGCCTTATGATGGACCCGTGGTGGTGTTAAAGGGCCCTAACTCTCGGAAGGAGTCTCAGCATCTTCATGCGGTTACTAGGAATCAAGCTACTCAGTCTCCTATCATTATTAGAGGTCCCAACTCCGGCAAGCCTAGACAATCTACATCCAAACAGATCCCTTCTAAGTCTGCTATTGATCCTAAGCTTAACTACAATCTTGTAGACCAATTACAACGTACGCCAGCACAGATTTCTATTTTTGAGCTATTGGAATTATCCCCGAGACATAAGCGTATCCTTGAGGATGCCTTGTGAGCAGCAAATGTCCCCGCAAACTTAGATGTGGATTAATTCCAGAACATGGTCAACCATTTGGCCAGCCCTCATTACCTTACTTTCTCAGAGGAAGATGACAAATCTTTACATCACCCGCATAATTTGGCCTTACACATAGAAGTCATGATTCATAAAACTCGTGTCAAGCGTGTGTTGATAGATGGGGGTGTAGGGTTAAACATTTGTACCCTGCATTTATTAAAAGCTTTAGGGTATTCTGAAGAGGTTATTGACACAAGGAAAAAGATCACGATTAAAGCATATGACGAAGCAGAAAGGAGTTCCAAAGGGTTAGCAGTTTTGCCAATCCGTATTGGTCCAGTAGAAAGGGATATCTTTCAAATTGTTGATGTTGGAACTTTAGCCTATAATATTTTGCTAGGGAGGCCGTGGATTCATGAAATGCAAGCAGTCCCATCAACATATCACCAATGCGTAAGTTTCCTCACAATGGTGTAGAAATTTGCATCCCTGGGGATAGTACTTTGTCAGTCAATAATATTTCTGCGGGATCACACATACCTTTGAATAGGGAGGCTGACACTTCTAGCGCTTCATTAGAACAATCCAAAGAGAAGCTTAAAATCCTTAACCTCGGCATGGGAGATTACAAGATTGATTCTTTTACAAAATTGCCTATATCTCCTAGATCTTATGGTAAGCCTTCACCAGATATGAAACCTTCTTCATCGGCTATGACATTGTTTGGAAAGTTTGTTGAGTCTTCAGTTCCTATTCACGAAGAAAAAGAAGAAGTTGCCGTCAGAGAATGGATTTATCATGAGGAAAAGTACCAACATAATGAAAGTTTTGCTCCTTTGCCTAAAGCTTATGGAAGAGGGTACACACTAGTCAAGAACATGGGTTATCCAGGACATGGTCCCCTTAACCACAGGCTAGATGCCAGAGCTGAACCATTGGATCATGCACTTTTTGCGCAGAAAGATAAATCGACAACAGGGTTAGGCTTTCCAAAGGATGCATCAGCACATGCTATTGTCCCAATTCCCACAGATACTGATTCTGATTCTGAGTACACACCCAACCTTGCTAATCAGCAAGACATGATAGAAGATTGGGTGCCCTCAACTGATCTCCTTTGGGGAGAATTCTAGAATTTAACCATGGAAAGTGTCGTCCTCCAAGCTGCAACAGGTGACACTAATTTGGACACTTTAAATTGTGTGGCTTCCACGTCACAAGATCCTGATGCTGAAGGTTCAGAAATAGACTCACATGAGTTTGAGTGGGACTCACTCTCAGATGCAACCATGGACTTAGAAGTTGATGTTATTCAATCTTATAGTGCCCAACCCGATGTAGTCGATAAGCCTAGTGTAGGGCTAGAGGACTGGACTCCCCGGATTGCCTTAGTGGATGATACTTCACTAGGAAGGACAAAGCTCGATTCAGGTATCTTAGAAGGGGACTTGATGAATTCTGAATATATGGTCACCTCAAATGACACCCATCACATCCACAATATTGAACCAGTCATAGACCTACCCATTGTCCATCACGATTTAATTGATTGGTCGCAAACTTCACAAAGGCCACAACTGCTGACTTTCCAAAACGACTATGAGATCGCATGTTACCTTGATGCTATTGAGCCAGTAGTGTCTTCCACCAGTGAGCCAACTACAAGTATGACTAAGCCTGACATTAAGTACCTCAGTCACAAAATAAAAGAAAAAAAGAAAAAGAATAGGAGTTCTGATGGCGAAAACCACTTTGTGGCGGTGTCAGAACCTAAAATAGTAAAAACAAATGACATATCCAAGGGTGAAAACCTCTTTGAGGCGCCTAAGGATGGGGTACTTAATGACTTGCCCAGCTATTTCCAAGACAGGTCATCAGTGCTAATTGAACCAACAAAACCCATTAATTTGAACACATGAGAACCTCCTCAAATTGTTCATCTGGCTCAGTCTCTATCAGAGGAAGAAACGAAGGCATACACAATTCTTACAAAGGAAAAAGATCAACTTTGCATGGACATATTCAGACATGCCAGGGCTTGACACAAATCTGATAATGCATCACCTATCCATAGCTCCAGGAATCAAGCCAGTCAAGCAACGACTTCGAAAAATGCATCCGCATGTTGCTCTCCTTGTCAAAGCAGAGTTAGAAAAACTATTGGGAGCTGGATTTATCAGGGCTATAGATTATGCAGAATGGATTTCAAACATAGTACCAGTTTCCAAACATGATGGGTCCATTCGTGTCTGTACAGATTTTAGAGACCTAAACAAAGCATGCCCTAAGGATGATTTTCCACTTCCAAATATTGACATGATAGTGGACATGACGGCCGGCTATGAAATTTATTCTCTAATGGATGGATTCAGTGGGTACAACCAAATTAAGATAGCACCAGAAGATCAAGAGAAAATAGCATTCACTTGCGCATGGGGAACCTATTGTTGGAACGTCATGCCATTTGGGCTAAAGAATGCGGGTGCTACATACCAAAGAGCTATGACTACTATCTTTCATGACATGATGCATAAGAACATGGAAGATTATGTGGATGATACCCTGGCTAAGTCAAAAAAAAGGACTGCACACCTTATCAATTTGGAAGTAATTCTAGATCGCATGGAACAATTTCAACTCCGATTGAATCCCAAGAAGTGCGCATTTGGTGTCACCTCAGGCAAAATTTTAGGATTCATAATATCAGCCAAGGGTATAGAGGTTGATCCCGAAAAGGTCCAGGCAATTTTGGATATGCCACCTCCAAAGAACATCAGTCAAATGAGAAGTCTTCAAGGATGACTCTAGTCTATTAGGAGGTTCATTTCTCAGCTTGCAGATAGGGCACAACCCTTTAATAAAACATTGCATAAAGGTGCTTCTTGTGTTTGGAACGAGGATTGTCAAAAGAGTCTAGATCAAATCAAACAATACTTGGCTAATCCCCCAATTTTGATGCCGCCTATTCCAGGGAAACCTTTGATCTTATACATTTCAGCTACAGATACTTCCTTGGGGGCTTTGTTAGCTCAGTTAGACGACAATGGAAAAGAAAGGGCCATATACTACATAAGTTGTACTCTTGTATCCTACGAGGTCAATTACAACAACATTGAGAAAGCTTGTCTGGCTATGGTGTTTGCTTCTCAAAAGCTACGACACTATATGCTAGCTCATACTACACACTTGATTGCCAAAATTGATCCTCTAAAATATTTGCTTAGTAAGGCTGCTCTCACCAGCAGACTCACTAAGTGGATGATGGTATTGTCAGAATTCGATATCGAGTACATTGAGAGAAGGGCCATAAAAGGACAGGCTATTGCAGACCAACTTGCTGATTTCCCAGTTCAGGATACCATGCCTATACAAGTTGAATTTCCTGATGAGCATATACTACATGTCACATCTCGCACTTGGAAGATGTTCTTTGATGGTTCTAACATGAAAAATGGGTCGGGTGCAGGAATATTGTTTGTTTCTCCACATGGATACACTATACCAAAGTCATACAAATTACTCTTCCTATGTACAAACAATATTGCAGAATATGAAGCATTAGCTAATGGCTTGAAGCTGGCTATAGACTGGAACATTACTGAGTTACATGTCTTTGGGGATTCACAGTTGATAATAAATCAAGTCAATAAGGAGTATCAAACTAAGGATGATAAGTTAATACCCTACAAAAAGATGGTTGATTCTTTGAGACACTACTTTGCTTTTGTAACATTTCAACAAATCCCTAGGGCAGATAACAAAGCTGCAAATGCTATGGCTACCTTAGCCTCACTTTTGCAATTAGAGCAGCATGAGTCCCGATTTGCGTTCCTGGTGGAAGAACTACGTCATCCAATTTTTGATTCTCCTGAAAATCATGTCATTTGTACCCTTGTCACTCATGAATCTTCCCGATACGGTGCCATTTATTCATATCTCCACGATGGCATTATCCCTGAAACTTTTAACAGATCTGAACGTAGAAACCTCATTCATAACGCCTCTCGCCATACCCTCATTTCTGGTGACCTATATAGGAGGGGTTTTGATGGGACGCTTCTTAGGTGCTTGGAAAAGGCGGAATTCGACCAAGCGTTAGTTGATATCCACGAGGGCATTTGTGGTGGACATTCTAATGGTCTTGCCATGGCCCGTCGATTGCTTAGGGCGGGGTACTACTGGCCCACAATGCACCATGATGCAGTAGCTTTTGCTAAATCTTGTGAGAAATGTCAAAAACATGGAAACTTGATCCATGCTCCAGGTAGGGAGTTAATTCCTTCTATTTCACATTGGCCATTTCAGCGATGGGCCTTTGATCTTGTTGGGCAAATTCACCCCAACTCATCCAGTGGACATAAGTTCATTATCACAGCTACTGATTACTTCACGAAATGGGTAGAAGCAGTCCCTCTTTCTGTTGCCTCGGGCAAAACAATCTCACTCTTTATTCTGAATCACATTATTTGCCGATTTGGGATACCTTCTGAAATTATTACCGATAATGGAGGACAATTTAAGAACAAGGACCTGACACATTTATGCAAAAAGTTTAACATCAAGCAACATTGGTCCTCCATCTACTTCGCACAAGGCAATGGCCAAGCAGAGGCCTCTAATAAAACCATTCTTAAGATCCTTCATCGAACAGTACACAAGAATGGTAGGGACTGGCACTTGCAAATTAATCCCGCACTTTGGGCTTATAGAACAAGCATTCGCACACCAACAGGAGCTACGCCTTTTGCTCTGACCTACGGCTCTGAAGCAGTGTTGCCTCTGGAGGTAGAGATTCCTTCACTTAGGGTCTCTCTCAAAGGACTGATTACAGATGAGGATTATCGTGCCATGAGATTATAGGAATTAGAACTACTAGATGAAAAGCGCAAGGCTTCCTTTGATCATATGAGAGTATATCAGAAGCGTATGTCCAAAGCATTTAATAAGAAGGTTCGCCCCAGGGAATTTCAGATAGGTGATCTTGTCTTACGAGAGAACCCTAAGAATCAACAGAATAGAGAACAAAAGGGCAAATTTGAACCTAATTGGCTTGGGCCATATGTTATCACAGTAGCTTTTGGCACCGGTGCATATTTACTGTCAGATGAGGATGGAGAACAGCTCCCTGAGCCCATCAACATTGTGCACCTAAAGAAGTTCTACCCTTGATGCCCATCTCTGTCTAGGGGCATCCTTTGTACATATTTTATTGATCCTGAAAAAATACCAAAAAAACATTCATATATGATGCTGAAAAAATCCTAAAAAGCATAAAAAGTCCTGAAAAAAAGAGCATCCTAGTGAAAACCTAGCAATAGGCGCTTTGATGTCTCATCACAAAAATAAAAAATTCAAAAAAAAAAAAATAAAAAAAAAAATAATAAAATACAAAAAAAACAAAAAAAAAATAGAAAAAGTGCCTTGGTGAAAACCTGGAAACAGGCGCCTTGGTAGCAAAAATACAAAAAAAAATTGCAAAAAGAGAAAAAAATCGCAATAAAATCCAAGTGGTGAAAACCTGGAAACAGGCGCTACTTGAGGCCTTTGCACCCCTATTTGTTAGCATGCGTCCTCGACACTTAGCCACTTTCCATCCTGACTTGACCTTATTTGATGTAGACTTGAGATTGTTGCGCAATGTTATGGGCCTCAATGATGTTTGAAAGAGTGGTACGCAGAAGTCTATGCTTTTCCCCACTTTAGCCAGATACAGACTCCTCTCCCATGAGTACCATGAATCTTATTCCCATTGGACTGTAGTGGCGTCACAACATTAAGCTTTTCTGAACACGCATTTGGCTGGATCTACAACTTGGCACCAAATACCAATTTAGTACAGCAAATTCACATTCATTAAATGGATCACAAAATTGTCCTAGTACAGGCCCCAATGTTCTTGAAAGAACAGCACGTAGAAACTCTAAGAAAATTCACCACTTTTGTTTGCTCCAATCGGACACCAAAGAAGAAGGGGGCCATGAAACCGTGACAGCTTATTCAGCTTTTCTTGATGTGAAACTACTTGGCAGCATTGGAGGGGTTGCCTCTTCTTAAATTTTGAAGATGGAGACAAATTATTACTTTTTTTTTCAGCGGAAGTGGCAAGCCACTATATCATATTATTATTATTTTTAAAACTAGTTTAAAGAAAAAATAAAAATTATATTATTATGTGCACTCTAAAATCTAATATAGATGGATTTAATTTAAGGTGAATAATTGCTCTGCAAATGACTGCTCTATTGGTGATTTTGGTGTTTGTGCTAGCCATCTCCCATCGACGGTGAATGCCAGGTGTGCTCGCTCCATTAATACTTCTGTTATGAATGTCTTCTCTGCTCTCTCTTCCCTCTGTCAATTAGTAGAGGCCGTACCCCCTAACATCCCCTTGGCTCCTCTAAGGACTCCTATGGAGTCTGACAATGTGAATGCGATTAATTCCCATAATAGCCATGCATCCTCTCCTAAAAGCCCTAAATCCTCTTCTAAAGCCATCGCTAACTCCACTTTTCACATCGACGTCAGTGCTAGGTTTAACCTCTCAACCACAAATGGAGCCGACGAACCTCGTAAGAACTCTAGGACCTTTTCTCCATCTTTTTTCGTTTCTTCTAATCGAGAAATTCTCATGGAAATTATGAAGGAAAATAATAGGTTAAAGAATTCCACCATTTTCTTTGCTGATGTTGAATTGGACAAATGTCCGCCCAAAAAATTCTTAGATGATTGGCTCCACAACTATTGGAATCTAAAACTTGGTTACCATATTTTGTTTTGTAGGCAAATTCAGAAGGGTTTGTTTGTTATCTTTTTAAATAATCATGAATCTTAAGCTACTATTCTTAAAAAGTAGTATTGGACCATCCGGAATACTTCCTTTCGTGCCCTTGCTTCGACCCCTGAGACCATTCATGAGGAATTTTTGGCCTTCTTGGCCCCACAATAGATTTTGGTTAAACAAATCCCACTGTTTCTATCTTGTTTTTTATCTCAACTACTGGAACCACTTGGTAAAGTCATCAGAATAGATGACACCGTTAGACTAGTTCCCCACATGGATACCAGGGTTTTAATTTCTTTGAATCTTGGTAAAGAAATCTTGGGTGATATCAATAATTATAACATTGCTAAGGATATTTAATATTTCCCTATTAAGGTTCTTGGGGGCCTTAACACTTGGTTTCTTTGTAGAAAAGAGGGACACTTAAAGAAATATTGCCCCATAATCAAGTGCATTCCTCCTCCAGCTGAATCTTCGCAAACTACCACTTCTGTTGGCATAATTAAACTCAATTTGGAACTTTATATGAATAAAAATCCTCCTTGGACCAAGCAGACAAAATTTTCTCCCATGACAAGTTCTAGCTCTTTGTCTATTTATGATTTCCAATCTCCTTCTCTAAACATGAATACTAATCGAATTTTTGAAGATGAGTTAACAGATGACTTTTAAACCATCTCTAAAAAGAGAAAAAAGCAATCCAAAAAATAGGATAATCTCTCCACAATGTAACATTCCTAGTCTTCGAGTCCTTTGCAAGCTCCCACTAGGGACATCCCAGAGTTGATTCACATGCAAGCCTCCCACATTAGCACTCCACCCTTGCTTTCGCTAAATAAGGACCCTTCAGTTAATAGCTCAAATCACCTTAACCCTCCTCCTAAAGTTTTAAAGGAAATTAGTGATGACTTTGTGCTTGAAGTTATCCCTGTCAGTAACCCCCCTATTTTTAATTCCCTCTGCAACTCTAACCCTTCCATGGACCTTGAGTTCACTTCCCAATAATCCATGATGATGATGATGATGATATTAAACTTAAGAATGATTTTCCTACTTCTAAAAGAAGAGGTAGACCATTGGGGTCCAAGAATAAGAATTCCTCTACTAAAAATAGAGAGTTAAATCCTGTGTTTCTATGGTTCCTACTAATGAGTCTATGGAATTTAATGGTTCTCCCCCCCAGTTGTTTCCTCATGAATTGCATTTCATGGAATATTAGGGGCCTTGAATCCCCTGGCAAAAAGTTTATTATTAAGCATTTTCTTGACACTCTTAGATCCAATGATTTCCTAATGTTACAAGAGATCAAAACTATTGGATTCACTCTTGAATCCAATCTTAATTTTTTATGGAAAAATGCTATTAAATTTGTTACTAATCACCCTCAAGGAAGGCATGGTGTTGCTATCTTGAATAATCCTAAATGGAACTATATTTCTGGTAATGGGATATCCCCCTGTAATATAGCCTTATGGATTACTATAAACTTTAATAACACTATTTTTGGCATCTGTTTTATATATGCTTTCAATGATTGCAAGTAGAGATCAAATATTTGGGCCTCGTTGGCTTCTCTTCCTAATATTCCTTGGTTTGTGGGAGGGCACTTCAATATTATTGAATCTTAGGAGGATAAAGTGGGTGGCCTTCTCTTTACATGGAAAGATATAGAAAAGGTTTAGTGGAATAGTATAAAATATTCTAAACATTTTTTTGATCCCTTGGCTGGTAACAAAGATAATAATAATCTCAGATTGTGGCATACTTGGTGTAATTTTCAGCATGGTCCTTCTAGGATCTACTCTAGACTAGATCATTTCTATGCTAATAAGAATTTCTTCTCGATCTTGCCTGATAATCAGGTTAACTCTATTTTGGTCACCCCCACTTCTCTCTCTGATCACCATCCAATTTCTATCCATGCCAGATTCAATGGTTCCCCTATCCTTAGTAAAGTCTCCAATCCTAAATTCATCCTTAATACTAGTTTTCTTAAGGATGAAGATGTTCTTGCTTCCATTAATATCATTAAGCTCATTAACAAAAATCAACATCCTTCCAGCTCTCACTCTGATTGGTGGAATAAGAACATTCTTGCTTGGCAAAGTATTTTGAAAACCATTGGACAAAAAAAGGCCAAGGACTATAGATTAACTGAAAAGGTGCTTACCTCTAATCTTAAAGAGGCTGAAACTAATATCCAAGTCAATTCGTCAGATTATATGTTTATCCCTCTTGTTGCTAGTGCTAAGGAAGCCCTCTGACAACATTAGCACCTTAAACATAGAGGAGCCAAAATTAGATCATGTACCCATTGGCTCCAATTTGTTTATAGGGGTTCTAAGTTTTTCTTTAATCTCACTAAGAAAAAGAATTCTAATGAGACTACTGACATGATTTTAGTTGATAATCAAGAAATAACTAGCATTTATAGCATCAAAGAGGCCTTTTTTGGTTATTACCAAAACCTCTTCACCTATGAGGATACAGAGGAGACCAACTCCCTCAGAAAGCACTGCAGATCTCTTATTCCTACAAGGATATCCATCATGGATGCTTCCTTTCTTAGTAAAGACATTTCTGTGGAGGAAATTGAAAAATATATAAACTCCCTCAAAGATGACAAGACCCCTAGTCCCGATGGTCTACTTGTTGAGTTTTACAAGGCTAACATCAATTGGAAATGCAAAGATCTCAATGATATTTGCATGGAAGCCTTAATTAATGGTACCTTGGGTAGCTCCATCAACAGAGGTATCACTAAGTTTATTCCTAAGGATGGGGACAAGGCTATAATTAAAAAATGGAGGCCTATCACTATTTTAAATGTTTCTTATAAAAAAATTCCAAAATCTTGGCTCTTAGGCTTGAAAATATTTTACCCAAATTTGGTTCTTCTACTCAAATTGGTTTCATTAAAGGTAGATATATTCTTGAGAACCTGATTACCATCTAAAAAGCTTTAAATTGGGGTAAATATTCTCAACAAAATTTTGCTATGTTTCTTCTGGACTTCAAGAAGGCTTATGACAGAGTGGAATGGAGTTTTATCTCCATGATGCTTGAGGCCTTTGTATTTTCTAATGCCTTATGTAACTCAATCAAGATGTTTCTTAATGATGCTTATGCCCAGGTTGATGTAAATGGATCCCTATCTAAATCCCTTCCCCTTGGTCGATCCATCACACAAGGTTGTCCCTTGGCTCCTACCTTCTTTTTAATTGCCTCAGATGCCCATTACTACATCCTTAGAGATAATTATGTCTCCCATTTTGTCAAATGTATCTACCTCCCTAATGATACCGAGCTTATTAATTGGCAATTTTTTGATGATACTTCTATTTTCTATGAGGCCACTGAAGATAACTTTGAAGCCCCACAAAATAAACTCAATCTTTTCTGTTCTATTTTTGGGGCTCATCTCTCTCATACCAAATCTATATGTCTTGGATGGGATGAGTAGCTGCCAACTTGGTTTATTAAGTATGACTACCAGTGGGGAGGCCCTCGCAATATTGTGAGGTATCTTGGTATACTTTTTTCAATTGAGCCTTCTCTTTAAGATATGTGGTTTTCGGTTAAGGAGAAGATTACTAAAAAATTGAATAAGTGGCACAAAAAATCTCTATCCCTAGCTGGTAGAGTACAAGTTTTTCAAAAAAATCTTTCCTCTTACAACATATACTACTGCTCTGCTTGGATGTTCAATAGTTACCAAATCTTAGAAATCCAAAGGCCATCAAGAATTATCTTTGGTCTGATGGAAAAGGAAATAAAAAGCTTCATCTTGTTAAATGGGACTGGTGTCATATTGAAAAACTCCTTGGGGGACTAGGATTGAAGGACATTAAAAATATGGGGATCGTCCTTGCTACCAAATGGATCTTTCACTCTTTGGCTGGGGATGATCCTTGGAAAGTTCTTATTAGTAGCAATATTGAAAGAGGTTTCCTAAAGAATGCTAAGTCTTGGAAAAACATACCTTTTTGTAACTTGATTTGTGGGAATTTTCCTGTTGTGGTTCAAGGATCTATTGTCTTCAAGTCTGTTTGGAAATCCTGGAGCCATGTCAAGAATTATATCACTAACAAGGCCTTTCATGATGATAAAAAACTCTATGGTGAAAGATCCATTTGGTGGAATTTTCCTTTATCTGGCAAGACCCTTGCCCTTTATAAAGGATGCTTTGTCAGGTCTTGGTGTAACTTACGCATTACTTAGCTTGCTAATCTTTTTGAACAAGACAATATCATCGGTTGGGATGATCTTAGACTCAAATTTAACCTCCCTCATTTGCAAAAGAAAACTTAAACTTATAATATGATTGCTAAAGCATGCAAGGACATCCCTACTACTTTCCATGTTGATTCCCATAGGCTCTTGAATATTAAATGGCCAAATGGAACCATTATGACCAAAATTAAGGCTAAAAACTTTTACAACATGATTGGTTATAATGATTCCATCATAGACCATGTTAATACTCTTTGGTACTCTATTCTAGATATCTTCTCTTGGAGGAAGTATTTTGGGAAGTTATGAAAAAGTTCTATCGCTCCTAAGATCAAATGTTTCAAATGGATTTTGGTTCTTGATAGACTCTCTATCAGAAAGGATTTTTTTGCGACCCATTACTGTAACATATGTAGACTTCCTATGTTTGGTAGGCACATATTCTTTGACTTTATTTTGGCTAAAGAAACCTGGCTCATGTTTGTTATTTCTTTCCCTAAAAATATTAATATTCTTGAAATCATCACTGGACATATTGAAGGGCTTAAAAAAGATACTAATCTATTTTGGAATATTCTTTCTTCTAATATTCTATGGCAAATCTGGAAATTCAAAAATGAAGAAAGGTATCAAAACAATCCCAGAGTACTTACTGAGTCTTTCTAAAGTCTCACATATTTTAAAATCTTCTTGTAGGTTTATATCACTATGATGGTGGACAAGGAAAAGCTTAAAAGATTCCTTAAGACAGGCTACTCCACATTCTTCACCTTTGAACAAAGGATGGGCTTGTTTGGAGGAGAAATATGGACAACTTTAAGATGTTTGAGAAGAATTTAAAGAAACTTAACCTGAAAGTTAAATGAAACAACAAGAACACCTCAGATGACATGATCCTCTTGCTTGACCAAATCCAGGAAAAGAAGAACATCGTGTTGATGGAGGGCACCATGGGATGGACTGTATGGGTTGATGCTTTTGATGGTTTAATTACCTAGCTCCTACTCTTACTACTACATATTTGCTTTGTAGTTGATGTTTTGATACTTTGGTTCTCTAATACTCTCAGTGTGAGGTTGTGCCTTTGATTTTGTACTCTTCGTTGTATCAACTTCTTTTTTATCTCCTTATTTTTAATATAAAAAATCTAGTTCAAGGGCTCCTGGAGGAAAGAACTAGAATGAAAACCTTCATTCCTTGCCCAAACAAGTATTATTGTAGATAATTAAAAAGTAAACAATTTATCTTTGTTGTGACATAACACATTTGAAACTCCACAAAATGTGGAAAGACATCATCATTTTTGAAGGCATAAATTGTTTCTAATAACATGTCTACTAATGTATGAATTAAATTTTCAGAATTCAATAAAATTATTCCAATATATTAGAAAAATGTGGGTTTTTTTTCTCAAGAAAATAATATAATATATAATTTAAATAAAATTTTATTAAATAATCATTATAGTTTATAGTTAATAATATTATATTATATTATATTTATTTTTGTAATATTACATAATATTTATATTATTATATTATAAACATTTATGAGTTGGGGGTGAACTTGCAATATTGGGTTACAATTTTTCAGAGGAAGGATTTCACCATTTCAGAGAAAAGACAAAATTAAAAAGTTTCGATCGGAAGTGGGTTTCCATTACAGCTCGAAAAAAGTTTCAATCAAAACTTGAAAACTTTCCATTGAAAGCCACAAGGAGGGAGTTTTGGATCGTAAGTAGGTTTCAATCAAAACCCTCAAAATAATAAAATTTTACAACCTTGTGTCGGTTCTGATCGAAACCCATGAAGCCTAGTGTTCTGATCGAAACCCCCCATATATTTGGAGGTAACCATGGTGGAATTCCATTGTGAAAGTGATGATTTCACTGCAATGATTGTGGGGTTTCGAGTCAATTTCCAACAACTTTCCAATGACTTTTAGACATCATGTTCCAGATTTTGTTAGATAATTTTATGTTTATTTGTTTTTTTTTTAATACACACACACACACACACACACAAACACATATATATGATGTGTAACACCCTTCTCTCTCTCTCTCTCTCTCTCTCTCTCTCTCTCTCTCTCTCTCTCTCTCTCTCTCTCTCTCTCTCTCTCTCTCTCTCTCTTCTCTCTCTCGATCTCCCTCTCCCTCTCCCTTCTCTCTCTCTCTCAACTTCTCCCTCGCTGCTTCTCTCCCTCTCCCTTTTTTATCACCTTCTCCCTCTCTCCCTTTTTCTTGTTTTATATAGCATGCACGCGCTATGAAAAATTAAAGACCATCACTTTAGTCTTTAGTTTTACATAGCGTGTGCGGGCTATAGCGCGCATGCGCTATGAAAAAGTAAAGACCATCACTGTAGTCTTTAGTTTTTAGCTATGTAAACTAAAACAAGACACTTTTAGTTTTGCATAGCGCACTCGCGCTATGCAAATCTAAAAACAACGGTTATATTGGCCATGGAACTCGTGATTGAGGCCCACTTTTCCTATTTTTGTCTCATTTCTACATCTTAGCCGACAAGTTTTTGCGTTTTCATGGTGCTAAGTGACAAAAAAGCATATTTTGTCAATTTGCACTATTTTATTGTTTAAAAATCAACCTCGAATTGCGAAGGTCAATCATTATTAGTAAAATTTATCGATTCAGGTAAGTTTTTTAGTTTTTTCCATGTCAAATGTGAATAAAGAGTGTTTTGGTTTATAATTGGTATGATATATACTTGTTCAATGCATAATTTGATATAATTATAATAAATTTATATTATAATTTGTCATATTGTAAGAGGTTTAAATTGTAATTTGACTTATTATTTTACATTTATATTATATTTTTAAAATTGTAATCAATTCATATGTAGAAATCATCATCATGCCAAGGAAACGAGCAAAGAATTTAACACCGGAAGAGCATAAAAGAGACAAAGAGAAGAAAAGCGAAAGAATGAAACAACTTCGTGAACACAAAAAATTAGAAACCATACAAGAAGATTTGTCTTTGGATGAGGAACATGAAACATCAATACAAAGTAAAAGAGAATTGGAATTGGAAACAAAAAGACAACGAATGAGAAACTTGCGTGCAACGAGACAATTGAATTATGAAAATGCGGGGACATCATCTATGAGTTGCCAAGTTGAGGAAACATCGTCATCCAATGTTGGAGGCACACCAATGTATCATGTTGAAGGCACATCATTGTCTACTTTCAAAGGTGGAGGGGCACCAATGTATCACGTTGAAGGCACACTATCGTCTACTTCCAAAGGTGGAGTCACACCAATGTGTCATGTTGAAGGCACACCCTTATATAATGTTGAAGGAACACCATTATCTACATATGAAGGTGTAGCCACCACATCGTCTCATGTTGATGACACTCAAGATGGTATGCAATTCACACATAATGTTTTTGATGCTCCTAGAATTATTTATAGAAAGCCAACATATTTGATTGATATTGATACTAACATTTTGCAAGCAATGCCTAACAAGATTCCCAAGCGTACTTGTCAAAGAAATGCTAATCATATTTGGAGATCATTTTTTGAGAATTTAAACATGACAGGAAGATGTCAACTATTTGTTGAAATGATGAGAAATCTTAAATTTAGGCCCATCATGAAGATTCTCGGGCTAAGAACGATGGATGAGTCTAGCGAAAAATCTATTGTAAAGAATCTAATGATTGCATATGAGAGTGTGGGTTCTACATCACACATGAAAGATAGTAATGTCACACGACATCTACTTACATCAACAATAGTAAGCAATCAAATGAAGAAATCTTGACTCATTAGAAAGACAAGCAAAACATTAAAAATAAGTAGAAAGTCTCTAATGAGAGCCCTGGGAAGGCGTCAAAGAGTGGAAGATCCAGATAGCAATGAGTTATGGGCATTTTCTGGTAGACTACTGCGGAAAGATAAAGGAATTGTGGAAGCTTTGAAATCCTTGATTGAAGAATTTTGGAAGAATAATACATGGGTATCTCCTAATCAAAGAGATGTTGTAAGGAGGATTGGTAGTCGAATTCGTGTTCCACATCCAAAACATTTTTTGGATTCAACTCAGACACAATTCTTTTCAAAATTTATGCATATGTATCCTCAAATTAAAATTAGTCAAAGATATTTTGAAATGTGTAAACCTTTTTATGTCAAGATAAATCACACATGCACAACTTGTTGTTGTAGGGTACATATTGAATTTTCTAACCATTTTCAGGTTTATAGGAATATATGTATAGATTTGCACTCTAACAATGTTTTGCAGGATTGTAACATAAATGTCCCACCTAAATCTTCAAGGGAATTCATATCTACCATTTTATATGAAAGAGTGGATGGTCAACAATTTTACAAGCTCTCATGCTTAAATGGTACATGCATAGATTGTGGAGGTTTGCAACATTTGCCAATTTGTCAGCATATGGAGAGTACGCATCTAATTGGTAATGAAATAGTAGAATTTGGAAAATATAAGACCATGACATACAATCTAAAAGATGGAAAAGAGGCTAAAAGATTTGATTTAGTAATTGAAAAAATTCTAGTGTATCAGTTCATGGACATTTTTTGTAAAAAAATTATTTATGAGTATGCAAGGCATACACATAGAGCGCGATGGTTGGATATGCAATTCAAGTTGTGCAAGGACACATTCCCACTTGATACCATTGTTTCAGTTGTGGACTTTGCAGAGAACTACACACTACAACCACAGAATGAGGTGCAACCAAAGTATTATAGCTCTCAACAGGTTGCTATATTTGTTCATATAGCATTCATGCATGCACCAGACAGTACAGAGGAGAACAGGAAGATATTGAGGGAGTATCATTTTTATATCAACGATGATCGCTCACATTCTATAGAGTTTGTTCATGGTTCTTTTCAACTATTTTATGGTCATTTGGCAAACAGGGGCATAAAATATCATCGACATATCATATGGTCAGATAATTGTGCATCACAATTCAAGAATTCTCGGTTGTTTTATTGGGTGTGCAGGATGCATAAGATTACTGGAATTCAATATATGTGGAATTTCACAGAGGCCGGTCATGAAAAGGGAGAGCACGATGGTGCAGATGCATGTATTAAAAGAGCCTTAGCACGTGAAGAATTAAAGTACAAAGAGAAAGCAACATTGTCAGATGCAGGATGTATTGTCTAGTGGTGTAATGCTACAATGGGTCCAGGTAATGAAGGTGAGTCTACGGTTCGTAGATTTTTTTGGTTGATGGATGAAACTAACATTGCACCATATGAGGATTGTTGTACATTGACAAGATCGAGTGAGCTACACTCTTTTAGAAGTTGTAATGCAGGTTCATGGAGTATCCACACATGAAATATGACATGCTTTTGTTCATCATGTGTAGATGAAGATTGGGATGGGTGTGAGTCAAAGGAATGGGTTGACGAATGGTATACATGTATTTTGAGTCCACTTGCCTCCTATCATCTTCATCAATCACTACAACCAATAGAAATGGAATCATCCATTGACTTTGATCGCTTATCTGATCTAGTACAACCAGGTAAAATTTAGGACATACAAATAATTTTGAATGTAGTAATTTATCATAAATATTCAGTAAACTAATGTCCTCATGTTATGCTTATATCATTAGAGGTCATGTTTTTGCTATTATTGCACTTGAAGACAATGAAGAAGGGACATATTATTATTTGTGTCATTGTGTTGAGGCAAAAAAGAAATTGGATCACTCTTTTATCGATGATGAAGGATTAGAATACCCAATCGGAGCGGTGGTTGTAACTGGCACATGGCTTAGACAATATGCTATGAAGAACACTAGGTTGTGGTTGTTCGAGGATTGAGAGACACATAGAAATATTCTTCATTATTCAAACCTTGTAGTTGCATCAAATGTCCACTTGATCAAATATGGGGGAAGACCGCATAATAAAACTCTTTGGAAAGTTTGTGAGTCAGACCATGAGGCAATACTTGAGACAATCAAGGGTAGGGCAGATCCAATTGGTTCATTGGACTAAATGGAGATACAATTTTTTTTGTAACATGTCAAATTTGTATAGCATTGTAAATTGGGTAGATTGAAAATTGCTCATGCATTACCCTGTATGTATAATGGGAAGTTTGTAAGATTTAATGACAGCCTTTGTCAACTATGTTTTGGGGCAACACCGAAAGGTTTTCTCTACTCAGCTCTTTCCTCCGGTGCTCCTATTGACACCCATCGACGACTCCGAGCCCAAGTGTACCATCGATTGCAATGAACTTACATTTCAAGGATAATGCCCAAGTCCTGTAAATCCAAGGCCATTGACGAATACACATTTCTAATAGAAATATTTGTGGTGCTAGAATGAAGTGCATAGCCTAATTCTTTTCCTGCTAATGAACCAATTTGAGGCTTCATTTCACATTGCTCTGTGGAAAATTCCACAACACTTGTTACTTTTCATTCACTAACATCCCATCTTTATAACAACTGAATTTGGATTCACTAGAAGCATTAGTTCTAAAAAAAAAAGTAGTAAAACATACCATATATAATGACTGTGTCGACACTCAGCTGTCATGAAATATTTCAAGGATAGGAGTTTGATGTGTTTGAAGGGTGCATAAGGGTCATGAAATTGGTGCAAGGGTACAATAATAGACGTTCTATCCATTAGAGGGGGGTATTTTATGGGTGTGCTCGGGCTTACAGAGTTGGGATTTGAATGTGACAATATTGCATTGCATATTAGTTCACCTTATTCTTGATTTGGTAGATTTAGACATACAAGCATAACTATAAGGCATGACAAATTTACAAAGCAAATACATCCACATAAACATAAATTAGTATACATCAATACACCAAACACATGAATTGCATACCTAAAACATAAAAAAATATATATTAAGAGAGCATGAAGTCAAATATATATGTCCAATAATGTCATACATTGAATATATTCAATACAGTAAAACTGGTTTCCTCAGAGCCAAATGGATCTACAACATATCACTGAAACAATATACAAAAAATATGTCCACTAATGCCATATAGGCATACAATCCATATCCCTAATCTAGTCCTTTCCCACTAGGGGAAGAAAATAAATCCCGAGTTGTCTTCGACCAACGTGTCGATGGAGATGCAGTGGATGCCATAGTCTTCTGAGTGCGCTCACTCGTCCTCCTATCTAGACTCTTTTGTAGCTCCACCTGATAAAAAGAAAAATAGATTCAGATAACTAATATACATCAAAATTGAATTATACAATGACATATAATTGAATATTGGCTTACCGCTAACAAATAGTCACTATGTTCATCGACCAAAGGTGCATGGTGGCAATCTGGAGTCATAAGTCCCTACAACAATGATCAAAATAATAATTAAAATACATACATGGATATCATTATAAAATTCAATACAAACTATTAAAATAACAATTAAAGTTAAGTGATCAATTTCATACCTTAGTCAGTGCTTCAGAACAAGCTACTGCTGCAGCTACTCCACGATCTAAAGTATCACGGACATGAGGAGGAGTCTCTGATGTCAAAAGCTGAAAATGAAACAAAAAAAGTAAATTATGTAGTTATCAAGATTACATATATTTTTTACAACCCTACTAATGAGTAAATGGTACCTCTGTGAAGGTTCCACCGCGTCCTCCGATGTGTGGCGGTGAAGTGTAAAAGGGGACATTAGGATCATTGCCACTTCCACTGCCACTGACACTCTTTCCCTGAATTTTCATCATAAAAAATAGATACTACAAATTAAATAGTTATTCTTTTATAAATGAAATATGATCAAAGCAATTTAATGAACTTGGAAATATTTACCTGTGTGTCAATGCCAAATGTCGCATTTAGAAAGCTATCGGTCATAAATCCAGGATCATCTTCCTCTCTCTCGCCAGTACCATATGTGCACAAGCATCCACATGACCGACAAACATGACCCCTCGAGGATTGACCATGGTCACCCTCAACTAAAGGAGTGGCACACTGAATGAGAGTCTGTGTCAGAGCATTAATTGTGCCTAGTGTGTCTGTCTCTATATGTTCCTTCACAGCACAAGGAATACTAACATGATCTGCTTGTGGCTTGCCAATAACAAGCCTAGGTGCATTAGGGTCACGATGTGCCCCTTCTCGATCAAATGATGACCCCCCTCCTCTACCCTGAGAATCTAGAATGTCAAAATAATTTGGCACTTCCTTGAGTACAAACTCATAATAGAGTTTCCTCAAGAAATATATAGGAACCTCATGATTGTTACAAGGAGGCGCATCAAAGACCATCCACCATCTATCCCAAGAATTGTTTTTAATGTCTTCATTTATGCACCAATGAATTGGGAACCTCTTTGTTGTAGTTCTAAGAGTATTTGCGTCCCCTGGTTTTTTAAATAGCAAACAAATGTCTTCTTTTGTGATTTTTTTCTTCTTTATGTCAGCATAAGATAATTTATTTCCATAATATTTTTTTTGTTCTTCTCTTTTATCCTGCCATATATTAAGTTGCCCACTAATCGTGCTTACGTGGGTCAAGATTGCTTCCAATGATTTTGCAAGACTTTCCTGTCCCGGATTTGTACTTCTAGAATCTTTTAACCTACTAATTAAAGATTCTAATTCTTTTTGCCCTCTTTCAATTTGGTTCACCAAATTTTGTTGGGATCCATGAGGAGGTTTCTCAATTGGAGGAGGCAATTCAGGTTCATTTTCTTCATTTTGTTCTTCATTAGGAGATGGAGGGTTTGGTGGAGCATTTGGTGGAGGGTTTGGTGGAGGGAGATTATTTCTTCTTGAAAATTAAAAAAACTACATTTTAAAATCTTCACTGTACAAAGAATTTAAACAAAAATAAATTTAAGCAAAAGAAATTGCAAAAAAACTAAAATTTTAAAACAAATAAGAGGCATAGGTTGTAGAAACACTTACCTCTTCTTCTCGATTGACTTCGTTGACACGGTGGAGCCATTTGATCAATGGATGAAGAAAAATAATGGTAGCTAGTAGAGGGCGTGCGCGCTTTCAAAAGTCTTCTTCACTGCAAATGCGGGTTTGAGAAAGCAAAATGAGCTTTTTGCTTTCTCAAACCCACGTTTGCCGTTTTATATTGGATTTTTCAAAGCGCGTGTGCACTTTGGAAAAAAATTTTTCAAAGCGCATGCGTGCTATAGTACGGGCGCACTTTGTTTTGGATTGCCCAAGCCTAAGGCTTGGGCAACCCAAGCCATAGGGCGTACGCGCTATAGCACACACGCTCTTTAGTGCTTACGCACTATGTGCGATGGGGGGCGAAAAAGAAAAGTGGCATCTTTTTGGTCCCCCATCTTTGTGCATATACGCAAACACTAATCGAAAAGCTTGTTAAAATTAGGCTCATGGATGTTTTAGTGCAATTTCAACTTCCTCTTTAGTAAATCTGGCATTCAACATTTTATTATGATCGTTAGTAATTGTTCACGAAATGTTTCTCAAAATTTCATTTTGAGCTAATTTATTTGAACCATCTATGTTATTTAGGATATTCTCAACGTATTCAAAAACCTCTGACACTATATTTTCAAGGTCTACAACTATCGTCCCATCTTCTTTCTTAATCTTAGTAATTTTATTAAAATTGCATTTATCTTTGGAGTTGTAATGAAAAAAATTGGTATTTTTATGCCCTTTTGCTAACCATACCTCCCTTGATCTTATTTTCCAATAGGATTCTTCTTTAGCCAATATATCCTTGTAATAGTTTAATAATTCCTTCTCTTTGGAATAAGACAGAATTCATACCTAATCTGATGATTTCCTCATTAAGATCTTCTAACTCTTTCTTGATCATATTTTTGGAATCATATATATTTCCAAAATAATCTTTGTTTTATTTAGTTAGTCATTGTTTAATGTGCTTAAGTTTTGAGTTTAAGATAAAGGTGTTGAATTCTCTGAAGCTTTTTTCATTCCACCATTCTTTAATCCTAAGAAGGATTTTTTCATATTTAATCCACATCTTTTCAAATTTGATGGGATTATTTTTATGCACTTTGTCTTCAACTAAGATTAGGCTTATTGGAAAATGGTCAGAACCAGAATGTGCTATAATATTTGACTTAAAGCTTAAGATTGAATCTAAATAAGTTACCAATGTAAAAAAACCTATCTAATTTTTCTATGATATATACAGTATCTATTCTTTTGTTTGACCATGTAAAGGTTCCAATGTCCATGGGAATATCTATAACATTAATTAATTGTATCCATTCTCTAAATTATGTTATTGTCTTGGTAGTTTTGTTTGAACTTCCATTAAAATCCCTACCGATGAATTTTTTTTGGTTTGGTAGACTATAGAGAAAACTCTCAATCTCTTTCTAGACTATCATTTTGTCCTGGTGGAATTTAGGACCATATATATGTTACTTGTAATAAATTCCAACTTACTCTTAAAGTTATTGATCTTAGTAGCCATCCAATGTGAATTAGAAGCAATAAGGTCTAACAAGATAAACCTAGGATTCCAAATAAAGGCTAGATCTCCTGAAGCTCCTGCGAAGCCTACACCTTTAACTTCCCATATTCTTAATTTCTTACTAAGATTATCTTATCCATCTTGCCCTCATTTAGATTCTTGAGTCAAGAACATAGGTACTTCTAAAGAGGACAAGCTTCTCTTTAAAATGTGTTTTTTGTTAGGGGCATTCAATCCCCTTACATTCCATGAAATGATTTTCATCGGGCCTTGTGAAGGAACTTCCCCTTCCTTGCATTCAGAATTGAAGTTATTTTAACTTCTCCTGAGCCCGAGCCTTCTTTCTGCCTAAGCTCTAAAAGGGATTTCCTACCTCTTTTAAGAGAATATTTCCATAAATCTGGAGATGTTTTACCAATAACATGGGTAAATAATCCTAACTTCCTATCCTTACTTGATTCATGTTTGGAATTTAAATGAGAAATATGTTTCTTCTTCTTGACTCATTGGTTCAACAAAGTTTAATAATAATACACCATTTGAATCCTTATTTAAACCTAGAAATTCGTTAATTTCCTTAGCCTCCTCGAGACTAATGTTTTCATTGATCTAAATTTCATTCCTATCTAAATCCTTTGTACTAGGCTTTATAATATTTAAAGGTTTTGGATTCTGTAAAATATCTTTTTAGTCCTTATCCCATTCTTCATCGAAAGTATAATATTCATGATTATTATCAATCTTAATATTTTTGTTTGTAGCTGGGGAAATATATGATACCTCTGATAATTCACTATCTAGGTAAACTACTACTTCGTTTAATACTTCAAATAATGTAATAGAGTTATCTTCTTTCATTATTTCTTTAATCGATATATTTTTCCATCTATAGGTTTCTTCTATATCACTAGTTCATCATAAGATGAAAGCAAAAAATCAATAATCTCCAAGGCCACATTGGAGATAGATTCCACTTGTAAGTTATTAGTAGTAGGTTTCTATTTTTTAGGAAGGTTGTTTTTTTATGCCTTTTTGCTTAATGAATTGGTTTTCCTTTCGAAGTTTTATTCTAGAATTTATGTGTTTAAATATTTTTTAGGTTCCTCTATATCAATTGGAATTATTGATGGGCATAATCAATTATCTGATTCTTGATTTTTAAACTCTCTTATGGTTCCAGAGAATAAACTTGGTGTAACATGGTTACGTCTTTCCTCCAAATTCGCCTCAACTTGCTGAGGGAAATTATGAGTAAAGAAGAACCCACCTTTATCCTGATTAAAGGATATAATAGGGATGGATTCTTTGAAAATTGGGAACCTAGGGTAATCGTGAATTTCACCTTCCCTCAAGTAATGAAGGGGAACTATTTGGGTTAATGAGTGGTTTTGAATTATGATAAAAAATATTTTGAAGGTCTGATGTATTTTCAATTGTGCTTTGGATTTTTTTCCTATGAGAAATGAGAAAAATATTGTGTGCTATGTTACCACTGAAATATTCCAGGAATAAATGCTAAGTAGTTTTATTACTAATAAAGTGTATAGGTTTAATAGCTTCTGATAGACGAATAGTTTTGATCAGAATTTTAACCTCTGAAGAATTAAGATAGTTCTCTTCAAAACCTATCACACCACAATTACCATCCCCAATTTGGCTAATAATATGGTTGTGGATTAATTCTACATGCATTTTTGGAGTCTTGGTCCATTTTAGGGTATCAAAATTGTTGAAAATATTAAGGTTAAAATTAGGCTCCCATTTCAAAATTTAATTGCATGCCCTAGATTAGAAAAAATGTGTTTCTGATAATAACTCCTGTCTAATAACAAAATATTTGCATTCCAAATAAAAATAATAATTCATGAGTAGAGTAATACTTACATGTGTTCCAAGGGATTCATGAAACCAATATTTAATACCACCAAAAGATAAGCTAGAACTAAACAATTTTTTTGTATATCCCAAAGGATTTGTAGTGATTCCATAAGCCATCGGTATAAATTTTATTGCCTCTAATAGATATTACTTCATTTTCATTATTAGCACTAAGGATGTGGTTATCCTTAACTCTGTGATGTGGCATAGAATACACAATAGAACTTTTAGTGTTCCCCATTCGAATGTCATTTGATCATGAAAACTAGGTTTTAGAGTCTTCTCGAGATAGAGTACCCTAGGGGAAGAAGAAATTAGGGCTGAGAAATGGTTGAAGGTAGGGATCTCCAAGGGTTTTAGGGGTTTTTGATGAGAGCATCAGCAGGATCTAGAGACTTCCTTCCATTCGTCATTCCTGAAACCATAGTTATCCTTCTAAAGTGATGTAAGCCCATTTTGATGTTTCTCACGGGCTAAGAGAGGTTCCTAGGAAATTAACTATTGATATATGGCCCATAAAACAAGGTCAAATAAATAGTAAACATGGTTAAATAGGTGAAGTTGCCCAAGTTGAGCCAACCTTATTCATTGATAGAGGATAATCTAACTTAAGTATTAATGGGTGAATTATAAATTATAGCTCATAAATAGGGAGTTTGTTGGTAATTATAAAAATGAAGATAAATCAGTGATAAATAGATTGGGGAAGAAGTGAAATTTAGGTAATTCATGGAAGAGGATTGTTGGATAATATCTAGAATCTGTCATTTGAATTTTGGACTTGGTTTAATAATAGCTTATGAGGAAATTGACTAGGATGGTAGTAGTTTTCTAAATAGGTGTTAATTTTAGAATAAATGAATAGGTAAACTCATGTAAAATTGTATTAGATTGGGATCATATGTTGAAATACCATTAGATAAAACTAACAAAGAGAATGTTTGAATTTGTCTCCCCCCCTCAAGAATTTTCATGCTAAAAGTAGCCAACTATAAGAATAGGTTATGGAAACTAATTTTGTAGGTCAATTGTGGAGGGACAGTATTAAAATATTTAATTATGAGTACAATATCACATTGGGATTTCGACCCATAGGTTGGTTCAATGAATTTTTATATCTAGGCATATTATTTGAATGCTAATATATATTTCCATTTATCAATTACTTCACGAGTGAATTTTGAATACTAATATTTAGTGGAAAAAAATCATAGAGATCAAAGGATTAAATTACATCAATGGTTTGAGGTAAATCTAATAAAAAGATTCTATTTGCATGTTCATTTTTATCTAGATTTTTGAATAGTTTATAGTATTTTGATATTCCAAGACTTTGGAGTTTGAACCTTCCAAATTCATTCTACACTATTAGATCTTAATAGATCATATGCATTGTCATTTTGCGTGAAATATGTGTGTGAGTGTGTGCATGTGCACATGTGCATGTCTGTGCATACAAGTGTGTGTGTGTGTGTGTAAATAAATATATACATATATACATTGAGTTTAAAAATGATTATAACAGAATATGATAGATGTAATTTGGTGGCACGTTCTTTAAATAGGGATCAAGAGCAGAAGTTCTCTTCATTGTTCCAAATGGAGAAACATTCAAATACTCTTTCCTATTGAGATTTGAGCACACAAATAATATTGCTGAATATGAGGCATTATTTCTTAAATCAAGTATGGCTAGTAAACATGACATTAAGTTCTTAACAATTTTAAAAAATTCTAAATTAATTTTTTCACAACTCAAGTTGAAATGATACTGAAAGAATAAAGCATTGAGACAATATAGATCTATTATTTTGTATGTTATTGAATATTTTAATACATTTTTGATAAAATGGTTAGAAAGATAAAAGATTTAACTATAAATTTCCTTGCTAATGTTTCTTTAAGAAGTTCAAACATAACATCGGTTAGAATATAAGAAGGAGAAATCAAAACAAGGTCATCTGTGCCTAAAAATAAATGTGATTGGCATGCATTCAATTAACTCAGTTGTTATTAAAACTCAATCAATGATTCGCAATAGAATGAAAAATAGTTGTGAAAACTTTATGGTCCCCTTCTTTAGAGATATTCATGAGGGACATCGGGAGTCTTATGTGAAAAGCCTAAGATTCAAGAACATTGAGGCCTGTAGCAAGATTGGATAAATAGTAAATGGAAAAGGAGAAGTGGAAGTTAGAACAATTTAGCATCTCGTGGACTACTTACAAAAGAGTACTAATGAGTATTTCAAATTAATACTTTAACTCAAATCATGCCATAATAATTGAGTCTACAGTAGGAATGAGGTTATATTCAATCAACGATTTTCTAATACGGAGTGATACAAGGCCTTCGACATATATTTACCCTTCATATCGAACTGAATGCATTCTCAGAGAAGTTGAAAGTGATGACGACACTAGATGCCCAGATTAATTTAGAATTTGTCACAACTTTATGGTCCCCTCCTTTCATCTACTCATTAGGGATGGGAGAAGTCTATTTCTGGCAGAAGTGGTGAAATCTATAAGATATTGCATGCAACAAAATCATTTATCATCCAAGACTAGATAAACGCTCATGGAAAAGGAGAAGATGAAGTGAAAGTTCAAGGAGAGGAACATCACTGACAGGCCTTTCGACAACATATGATTGCGTTTAGTTTCACAAATTTCCTTTCAAAATAATTTACTTTCATGGTGGAGGAGTCTATTTCTGCCTAAAGTGGTGAAAAGTATAAGATTCTGTGAACTGCTCTTTTAAATCATTGGCGCCCATCACATTGCACAACCATTTATCCACTGTAATATGGAAAAGAAAACATGAAGTTAATAAGTGTGAATATGAATACGAGTACAACATTTATGGTTAATAAGTGTGAATATGAGTACAATATTTATGGTCAATAAGTGTGATAATAAGTGTGGATATGAGTACAACATTTATGGTTAATAATGTTCTGATAGGTCATTTTATATTCAGGAGTCAATCTACAAGCATCCTTCATAATAGAAAGCTACAACACAAGAACAACAACCTTTGCTTATATAGACAAGAGCATATAGGCATTATGGATAAGGTTGAGACGTATATCATGGTTATTGAAAAGTAAAATTAAAATTGTGAGGAGTATTTTAATACTTCTGAAATAACATTTTTCAAAGTATTTGTAAGATTAAAAAAAAAAATTAAAAATATAACTCATACATAATTTTTTATATTTTTATTAGTAATTATATATAAGTACTTTGATTTGTATCTTTTATATAAATCTATTTAAAAAATATAATTTTATCAAATACTTCAATTAAAATTGACCTTATAATAAATAAAAATCTGTCTTAACAATTTCAATTTCATTATTACAAATATCAATTTAAAAA
This sequence comes from Chamaecyparis obtusa, assembly GCA_027943335.1. NCBI lineage: Eukaryota > Viridiplantae > Streptophyta > Pinopsida > Cupressales > Cupressaceae > Chamaecyparis > Chamaecyparis obtusa. The sequence goes on from BSBK01007708.1 coordinate 152,668, forward strand.
TCTTGTCAGAATGTGTAGAATACAACTGGCAGGCACTACGAGAAGAGCTTTCCCTTCATCTTTTCTTCTACATTTGACTGCGGATGTAGACTTGAGATACGCAGAAGCCTATGCTTTTCCCCACTTTAGCCAGATACAGACTCCTCTCCCGTGAGTACCATGAATCTTATTCCCATTGGACTGTAGTGGCGTCACAACATTAAGCTTTTCTGAACACGCATTTGGCTGGATCTGCAACTTGGCACCAAATACCAATTTAGTATAGCAAATTCACATTCATTAAATGGATCACAAAATTGTCCTAGTACGGGCCCCAATGTTCTTGAAAGAACAGCACGTAGAAACTCTTAGAAAATTCACCACTTTTGTTTGCTCCAATCGGACACCAAAGAAGAAGGGGGCCATGAAACCGTGACAGCTTATTCAGCTTTTCTTGATGTGAAACTACTTGGCAGCATTGGAAAATCACTTCATATTAGAAAATCACTGACGGCACTCCCACTTTAAACTCAATTATTATCGCATGATTTGAACAGGAATGCATCCAGACCTTGTTGTTTTTTCAACCCATTCGTACTCTTTTGTAGCTAGTAATTGACCACATGATTCTCCAAGAATACGAACAACATAACCAGAATTTAATGAATCTTCAAAGAAGAATATAATCTATAATTAATATTTTAATTGAAAATATTATTCTATTATTCAATTAAAAAAATTGATTAAAGAAAAACAAGTTTTGAAAAAACCTTAAATTCTTATATAATGGAACCATTCAAGAAAAAGAAACTAACTAATTTGATAGAGGACCACAACAAACCAACATCACAAAAAATAGAGAACCAAACTTGAAAAGATTTAGAGATTTTTTTTTAAAATCAATTCATCATTTATACTCTTAACGTGTTGATCACACTATCAATTGGCATAGGCCTCTTGTCCTTGCTGCAAAGTCTTGTGGTAGTTAGATTATTTTCTATTTTTAAAACAATCATTTTATTATTAGTCCTTGCCTCATATGGCTGCTGTTCTAACAAGTGAGTAAGTATATCTTAACTACAATTAATGAAAATCACGAGAAATTTTTAAAATAAATCTTTCAAAAAGTTCTTAAATTTTGAAGATGGAGACAAATTATTACTTTTTTTTTCAGCGGAAGTGGCAAGCCACTATATCATATTATTATTATTTTTAAAACTAGTTTAAAGAAAAAATAAAAATTCTATTATTATGTGCACTCTAAAATCTAATATAGATGGATTTAATTTAAGGTGAATGATTGCTCTGCAAATGACTGCTCTATTGGTGATTTTGGTGTTTGTGCTAGCCATCTCCCATCGACGGTGAATGCCAGGTGTGCTCGCTCCATTAATACTTCTGTTATGAATGTCTTCTCTCCTCTCTCTTCCCTCTGTCAATTAGTAGAGGCCGTACCCCCTAACATCCCCTTGGCTCCTCTAAGGACTCCTATGGAGTCTGACAATGTGAATGCGATTAATTCCCATAATAGCCATGCATCCTCTCCTAAAAGCCCTAAATCCTCTTCTAAAGCCATCGCTAACTCCACTTTTCACATCGACGTCAGTGCTAGGTTTAACCTCTCAACCACAAATGGAGCCGACGAACCTCGTAAGAACTCTAGGACCTTTTCTCCATCTTTTTTCGTTTCTTCTAATCGAGAAATTCTCATGGAAATTATGAAGGAAAAGAATAGGTTAAAGAATTCCACCATTTTCTTTGCTGATGTTGAATTGGACAAATGTCCGCCCAAAAAATTCTTAGATGATTGGCTCCACAATTATTGGAATCTAAAACTTGGTTACCATATTTTGTTTTGTAGGCAAATTCAGAAGGGTTTGTTTCGTTATCTTTTTAAATAATCATGAATCTTAAGCTACTATTCTTAAAAAGTAGTATTGGACCATCGGGAATACTTCCTTTCGTGCCCTTGCTTCAACCCCTGAGACCATTCATGAGGAATTTTTGGCCTTCTCGGCCCCACAATAGCTTTTGGTTAAACAAATCCCACTGTTTCTATCTTGTTTTTTATCTCAACTACTGGAACCACTTGGTAAAGTCATCAGAATAGATGACACAGTTAGACTAGTTCCCCACATGGATACCAGGGTTTTAATTTCTTTGAATCTTGGTAAAGAAATCTTGGGTGATATCAATAATTATAACATTGCTAAGGATATTTAATATTTCCCTATTAAGGTTCTTGGGGGCCTTAACACTTGGTTTCTTTGTAGAAAAGAGGGACATTTCAAGAAATATTGCCCCATAATCAAGTGCATTCCTCCTCCAGCTGCATCTTCGCAAACTACCACTTATGTTGGCACAATTAAACTCAATTTGGAACTTTATATGAATAAAAATCCTCCTTGGACCAAGCAGACAAAATTTTCTCCCATGACAAGTTCTAGCTCTTTGTCTATTTATGATTTCCAATCTCCTTCTCTAAACATGAATACTAATCGAATTTTTGAAGATGAGTTAACAGATAACTTTTAAACCATCTCTAAAAAGAGAAAAAAGCAATCCAAAAAATAGAATAATCTCTCCACAATGTAACATTCCTAGTCTTCGAGTCCTTTGCAAGCTCCCACTAGGGACATCCCAGAGTTGATTCACATGCAAGCCTCCCACATTAGCACTCCACCCTTGCTTTCGCTAAATAAGGACCCTTCAATTAATAGCTCAAATCACCTTAACCCTCCTCCTAAAGTTTTAAAGGAAATTAGTGATGACTTTTTGCTTGAAGTTATCCCTGTCGGTAACCCCCCTATTTTTAATTCCCTTTGCAACTCTAACCCTTCCATGGACCTTGAGTTCACTTCCCAATAATCCATGATGATGATGATGATGATATTAAACTTAAGAATGATTTTCCTACTTCTAAAATAAGAGGGAGACCATTGGGGTCCAAGAATAAGAGTTCCTCTACTAAAAATAGAGAGTTAAATCTTGTGTTTCTATGGTTCCTACTAATGAGTCTATGGAATTTAATGGTTCTCCCCTCCAGTTGTTTCCTGATGAATTGCATTTCATGGAATATTAGGGGCCTTGAATCCCCTGGCAAAAAGTTTATTATTAAGCATTTTCTTGACACTCTTAGATCCAATGATTTCCTAATGTTACAAGAGATCAAAACTATTGGATTCACTCTTGAATCCAATCTTAATTTTTTATGGAAAAATGCTATTAAATTTGTTACTAATCACCCTCAAGGTAGGCATGGTGTTGCTATCTTGAATAATCCTAAATGGAACTATATTTCTGGTAATGGGATATCCCCCTGTAATATAGCCTTATGGATTACTATAAACTTCAATAACACTATTTTTGACATCTGTTTTATATATGCTTTCAATGATTGCAAGTAGAGATCAAATCTTTGGGCCTCGTTGGCTTCTCTTCCTAATATTCCTTGGTTTGTGGGAGGGGACTTCAATATTATTGAATCTTAGGAGGATAAAGTGGGTGGCCTTCTCTTTACATGGAAAGATATAGAAAAGGTTTAGTGGAATAGTATAAAATATTCTAAACATTTTTTTGATCCCTTGGCTGGTAACAGAGATAATAATAATCTCAGATTGTGGCATACTTGGTGTAATTTTCAGCATGGTCCTTCTAGGATCTACTCTAGACTAGATCATTTCTATGCTAATAAGAATTTCTTCTCGGTCTTGCCTGATAATCTGGTTAACTCTATTTTGGTCACCCCCACTTCTCTCTCTGATCACCATCCAATTTCTATCCATGCCAGATTCAATGGTTCCCCTATCCTTAGTAAAGTCTCCAATCCTAAATTCATCCTTAATACTAGTTTTCTTAAGGATGAAGATGTTCTTGCTTCCATTAATATCATTAAGCTCATTAACAAAAATCAACATCCTTCCAGCTCTCACTCTGATTGGTGGAATAAGAACATTCTTGCTTGGCAAAGTATTTTGAAAACCATTGGACAAAAAAAGGCCAAGGACTATAGATTAACTGAAAAGGTGCTTACCTCTAATCTTAAAGAGGCTGAAACTAATATCCAAGTCAATTCGTCAGATCATATGTTTATCCCTCTTGTTGCTAGTGCTAAGGAAGCCCTCTGACAACATTAGCAGCTTAAATTTAGAGGAGCCAAAATTAGATCATGTACCCATTGGCTCCAATTTGTTTATAGGGGTTCTAAGTTTTTCTTTAATCTCACTAAGAAAAATAATTCTAATGAGACTATTGACATGATTTTAGTTGATAATCAAGAAATAACTAGCATTGATAGCATCAAAGAGGCCTTTTTTGGTTATTACCAAAACCTCTTCACCTATGAGGATACAGAGGAGGCCAACTCCCTCAGAAAGCACTGCAGATCTCTTATTCCTACAAGGATATCCATCATGGATGCTTCCTTTCTTAGTAAAGACATTTCTGTGGAGGAAATTGAAAAATATATAAACTCCCTCAAAGATGACAAGACCCCTAGTCCCGATGGTCTACTTGTTGAGTTTTACAAGGCTAACATCAATTGGATATGCAAAGATCTCAATGATATTTGCATGGAAGCCTTAACTAATGGTACCTTGGGTAGCTCCATCAACAGAGGTATCACTAAGTTTATTCCTAAGGATGGGGACAAGGCTATAATTAAAAAATGGAGGCCTATCACTATTTTAAATGTTTCTTATAAAAAAATTCCAAAATCTTGGCTCTTAGGCTTGAAAATATTTTACCCAAATTTGGTTCTTCTACTCAAATTGGTTTCATTAAAGGTAGATATATTCTTGAGAACCTGATTACCATCTAAAAAGCTTTAAATTGGGGTAAATATTCTCAGCAAAATTTTGCTATGTTTCTTCTGGACTTCAAGAAGGCTTATGACAGAGTGGAATGGAGTTTTATCTCCATGATGCTTGAGGCCTTTGTATTTTCTAATGCCTTATGTAACTCAATCAAGATGTTTCTTAATGATGCTTATGCCCAGGTTGATGTAAATGGATCCCTATCTAAATCCCTTCCCCTTGGTCGATCCATCACACAAGGTTGTCCCTTGGCTCCTACCTTCTTTTTAATTGCCTCAGATGCCCTTTACTACATCCTTAGAGATAATTATGTCTCCCATTTTGTCAAAGGTATCTACCTCCCTAATGATACCGAGCTTATTAATTGGAAATTTTTTGATGATACTTCTATTTTCTTTGAGGCCACTGAGGATAACTTTGAAGCCCCACAAAATAAACTCAATCTTTTCTGTTCTATTTTTGGGGCTCATCTCTCTCATACCAAATCTATATGTCTTGGATGGGATGAGTAGCTGCCAACTTGGTTTATTAAGTATGACTACCAGTGGGGAGGCCCTCGCAATATTGTGAGGTATCTTGGTATACTTTTTTCAATTGAGCCTTCTCTTTAAGATATGTGGTTTTCGGTTAAGGAGAAGATTACTAAAAAATCAAATAAGTGGCACAAAAAATCTCTATCCCTAGCTGGTAGAGTACAAGTTTTTCAAAAAAATCTTTCCTCTTACAACATATACTACTGCTCTGCCTTGATGTTCAATAGTTACCAAATCTTAGAAATCCAAAGGCCATCAAGAATTATCTTTGGTCTGATGGAAAAGGAAATAAAAAGCTTAATCTTGTTAAATGGGACTGGTGTCATATTGAAAAACTCCTTGGGGGACTAGGATTGAAGGACATTAAAAATATGGGGATCGTCCTTGCTACCAAATGGATCTTTCACTCTTTGGCTGGGGATGATCCTAGAAAAGTTCTTATTAGTAGCAATATTGAAAGAGGTTTCCTAAAGAATGCTAAGTCTTGGAAAAACATACCTTTTTGTAACTTGATTTGTGGGAATTTTCCTGTTGTGGTTCAAGGATCTATTGTCTTCAAGTTTGTTTGGAAATCCTGGAGCCATGTCAAGAATTATATCACTAACAAGGCCTTTCATGATGATAAACAACTCTATGGTGAAAGATCCATTTGGTGGAATTTTCCTTTATCTGGCAAGACCCTTCCCCTTTATAAAGGATGCTTTGTCAGGTCTTGGTGTAACTTAGGCATCACTCAGCTTGCTAATCTTTTTGAACAAGACAATATCATCGGTTGGGATGATCTTAGACTCAAATTTAACCTCCCTCCTTTGCAAAAGAAAACTTAAACTTATAATATGATTGCTAAAGCATGCAAGGACATCCCTACTACTTTCCATGTTGATTCCCATAGGCTCTTGAATATTAAATGGCCGAATGGAACCATTATGACCAAAATTAAGGCTAAAAACTTTTACAACATGATTGGTTATAATGATTCCATCATAGACCATGTTAATACTCTTTGGTACTCTATTCTAGATATCTTCTCTTGGAGGAAGTATTTTGGGAAGTTATGAAAAAGTTCTATCGCTCCTAAGATCAAATGTTTCAAATGGATTTTGGTTCTTGATAGACTCTCTATCAGAAAGGATTTTTTTGCGACCCATTACTGTAACATATGTAGACTTCCTATGTTTGGTAGGCACATATTCTTTGACTTTATTTTGGCTAAAGAAACCTGGCTCATGTTTGTTATTTCTTTCCCTAAAAATATTAATATTCTTGAAATCATCACTGGACATATTGAAGGGCTTAAAAAAGATACTAATCTATTTTGGAATATTCTTTCTTCTAATATTCTATGGCAAATCTGGAAATTCAAAAATGAAGAAAGGTATCAAAACAATCCCAGAGTACTTACTGAGTCTTTCTAAAGTCTCACATATTTTAAAATCTTCTTGTAGATTTATATCACTATGATGGTGGACAAGGAAAAGCTTAAAAGATTCCTTAAGACAGGCTACTCCACATTCTTCACCTTTGAACAAAGGATGGGCTTGTTTGGAGGAGAAATATGGACAACTTTAAGATGTTTGAGAAGAATTTAAAGAAACTTAACCTGAAAGTTAAATGAAACAACAAGAACACCTCAGATGACATGATCCTCTTGCTTGACCAAATCCAGGAAAAGAAGAACATAGTGTTGATGGAGGGCACCATGGGATGGACTGTATGGGTTGATGCTTTTGATGGTTTAATTACCTAGCTCCTACTCTTACTACTACATAGTTGCTTTGTAGTTGATGTTTTGATACTTTGGTTCTCTAATACTCTCAGTGTGAGGTTGTGCCTCTGATTTTGTACTCTTCGTTGTATCAACTTCTTTTTTATCTCCTTATTTTTAATATAAAAAATCTAGTTCAAGGGCTCCTGGAGGAAAGAACTAGAATGAAAACCTTCATTCCTTGCCCAAACAAGTATTATTGTAGATAATTAAAAAGTAAACAATTTATCTTTGTTGTGACATAACACATTTGAAACTCCACAAAATGTGGAAAGAGATCATCATTTTTGAAGGCATAAATTGTTTCTAATAACATGTCTACTAATGTATGAACTAAATTTTCAGAATTCAATAAAATTATTCCAATATATTAGAAAAATGTGGGTTGTTTTTCTCAAGAAAATAATATAATATATAATTTAAATAAAATTTTATTAAATAATCATTATAGTTTATAGTTAATAATATTATATTATATTATATTTATTTTTGTAATATTACATAATATTTATATTATTATATTATAAACATTTATGAGTTGGGGGTGAACTTGCAATATTGGGTTACAATTTTTCAGAGGAAGGATTTCTCCATTTCAGAGAAAAGACAAAATTTGAAAGTTTCGATCAGAAGTGGGTTTCCATTACAGCTCGAAAAAGGTTTCAATCAAAACTTGAAAACTTTCCATTGAAAGCCACATGGAGGGAGTTTTGGATCGTAAGTAGGTTTCAATCAAAACCCTCAAAATAATAAAATTTTACAACCTTGTGTCGGTTCTGATCGAAACCCATGAAGCCTAGTGTTCTGATCGAAACCCCCCATATATTTGGAGGTAACCATGGTGGAATTCCATTGTGAAAGTGATGATTTCACTGCAATGATTGTGGGGTTTCGAGTCAATTTCCAACAACTTTCCAATGACTTTTAGACATCATGTTCCAGATTTTTTTATATAATTTACAGTGCTTTTTTGTTATTTTTTTTAATACACACACACACACACACACACACACACACACAAACATATATATATGATGTGTAACACCCTCTCCGATGATTATACTTGGACACTTTGATTTGGACATTTTACATTATGATGAATAGAACTACGTATTTACATTTATATCTATGATATGCTTACTAGATATTTAGACATACTTAGTTATGATTATTGTTTAATATTTAAGAAATTTGTAAATCATTTATCTTTTATATCCAAGGATTTGGAAGTTAACCATTATATATGTGATGCCTCATTCTTTATGTATATGTGATTGATGTGTTATCATGACTCAGGATGAAGTCGTAGTTACTCACTTAGTTGAGGTCCACACAATGTATTGATCCTGGTCATTTGTTTGCAAATGCCTATTGTATATATTTATGCACATGTATCTCTTCTCAGTGATGCAGACTTGCAGGTACTGGGCATCATCTCCACCTGGCTTCACAAGTTTGATTGATCCCTCAAAATCCTTGATCATTGTTGTTGTTCAAAGATGGTCCATAGTTCACACATAGGAAAACCCTATAGTTTTGATTATTTTTCCCAATCTCTTGGTTTGATTTTGGGTCGATTTGAGTTTCTTATTTTATATAACCTTTAATGTCGGTCTCATTTATTTGGTTATGAGATTTGTAGGATAGTGATATTATTTTCTCTCTCTATGTATTAATCATATATACAAAGTATGTATATATGGGTGCGCACGTATATGCATACCTGTATATATTTGTTTATTGATGTGTTTGTAATTATGTTCCTATGAGCGTATAATAGTTATAATCATGATTTTATTTATTTTGATGTATAATGTGGCTTTAGATAAATATAATAAATGCAAAGTGGATAAACAAAAATAATAAATATAATATAAAAGTAAATAAAACTAATTACCTACTCCTATATTTACTCCTACTTTATAGACTATGTATCTCTCTCTTATATGTCTTGTTAGTATAGAGGGTGGGAGTGGAACTTGAGACCTCTAGTTTGTAAGGGGTCCCAAGCTGCCATTGGTTTAGTGACTTCCTTGAGAAGAATACCCATATATATTTTATTTATATAAGAGTTAGTTGCTATTAATTATAAAAATAATAATAATAGAACTATATAGGTGGAGTTAAATTATTTAATAAGTTCAGCAAGAGAGTACGTGAAGGGTAGGTAAATGTTAGTTACCTAAGGGGTAAAAAAAACTAACTATTGGTTAAGTTATTTTTATTCATTATTAGATTTATTTAATAAATTAGGTGAGGATGTTGCTTTATGGGAAGCAATGCCCTCAACCTCTAGAACTACCCAGAGGTTTACTTATAGGGAGAAATCCCTGAGCATAAGGGAGGAGATTTCTGGAAGCTAGAGAGAAGAATTTCTCAGGAAGTTGCATAAGGATTTTGAGAACACTAGGCTCAGGAAAAGTGTTGTGTCACAAATCTCCATCACAAGCTCCAGGTAGGCTTTTGAATCTAGAAAAAAAAAGCCTCATATATTTGTCTCTCTCCATGTCTGTGTTTGTCTCTCTCTTCTCTCTCTGATTTCTCATGGTGCTCTTCATGTGTATTTAATTATCTATGGTAGGTTAGATTTATTATTTTTAAAATAAAACTATAATAACCTTAGCAATAATCTACATAAAATAAACTAGAAAACCTATAGTTAGGGGATGAGTTTTTAATACTATATTTATTCTAAATCTTGGGAGAGAAATGTTTTAGTATTAAAAATATTATGGAACTTGGCTCTGTTAGATTTTTTTTTCGTATTTTAATATTAAGATTTTTATGCACAGACATAAGTAAATTTAAAAATAATTAAAACAATTATAGTAACACTGAAATAATAAATGTATTAAATTAGATGTTATGTTAAGGTTCCCAATCATTTCAATATTTAAAGATTACCATGTTTAGCTTTATAGTATTTTATTTTGATAGATTTATTTCATAAGTTCTTTATTAAATTAAATAGGAGAGATTATTAGATTTTATATTTAGGATTGTTATACATATTATTAATCATTTGGCAAAAATCTTATAAACTTTTAGCAAAGACATAGGAGAAATTATATGAAAATAATAAGGAAGAAAGATAGGAGAAAAATAAGGAGAGATTATAAGAGAAAACTAAATAAATAAAGAAAAGATTAAAAGAAATAAGTTAAAAATGGAAATTACTTTGTAACATAAGTATTAAAAAAATTAGAGGAAAGAAAACGGGTTTAAATAAATAAAAGAGAAATGTAATTTTTTCATTAAAGTTTATTTAAATTATTTTAAATTTTAAAATTTAAAATTTAATTAATTTAGAATATAATAAGTTTAGTCCATTTATTATTATTATTAATATTATTTTATTTTATTTCAAGTGATGTGGAAATTAATTAAAAATTATAATATAAGAGGTTAAATTTAATTTTATTAAGCTTGAATATAATTAAAGTTTTAATTTAATTAATGATGAATAATAAATTAAGATTATTAAGTTTGTAATAAGCCTAAATTTTATAGAGATTAATTTATGTTAAATTAAGAATCTATTTTTGGATATCATAAATCTATTTTTAGATATAATAATTAAACAATTTATAGATATGGATGTTATGTCTTATGTGTATATTTTGATGTTTATTAATTATAACTTTATTGAATTTATTTTTAGAAGGATTATAGTATCATGTAGGTGTGTCTATGAGTTATACCTCCCGCTACACTTACCTTTATGCTTTTATATTTGGAATCGTTGTGATAGCTCTACCTTGATTGTATTGAATCATTTGTCTTATGGGTTAGGGTTTGTCCCAGTGGTATGGGCCACAAGGAAACATCAAAAGAAACCCTAAGGGAGAGATGTATGTGAGAAGTTATAAACCCTAGATAGCCTATTGGTTGAGTAAGGTTCCTAGGTGCCCTAGGTTAGTGGCTCACTACAGGATCCGACTGAGGAGGCTAGAAGGATAACCTTTCGGTGAGTTTGGAAAATAAAACCTAATATAATTCATAACTCGTTGGGAATGGGTAAGGGATTTAATAAACTTTTAAAAAGATAAATATGGATAATAGCCCGTATAGGTCCTGTTGGAGTACCGAGGTCATTGTAACTATTGGGGCAGGTCGCATGAGGGTGCCAGGGTACATGACTACTAGGAAGGATCCCAACATATAGGACTATGCAATGACACTCACTTGGTCAGCATCCTAGGAAACTCCACTCTTGGTCTTTTGTTTTATGTTGCTTTGTTTATTCTTGTTTTTGGTTTTGGTGGTTTTCCCTCAACCTTAGACTGCCTAGTTTCCCTGTGTGAATAATGGTTCTATCTCCCAGCATGAGGGAGTGGACCTTTGTTGATCCATGTGGATGGGTGGTGATTCTTTTTGAGGTATTATTTGTGTTTGTGCTATTCATGGAGCATCTGAAGCTATTAAAGACATTTCTCACTATTTTTAATGTTGTATCTTGGAAAGAAAATTGTAAAAATATTGTAAATTGTTATTGTATTCATGTAATCATATAAGGCCTTGTATTATAGAATTTATATTGTAAGAATTCATGTAATTGGGAAGGGTATATCTAGGAAAATTATGGGAATGAAAATCAATATGTATTATTGTTGTTGGAAGAAAGTGATGGTTTAGGATATGAAAAGTGTAATTGTTGAAAGAATATGAATTTAAATGTGTTAATGTTATTTCATGTTGAAAAAAAAAGAAATGTTTGTTTTAGTACAGTTGTCTCTCTCTCTCTCTCTCTCTACTTTCTCTTATGTGGTTAAATGGATCAGAGGAATTTCTATCTCTAGTTTATGTTAAATCTTAATGCACTATAAATTTTTTTGTTAAAGGAATAATCTTGTAAGGGAACCTGTTAGAACATTAATATCTAGTTAACCTAAGGAATTTAAAAGAAAAAAAAGGTACTTTTTCTCTTGTTTTTTGTCTTGTCCTTTCGGGTTCCCTGGCGGGGCATGACATTTGGTATCAGATCACTAGGTTTCCACGCTAGGACTCTTAGCTCACTTACTGCTTAGTACCTTGCATAGTTTTATTTTGGTTTTTTCATTATAATACATGATCCTAAATATAGGAACTATGTTCTTGGTATTCATGCTATAGTGTTTTATGTAGTGTACCCATGCTTCTATGGTTAGGTTGTCTTACATAAATTACTTCTATTTTTTCATTCTAAATATAATGAACGAGCCTACAATGTACTTTCATAGATAGTGGATATCTTTCTAATAAATAAATGTTAATGAATTCCACAGGTTTTATATCACCCTTTTGTTGCACTCCTAGAAAGACTCAAATTAGTATTACAAGTTATTTTGTACCATAAGTGTTAATAGTAGCCAAGCATATCTCCTCTAAAACTTGTCATCACGAGTGCTTGTTATAGCGAGTATAAGTTGATTGATTAACTTGAAAAGGCTTAACACCTTATTCTATTTTAAATATCATAATAGCTATGTGTGATCAATGAATCTAGTTAATGATGTTACAATGGTAGTTCTCCTTATTATAGATTCAAATGATGAAGTTACTGCATACATATTATAGGCTATTGTAAGGACTGAAATATTGTGTCTCTCACTTTCTTTTTCCCTATTTTAGAATAGAATTGAAAAATAAATCCTTGTACAAAACATGAATTTAGGACCTTATTAATTATGTTGCAACATTGAAATTCTTGGGTAATCCTTTTGGTCATGTTTTTGTTGAAGAATTACAAATAGTTAGGAACATCTGCTAAATTAACATTATGAGTATTTCTCTTTGGATTTATATGCAAATGATAATGTGACATGATGCATGATTGATTTTGTTTTTATAACACCTGAATGTTTACATGAATTACATTAGTGAAATGGAGCGAAAGGAGTAGGAGCAAAAGGAGCGAAATGGCCAATTTTTGGAAAATAGGTAGGGAGCAGGATTTCAAAATAACCATCCGCAGAATGCAAGACCAATTAATGCTTAGGGCTAGGCCTCTCATTTTGATAACCACCCTCAAAGGGGATCTTATGGTGTCTTTTATCCCAACCCTCATAACCCTTATCGTAACCCATATGTTAGATCTGGGCAGCCATTACCTAAATCTGGTGGTCGAAAGCCGAATTCTACTTTTCTTCATCACCCTAGTCCATCTCCAGTCTTTGATATCTGTGAAGGGCCTTTATTGCCCACCTCTATTTTTGATAAGCATGGGTTTCGTATAGGTAATTTTAACCTTAATGCTCCCTCATTTGTTTCATGGCCAAATTCTTTGGCTATCCAAACTCCTGATTTTGTGACTCCACCAAATAATGTTCCTCTTTCTTTTAATCATCACTTTCCTTTGCTTCCACATCGTCAGAATCCAAACCCTAAACCTATCATTTCTTTTGATAATAAGCATCCTCTACATCAGCCTACCTTTGTCACTTTTCTTAACAATATTTCACTTAAAAACTAGCCGGAGAATAATAATTTTCAGGCTTCTGAGAAAGGTATTAATATGGGTGGTTTGGGGAAAAGTTTTCATTCAATGCAAATCAACATGGATAATTCTCTGCCCGTGATTTATATGGAGGATGGCATTTTGGAACCCCAAGGATTGTATTTGCAAGAACATGCAGTTATTGGTAAGATCTGGTCCTTTCTTCCTATCTACGAATTTCGGCCTTGGGCATTGAAAAATTGGGTAGGGATTCATGATTTGTTCTATCTTGATCATGGTTCACATTTTTGTTGTTGCAATCTTTGATTTTGTTATCACACAAAATGATGCTCTTTGCATTAAGTACTAGTTTTGTAATGGTGTTGGGATCTATTTAATGAAATGGACTCCAAATTTTGATTTAGAAGAATCTGCATGTGCATTCATGCCCTTTTGGTTCGAACTTCTAGCATTACCTTTAGAATATAGGGATTTGGATATTGTTGAAGCTATTGATAATAAATTTGGGTTGTTTATTCAACATGATTTAACTCTGCATGACAAATTGCATAATTCAATTAGGGTTTGTTTGGCAGTTGATACTCGTCAACCCCTTCCTAATACCATTATTTTACAATCCAAATGGGGGGTCTGGAAGCAGAGAGTTCTAGTTCAAGATGCAAAGGTTTCTTCATGTTATGATAACTTTCTAGGGCATTTTACGAACCAATGCAAAGACCCTAATTTCTCTAATTTGATCATATGTAAGGATAGGTCTTCTTTCCCTTCCAAATGTTCTATAGCAATGGCTTCAAAATTTTTTGATACATTTCGGGATGAGGATAATGAGGGATTGAATGTTTTGCCTCAAAATAGTTTTGATAAAGGATTGCAGAACAACATTTTGGAAGAGGCAGAGGTCTCTAATCAAATTGATTCTAGCAATACGTCTAAGTGGATCTGTCATCAAAGGTTGCTAGAAAGGACCCTCGATGAAAACTTTGATCAACATGAATTTCAAAATCTACCTTTTGTCTCTATTAAGCTATCTCCAATTCTTATTGCTTTGTTTTCTAATATGTGTAATGATCCCTTTTTCTCTATTCTAAAATAGTGAGAATATTATTCCACTATCCTTCACTTACTATGTCAATTAGATGTTTGTTAAGCAAGTAATGGATAATAACCATGAAATCTTATCTATCTTGTAATGTTTTTCTTCTCAATATCTCCCACTTACTATATCCGATAGAAGATAAGTATGTGATTTGATTTATTTATAAAAAATGTATTATAAACAATGTCTAATTATGATGCTTACTGTAATGTAGTAAGAATGAACACCATCTTTTGCTGTTTCTGATATAACAATATTATTACGCAAATTATGATGGCTATGCGTATAGGTAATCCTTGCGGTCTCTCAAATTAATGATAATGTATAATCTCTAAGATCTCTTAGTAAGAGACTCAATTATGTACAATGCTGAAGATGTTGTGGCTGATATATTCTTCAACAATAACCGATGATGCTATGATGACTGTTGTCTCTTTATTTTGCGTGACCAAGTCTTTCTTCTATAACTGAATATTTTGTGTGACATTAATTGTTGCCTAGGATATAAATTAGATTTATTTCAAAATCTTTTATTATCCATCCTCTCTTTCTCTCTTGAGATGCCAATTTGTACTTAATCTCTTGGAGGGATAAGTCATCTAGAAATACATACCTTGTGTCTCTTCGTTTGACACCTTTCATAACAAATGTTTAATCATCGGCAACAATGTGATTATTTATATTTATCGAACCACTATTATCAGCTGTTGTCAAATAGTTTTCTTCACATACCTATCTTGTAGTATAGAGATGATAATAGGGAATGTGCGATGACTGAGGAATAAGACATATTATCATCATGCCCCTGTATATGGGAATACCAAATCGTTGTTGTCATAGTAAATGTTTGTATCAAAGTAGTGATTTGCATATATGAGTGATTCCAAGTATTAGTGACGGAACAATAACCCATATTAACCGACTTCCATTGATGATAGCAGCGTCGATTATGAACATCAACCAACAGAGATGTCTTGTATTTATCTAAGGATTAATATGGTCTATTAAGTTGCTGTCCACAAATAGATTCCTTCGCCAAACTTACAGAAATATCACTCATAATATTTTATAATAATATATTATATACTTTACATACATAATATATATTAATATTTGTTATAATATAGTTTATGAGACTATATTATGTGTATTTATATATAATAATTAATATATGATTTTAGTATATCTATTTACACTATTTTATTTATGTATATTTAAAATTATATATATTTCATGTTTATATAATATGTTCAATAATATATTGAATCTATTTATATCTTTTATTCATTTATTTATTAATTGATTAGTTATTGTTATTATATTGATCAATCATATATTGATTAATAATATTATATTGGCATATCATTTGTATACTTATTAATAGGGTATGCGCAAGATCATGAGGGGCTAAAAAGTGGCAATGTCAGTTCAAAACTTTAACAATGTAGTTGATGACTTTTTTTCACCCGAATTTGATAAAACAAAAAGGGTATCTTAAGGATATTATCAGCTTTCTATCGATATAATTGCTGTCAAATTTTGAATTCGTTAAGTAATTATTAGTTATTTTCTAATCGAGCTACCTCTAAAGTGTTGATTTAGATACTGATTGAAAAATGACTATATTTTTCAAACAGTATAACATTTTTGAAATCCAAAAAATGTGTCACATTCTATGCTTCACCTACTATAAGGAAAGTAAAAAAATTGAATTTTGTAAATTTTTGAATGAGTTAAGGTGGTCAGACATGAGAGTTTTTTAATTCTAAAAATGTTGTAGTAGAAAATTTATAATTAATTAATTTTTTTGAATAAAATTACAAAAAAATATGTGTC
The DNA here is from genome assembly GCA_027943335.1 of Chamaecyparis obtusa. NCBI lineage: Eukaryota > Viridiplantae > Streptophyta > Pinopsida > Cupressales > Cupressaceae > Chamaecyparis > Chamaecyparis obtusa. Next base: position 169,127 of record BSBK01007708.1, read on the forward strand.
ACATCCGAGCATGAGTCTACTACTTATATATAAAATCTTATAATAAAATATTATCATTTGATTATGATTAAGGAGGTCAAACAGACACCTACTTCTTATTTTTTTCCTAAATTTTTTGTACTGTTGCATTGAAATATATACTTTTCACCAATCATACTAAATTTTTCTCAAAAAGGACCTAGTAGTTTAGAATCCACATTCAATTTTCTACAGAATCTATTCTTACAAGTTTTTTATATTCGGTTCATAGCTAGTTCAAATTTTCACGTCAAGTTGACTAACCTTGATTTGCTGATTTTTCATTGCCACTTTTGGGCATAGTTTGGCCCCTCATGATCTTGCACATACCCAATATTAATATAATACTATTGATTAACATCAATATTAGTGATAAATATCATATTTATTAATTAGTAATATTAATTAAGACTATATTAATTAGTATGTATTTAGGAATATATTTGTATTCCATACACTAATTAGGGCTCATGAAAATATGCTAAGCATTTATCTTCCTCCTATCATGGTAGTTTTAAGGGGTTTTGATACATCTAGGGTTGTTGTCTCTGAGTCCAAGTCAACTTTTAAATTCTCGAATCTAAAGGTGTTCGATTCAATTGTAAACTCTCATATGTTTTCTAAAGATTCTATTAAGCTTAAAAAAATTATGAAGGAACATGCTACAATCATGTCTACAGAAGTTATGTCCTTAGTTTCCTCTCACTTGCATGATGGCAATAATATTAATGGTGGCTCTGCTGATTCTGTTATTTAGGATTTGATTTATCACAATAACTTTGACTCTATGATCGATATCTCAAAATGTATTGATCAAGCTCCTTTTGATATCAGTCTTCAAGACTCTGTTTGTTGTGAGAGTTCATCTTTACCAATTAGTAATGATTTTTCTCATAATATTGGTTAGGAATCACCCTGTTCATCTCAAGATTTTTAGAATTCTTCATTTGATAATACCATTGAGAAAGTAGATGTTGTCCCCAAGCTTTCAATTATTCAAATGCCACTTTCTCCCAAATCTGTTGTCAAGACGCCTAAGACTAGGAGTAGAAAATCAAAGGCGACTAAGGCTTTAGAAGAAATTAAAGCTGGTCTTCAATCAACCCTAGATGTTAATTTTTTAGCATCTAGAAGATGTTTGACGAGGAGAACCAAAGGTTCTCCTTGTCCTCAATGAAGATTTTATCTTGGAATGTCAGAGACATTAACGCCTCTGACAAAAGGCATAAGGTCAAGTCAGTTCTCAATTCTTTGCAAAGCAAAATTGTGCTTTTACAAGAAACTAAGCTCTTTTTAGATAACTTTAATCTCTTTGTTGCTAAGTGGTCTTCTTGGCAAAGTATTTGTGTTCTGGCTATAGGAGCTTCTAGTGGTTTGATTATTTTAAGGAAAAAGTTGAAAGTTTGTGTCTTCTCATTACAAGGTGGCCCTAATTGGCAATTCGTTAATATAAAATTCTTTAATCACTCCTTTTTTATCTTTAATGTCTATGGGCCTACATCTACCTTGGATAAATTTCATTTGTGGGAATCTTTAACTACAATTATTCGATAGTATCCTAATTTTAAATTCATTCTAGTTGGGGAATATAATGCAATTTTGTCCTCTTCTAATAAAATAGGGGGTATTTCGCCCCCTGCTTGTACTGTCTCTGACTTTAGAAACTTTGTTTTGGATAATGATTTGTTTGATGTATTGCCACACTCGGGTTCATTCACCTGGACTAATCATAGAATGAGATTCTCTCAAATTACGATTAGGTTGGATAGGTTTTTGTGTTCATATATTTGGAAATTGGATGGTGTCTTGATGACTTCCTCCATTCTTCCTTTTTCAGAATCATATCATTTTCCAATCCACTTTAATATTGATTTGGATTGTAAAGATTGTAAAGGTAGTAAATCTATTAGGTCATCTTTCAAATTTGAATCTGTCTGGTTCAGGCACCCTCATTTCATTCTCTCCTAAAGCATTGGTGGATGGATGCTCCTGTTCAGGAGGGATCCTTTATGTTCAAATTTTATAAAAAATTGCAATTCCTAAAAAATCTAATTAAGTCTTGGAACATTAATGTTTTTAAAAAAATCTTTGATCAAAAATTCATAGTTGAGAAGGATTTGTGTAAAATCAATGAATTTATTATTTCTAATGGTCTTGATTCTTAAACTTTCCAAAAACAAAAAGCCCCGCAAGAGGAGTGGGAAGAGTTATGTGTGAAGGAAGAAGAATACTGGAGGCAAAAATCACGTGAGCTATGGTTACAGTCTGGTGACCAAAATACTAAGTTTTTTCATGCTTCTATAAAATAGAAGAAGGCTATAAGGGCTATTTTTTCTATTAAAGATGACATGGGTATTCTCATTACAGATGAGAAAGGAATACATGAAGAAGGGGTTATGTTTTTCTCAAATCTTCTAGCTCCAGCTATTGCCCCACAAGATGATCCAAATAAGACTAAGGATTTGATTAATGGAATTCCATCCCTCATTTTTGAACAATATAATTTGTCTTTAATGGCCCCTTTTACTCTTTTAGAAATCCGAAAGGTGGTCTTCTCTTTGTCACCTAATAAGGCCCCAGGGCCTAATGGGTTCACTACTCTATTTTTTTAGAAATGTTGGGATGTTATATGTTTTGACTTGTTGGCTGTTCTAGAAGAGTCCAAGAAAAATACATCAATGCTAAAATGTTTTAATGCTACAAATATAGTCTTAATACCAAAAAATAGTGATCCACAAACCTTTGTAGATCTTATACCAATCTCTCTTTGTAATAATATTTACAAAATTATTACAAAATCTATCTATTTGAGGCTTCAACATCTTTTTCCTAAAATTGTATCTCCTGAACAAGGAGGATTTGTTCTAGGATGAGACACTACAGATGGTGCTATCCTGGCCCATGAAACTCTTCATTCTATTAATCAATATTCCATTCCTTCATTTGTTGTCAAGTTAGACATGATGAAAGCCTATGATAGGCTTAATTGGTCATTTCTTATTTAGGTTCTGGTCAAATTTGGATTTTCTACAAAATGGTGTAAATAGATTAAAGCTTGTATTTCAGGAGCTTATTTCTTGGTGATAATTAACGGGTTTCCCGCGGGTTTTTTTCCATCATCTCAAGGTGTTAGACAAGGTGATCCATTATCACCTTGTCTTTTTATTTTGATGGTTGAAGCTTTGAGTCATTCTATTCATGCTGCTCATAGTACAGGGTTCTGGTCTAGGGTGCAGATCACAAATACTTCTATTTTAGTTACTTGTACACACAAAAGTAGTGCACTTCTCTAAGTCATTACATGAAAAGAAATCCATGGAAGGGAAACGTTCAATAGCGACCTAGAGCTCTCTATGCATGGAGTTGCAATATTGTAAAATTTCTCTCAGCTAGAGCTATGAAGCTTATGACCTTGCTAGTCAACCACACAATGAGAGATTCTAAAATTGAAGACAAGGGCAAGAGTGCCAATATCCTCAAAGAATCAAATGGAAATGCAATGCAAGTAAGCTAAGAATTAAAATGCAAGCTAATCTATGGAAGTTAAAGTACAAGCTATGCTATGAAAGGAAAGTACAAGCATTACAATCCCTCCTAATTAAGCTATGTGAGATTAATCTATTGCATAAAGGAAATCTAAGCTAGGAATGCCATGATCATGCAACTATGAAAGCAAACTAAATGAAATGCAACACCAATGTCTTCAAAGCTTGAATGCAAGAATGTCTTCAAAGAGCTCCAAATGACCTAGAAAACTTGTAGCATAACATTAGCATAAAAATGAATTATATGCAAATGAGGAAGAGAGCTCTTCTTTTATAGAGAATAAAAACAATGGACGGTAGAGATTATGAGGCACAAAAATTTAATCAAGGGTGGAGCATAAAAAAGGAGCAATCCATGTGCACAAGTATCCTCCAATAGGAAAATAAGAATTGACTTTTGTGTCCATGTGAGACAAAAAGTACTTTTTCTTTTAGTTATAAAATAAGAATAATGCTTTATTTGTGCAACTTTAGGATAAGAGGAAAAGTGGGCGCTTTTTATTTAATAAAAGGGGAGGAAATATTCTTTTTAATTAAATAAAGACTTTAGGATAAAATGATTAGCCCATAGAAAAAAATAATAAATGAATAAAAGAATTTGATCAAGAAAATTGATATAATAAAAAATGCTGATTTTTGAAAATCTTGACTTAGGGATTGATAAATTGTTGAATGGGGGCCCAAAGTCTAGGTGACCATTTTAGGGTCTATACATTTGCCCCTCTTTTACCAATGTGTGATCATTTTGGGAACACATGTGGTAAAATAATAAATTGAAATGTGATATTGATTTGGGATCACAAAACAACCTAGATGTGTGTTCATTTTGGGAACACATCAGGACAAGCATAAGGACAAGACCAACACTGTCACTGCTAGGTGCAAATCAAGCCTTAGACAAAACCATCTCTGTCACTGCTAGGCAATAATCAAGTCTAAAAATTAGGAGATAAAAATTGAAAGATAAAATCACCACCATCACTATTAGGTGATAATCAAGTCTCAAAATAAAAATCTCAAGCTGAGCTGAGTGATAAAGCTGAATCAAAGATTGAGGCTAAAAAGCTGATAGGTACTGCCCCCTTAAAGTCAAAATCAAAATTAGGTAGAGGAGAACAACAAAGTAATAAACTTGATCAAGTCACTAGGAATCATAGTCGAAGGAATGAAGCACGATAGGTTAACCATCAAGCAGTGATGATATGCCCTAGTTTGATTGAGAAAGATATAGGTTAAGGATGCAGTCAAATGTGAGAGAAATGGATCGAATGAAGATGAATGATAGACTAGAATTTTGAGGGACATGGGGGATAAAGAAATGAAGATGCCCCAAGAAAGATCAAAGGATCAAGCCTCAAAAGGTCAGCCAACTGCGCAGAAAAGGGTGAAAATTTGAAACATGATTTTGACTATCAAAATGAACTCAGATTTCAATTTCAAGTCTAAAAATAGATCCAAGATGTCAAAGTTAGGTAGGGGTACAATTTTCATGCAATTCTGAGATGCTTTGAAAATTGGGTCAAAAAGTTAAAAAGCTATAAAAGGGTGAAAAGGTATGCATGATGAAAGACGAGGAATGAAAGACATGATCAAGAAGGAGAAAAAGGTGAGTGCAATTGACCGACTAGTCCGTGAAAGATAAAAAGAGAGCTCTCTCCATGTGCAAAATGCAAGACTAATCTAACATGAACCTAAAAATGCAAGACTAATCATGAACCTAAAAATGCAAGCTACTAAGAAAAAGTGGTTGACTTGCAAGGTCACAACGCTTATAGACATCTAATTATCATCATCAAGCATTACGAGTCACATCATAAGACCATAAAATACTCACTAGTATGACTATGGGTATATGAATATGATCTATATCAGATGAAATGTGAGAATCCCACTTAGGCATCGAAGACATGTAGGTCAAGATGACTAGTACAGTGAGATTACCTAAGTTTAATGTGGCAAGATTATACTCACATTGAGACACAAGAAAAGTCAAGATGGCTATAAGTATGCACTTGCACAAACAGTCAAGGATAATACCTTGTAGGTCCATAGTGTCAAGTAGGTCAAGCATACATGCTAATGACCATAAGGACTAACAAAATATACCCATAAACAGATAAAGCAATAAAACATGTTCTCATGCCCTCAGTCTTCTAGCTATGCATCATTGAAAACTTCTCAGGGAGGGAACACTCATCAAAGAAATCATCATAGACAACACACAAAGAAAATAAAGTCAAGCACGTCTCAATGAGTTGAATGTTTAAGTGCGTGTGTAGGTCATAGAGTCAAACTTTGAGTATCACATCTGCTTAGTAGGAAAATATCATATCATGCTAGACTGAGGGTAGGACATCTGATAAGTGTTGAGAAACACTTGATGCTGGGGTAGTGTTGAAAAACACTATTTGGGTGGTGTTGAGAAACACTGATGGCAACTATCCTAAAGACCGACACATCCTAAAGGACCAAATCTAATACAGTTATGCCCCCTAGACAAAGACAAAGACCAATTCCAAACCAAGGTAATAAGGTCAAGGCATGATGGAAAAAGGCTGAGTGTCAAGGACGCATGCTAAAGACAAGGGTGCCAAGGCCTCAAGGAGCACCTGTTTCCAGGTTTTTACCATTTGGATTTTATTGCAATTTTTCTTTGTTTTCATTTTTTTTGTATTTTTGCTACCAAGGTGCATGTTTCCAAGTTTTCACCAAGGCACTTTTTCTATTTTTTTATATTTTTTTTATATTTTTTGATTTTTTTATATTTTTTCAAGACCAATAAAATATGTACAAGGGATGCCCCTAGACAAAAATAGGCATCATGGATAGAACTTCTTTAGGTGTAACACATTGATAGGGTCAGGAAGCTACTCTCCTTGCTCATCAAATAATAAATAAGCCCTTATCCCAAAAGTAGCAGTAATGATATATGGTCCAAGCCAATTAGGTTCAAACTTCCCTTTCTGTTCTTTATTCTTTTGATTCTTAGGGTTTTCTCGTAGGATAAGATCCCCCACTTGAAATTTTCTAGGGTAAACTTTCTTTTTAAATGCTTTAGACATACGCTTTTGATAGAATCTCATGTGATCAAAAGGTGCTTTGTGCTTCTCATCTAGAAGTTATAATTCCTGTAGTCTCATGGCACAATAATCTTCATCTATCACTAAACCTTTGAGAGAGACTCTAAGTGAAGGAATCTCTACCTCTAAAGGTAACATTGCTTCAGCACCATAAGTAAGGGCAAAAGGAGTAGCCCTGATAGGAGTATGAATACTCATTCTGTAAGCCCATAAGGCTGGATTGATCTATAAGTGCCAGTCTCTACCATTCTTGTGAACTATCCTATGAAGAATCGTAAGAATGGTTTTATTGGAAGCTTCTACTTGTCCATTTCCTTGAGGGAAGTAAATGGAGGACCAATGTTGTTTGATTTTAAACTTTTTGCAAAGGTGCTTAAAGTACTTGTTCTTAAATTGACCTCCATTGTTAGTGATGATCTCAGAAGGCACTCCAAACTGACAAATTATGTGATTCAGAATGAATAATGAAACTGTCTTGCCTAAGGCAATAGAAAGTGGGACAAATTCTACCCATTTTGTGAAATAATCAGTAGCTGTGATAATGAACTTATGTCCACCTAATGAGTTGCGATTAATTTTTTCAATGAGGTCAAAGGTCCAGCACTGAAATGGCCAATGAGAAATAGAAGGAATCAACTCCCTACCTAGAGCATGAATCAAGTTTCCATGTTTTTGACATTTTTCACAAGACTTAGCAAAGGCTATTGCATCTGTTTGCATCGTAGGCCAATAATACCCTACCCTAAGAAACCTTCAAGCCATGGAAAGACCATTGGAATGTCCTCCATAAATGCCCTCATGGATATCTACTAACCCTTGGTTAGATTCCTCCTTTTCCAAGCACCTAAGAAGTGTCCCATCTAAACCCTTCTTATACAAATCACCAGAGATAAGGGTGTGGTGAGAGGCATTGCGGATTAGGTTTCTACATTCAGAATGGTTAAATGTCCCATGGATGATGCCATCACAAAGATATGAATAGATAGTACCATAGTGGGAAGACTCATGAGTGACCAGGATACAAATGATGTGGCTTTCAGTGGAGTCAAAGATGGGATGGTGTAGCTCTTCCACCAGGAATTCAAATCTTGATTCATGTTGTTCCAACTAAAGGAGTGAAGCTAGTGTAGCCATAGCATCTGCAACCTTGTTTTCTATTCTAGAGATCTATTGAAATGTTACAAATGTGAAGTAACATCTCAATAAATCAACCATCTTCTTGTAAGGTATTAGTTTATCATCCTTGGTTTGGTACTCTTCATTTACTTGGTTGATAATTAACTGGGAATCCCCAAAGACATGTAGTTTTGTGATATTCCACTCTATAGCCATCTTAAGTCCGTTAGTTAGAGCCTCATATTCTGCAATATTGTTTGTGCATGGGAAATTTTTTTTGTAAGACTTAGGTATGTTGTACCCATGAGGAGAAATAAACAATACTCTAGCTCCTGATCCATTTTGCATGTTGGAACCATCAAACAACATTTTTCAAGTATGTGTGGTCATGTATATTATATGCTCATCTAGGAATTTTATCCGAATGGACATGTTATCTTTGACTAGGAAATCAGCAAGTTGATCTGTAATAGCTTGCCCTTTTATAGCCTTACGCTCAACGTACTCTATATCAAATTTTGACAAAACCATCATCCGTTTAGCAAGTCTACCCATGAGAGCAGCCTTACCAAGCAAATACTTAAGAGGATCAATTTTTGGAACAAGATGTATAGTAGGGTATGTGCAAGATCATGAGGAGCCAAAAAGTGGCAATGTCAATTCAAAACTTTGACAATGTAGTTGATGACTTTTTTTTCACCCGAATTTGATAAAATGAAAAGTGTATCTTAAGGATATTATCAGATTTTTATCAATATAATTGCTATCAAATTTTGAATTTGTTAATTAATTATTAGTTATTTTCTAATTGAGTTACCTCTAAATTGTTGATTTAGATACTGATTGAAAAATAACTATATCTTTCAAACGGTATAACATTTTTGAAATCCAAAAAATGCGTCACATTCTATGCTTCACCTACTATAAGGGAAAAGAAATAAAAATTGAATTTTGTAAAGTTTTGAATGAGTTAAGGTGGTCAGACATGAGAGTTTTTTAATTCTGAAAATGTTGTAGTAGAAAATTCATAATTAATTATTATTTTTGAATAAAATTACAAAAAAATATGCATCACATTTGGGCATGAGTCTACTACTTATATATAAAATCTTATAATAAAATATTATCATTTGATTATGATTAAGGTATAGACACCTACTTCTTATTTTTTTCCTAAATTTTTTGTAGTGCTGCATTAAAATCTATACCTTTCACCAATCATACTAACTTTTTCTCAAAAAAGGCCTAGTAGTTTAGAATCTACATTCAATTTTCTACAGATTCTATTGTTACAATTTTTTGATATTAGGTTCATAGCTAGTTCAAATTTTCACGTCATGTTGACTAACCCTAATTTGCTGATTTTTCATTGCCACTTTTGAGCATAGTTTGGCCCCTCATGATCTTGCACATACCCAGTATGGGCAAGCATGTAGTGTCACAACTTTTGGGAAGCAAACACTACCACAAGACAAGACTTTTCAATACTACTGTAATTGATCTCATAAGATACTAGAGTACGACTAATGTAATACATGGCTCTTTCCTTCCTAGTATCATCAAGTTGAGCCAACAATGCCCCCAAGGAAGATTCTGTCGCTGAGATGTATAAAATCAATGGTTTTCTTGGAATAGGAGGCAACAAAATTAGAGGATTAGCCAAGTATTGTTTTATTTTATCTAGGCTTTTTTGGCAATCCTCATTCCAAAAACATGTAGCTCCTTTATGCAATGTCTTATAAAATGTTTGTGCTCTATTTGCAAGCTGTGAAATAAACCTCTGTATGGATTGGAGTCATCCCTGAAGACTTCTCATTTGACTAATGTTCTTAGGAGGTGGCATATATAATATAGCTTGAACTTTTTCAGGATCCACCTCTATTCCTTTGGCTAAAATTATGAATCCTAGAAGTTTACCCGAGGTAACCCCAAATGCACACTTTTTTGGATTCAATCTTAACTGAAACTACTTCATTCGATCTAGAGTTACTTCCAAATCCTCTAGGTGTGTATCCCTTTTCTTAGATTTAGCCAAGGTTTCATCCACATAATCTTCCATGCTTTTATGCATCATATCATGAAATATAGTGGTCATAGCTCTCTGGTATGTGGCTCTTGTATTCTTTAATCCAAATGGCATGACATTCCAACAATAGGTTTTCCATGCACATGTGAAAGTTATCTTTTCTTGATCTTCAAGAGCTATTTTGATTTGGTTATAATCAGAAAACCCATTCATTAAAGAGTATATCTCGTAGCCCGTAGTCATATCCACTATCATGTCTACGTTAGGGAGTGGAAAGTTATCCTTTAGGTAGGCTTTATTTAGTTCTCTAAAATCTGTGCATACACAAATGGATCCATCATGCTTTGAAACTAGAACAATATTTGAGATCCACTCGACATAGTCTATAGCTCTAACAAATCCTGCTCCTAAGAGCTTTTCTAATTCAGCCTTAACAAGGAGAGCTATATGATGATGCATTTTTCTCAACTTTTATTTCACTTGTTTAATTCTTGGAGTTATGGATAAGTGACACATAATGAGATTTGTGTCAAGCCCTGGCATGTCTGAATATGTCCAAGCAAAATTGATTTTAATTTTTTGTAGGAACTTTGTATATGCCTCTTTTTCTTGAACTAATAGGGACTGAGCTAGATGTATCACTTGTGGAGCCTCTTCTATATTCAAATTCACTAGTTGTGTAGGCTAAATGAGAACTGATGACCTATTTTGGAAATAACTTGACAAGTTATTAAGTACCCCATCCTTAGGCACCTCAAAGAGGTTTTCACCTTCGGATACATCTTTTGTTTTTACTATTTTGGGTCCTAACACCGCCACAAAGTGGTTTTTGCCATTAGAACCATTTCTCTTGTTTTTCTTTCTTTTATTTTTTGACTGAGGTACTTAATAGCTAGCTCCATCATACTTGTTGTAGGTTCACTAGTGGAAGAGACTATGAGTTTAATGGCATTTAGCTAGCACGCTATCTCATATTCATTCTAAAAAATGAGGAGCTGAGGCTCTCGATAGCGCTGAGACCAATCAATTAAGTGAGGACTAGAGAGGGGTAAGTCTATGATTAGTTCAATATAATTGATATGAAAGACACTATCTCTGGTGATTGCATAGTTAGGATTTGTCAAGTCTCCCTCTAAGATGCCCGAATTAGGATTCATCTAACCAAATGAAGTGTCGTCCACTAAGGCAATTTGAGGAGTCCAATCCTCTAGTCCTACACTAGGCTCATTGGTCACACCGGGTTGAGTACTATAAGTATGGACATCAGCAACATCCATATCAATAGTAAAACAATTAGAAAGAGTCTCCCACTCATATTCATGCGAATCTATGTCTGAATCTTTGCTAGGATGTTTACACCAACCATGTTTCTTAGGTCTTGAAGTGGAAGCTTGAATTTCCTAAGGGTAACACCCTCTTGCATCTCTTGAATGGAATCTTCAACATGATCCTCAATAGGATCCTTAGTAGTGGATTGTTCTAGTGCTAGGTCTGAATTCATTGAATTGGCAATTGTATTGTTTGAATCTCCCCAAAGAAGATTGGTGGAAGGGACCAAATCTTCACACATGTCTTGCTAATTTTGCAAATTGGGTGTGTACTCATCATCACTATCCATTGCAGCTAGGATAGGGGCAACTTCCTTGTTCTGATTTTTAAAACCTAGGCCAAGTGTTGTCTTAGTTCTATGGGCAAAAAGAGCATGATCAAGAGGTTCAACTCTAGCGTCTAATTTGTGACTAAGAGGGCCATGACTTGGGTAGCCCATATTCTTCACCATGGTGTATCCTCTCCCATAAGTGTTATGAGATGGTGCAAAATTCTCTTTGCATTGATACTTTTCTTCCCTATATATCTAATCTCTAACGGCCACATCCTCTTGCTCATCCTGAATAGGTACAAATGACTCTACAAAAGTATCAAAAAAAGTCATATTTGAGGATGAAGGTCGCATCTCTTGTGAAGGTTTTCCATAAGACCTAGGTGAGATTGGTAGTTTTGTGAAAGAATCTATTTGGTAATCTCCCATGCCAAGGTCTATGGACTTAAACTTACTCTTACACTACTCAAGAGCAATAGTAAAATTGTCAGCCTCTCTATTCAAAGGGACATGAGAACCAGCGAAAATTGCATTGATAGATAATGTGCTATCCCTTGGTATGCATACTTCAATTCCATTGTAAGGAAACTTAACACATTGATGGTAGGTAGATGGCACTGCTTTCATGTCATGAATCCATGGTCTACCCAACAAGATATTATATGCCAAAAGTCTGGCATCAACAATCTGGAACAAAATGTCCTTTTCTACAGGACTAATCCTAACAAGAAGAACAACCAATCCCTTAGAGCTTCACTCTGCTTCATCATAGGCCTTTATTGTGATCTTCTTCCTAGTGTCGATTACTTGCTCAGAATACCCCAAAGCTTTCAAGAGGCTCAAAGAGAAAATATTAAGCCTAGCACCTCCATCTATCAACACACACCTAACACAGGTTTTGTAGATCATGACCTCGATATGAAGGGCCAAATTGTGCAGATGGCTTAATGCTTTATCATCCTCTTCTAAAAATGTAAGGTAATGAGGCCTAGCAAGGTGATTGACCATGTTTTGGAATTCATCAACATCTATGTCATTAGGAACATTAGCTACCCGTAAGGCATTGTCAAGAATGCGCTTATGTCTAGGGGACAATTCCAAGAGCTCAAAAATAGAAATCTGTGGTGGTGTTCACTGTAATTGATCAACAAGGTTGTAATTCATATCAAGGCCAAATATAGCTTTAGGGGGAACACTTTTAGACACTGGTTTCTTGGATTTGCTAGAATTAGGGCCTCTAATGATAATAGGATTTTGAGCTTGACTCCTAGTAACAACATTGAGAAGCTGAGATGACCTTTAGGATTGAGGACCTCTAAGCACAAAAATGGGTCCTTCATCAAGTATGGGAGGTGAGTTCACATCATAACCATAGGGATCTCTCCCCCTAATCATGTGAACATCATTATCCACATCTTCAAGCATATTGATGACATTTTTTGTAGACGTATAAGTATAGTTGATTGCAGCCTTTCCATTCTTATTTTTGGAAGTTTCCCCTTTCTCATACTTAGGCAAGGGCTCCTTAAAGGCCTTGTGATTTGCATTTGTGGTCAATCCATCAACTTGTAATCTCTGAGTCTTAATAAGGTCTTGGAAAATATGTTTAAGTTTAAAACAATTGTCAATGTCATGTCCAATCCCATTTTGGTATACACAGTAAGCTTTCTCATCCCACCAATAAGGTTTAGGATTCGATATGCAAAAATTTGTAGGATCCTGACATTGTACCAAATTTTGAGCAATCAAGGTCTTAAAGATATCTACATAAGAGTCCCCAAGTTTAGTGAATTGTCTCTTTGCTGACTTAGATTTGTCTTGATATTTGGGCTTGTGCACTTGTTGATCTAAGGATGTCTGCAGCTTCATAGCTTGAACTACATTAGATAGATTAAGAACTCCTTGTTCCTTAGGTTGTGAAGAGTCAACAACTTTGTCATTGACTACTTGCTTATTCTTATTCCAATACAAGTTCTTTTTATCCCTATTATTGTTGTTACTATTTTGACCATTGTTGTTGTTAGTTTGTTTGGTCAAAATGCCTTGTTCCTTTAGAACATCCTCGATGTGACATGCAGTTTCTACCATAGTGTCAAAATAAGTAAAGATCATTTTTCTAACTTTGTATCTCAATTCTGGTACTAAATTGCTCACAATTATGTCAATCCTTTCTTCCTCAGGAAAGGTCCTCGAATATTTAGAGCATAAGCATCTCTACCTTTGAAAAAATTTCACAAAGGGCTCTCCTTAATTTTGTTTCAACCTACACAAATCAAGCATGGTGACGGACCTTGATAGATTGTATGCAAAGTCTTGCACAAACTTTTGGACAAGTTTTTTGAATGTTTTAACAAGAGGGGTAAGGTTGGTTAACCACTCCATAGCTTGACCTTTAAGGCTCCTTGGAAATAACCTCATAAGGTAGGAGTCTTCAAGATGAAATTTAAAGCTCATGATATAAAACTATCACACATGGTCATGGGGGTCACCACTACCATCATATTTTTCATATGTGGGGATTTCAACTTTTTAAGGAAACTCTACCATAACCACACTCTTATCAATAGGATTGGGACAATATATGAAGTCCAAGTTGAAAGTATTCTTTGGGGCCATCATCTTCTCCATGGTCTTTTGCATTTTCCTAATCACCTCATCAGTTGAAGGGTTTTGCTTCTTAATCTTTTGATCCACATCAAATTTGTATGAGATTTTTGCACCCTTGTTACTGAGACTTTCCAAGAACTGATCCTTATTTTGTTCCACATACTTCTCCACATATTGTTGGAAGGATGGTTCTTGTTGCATTTTCATAAAATCAATAGCATCAAAGTTGGCATGACTTCCTCCATGTTGAGAGCCATAATGAGCTTGTTGGGAGGGTTGTCTTGAAACTCTAGGAGGTGTTGGTCTCCTATGATGGTTGTACCTAGAAGTCCTTCCTCTAGGACTAGGTGATCTTGATGGGGTCCTTGACCTCCTTCTAGGACTTTGTGAGGGAGTAGATGGGGGTGATTTGGTCCCACTGTTGGTACCCCTATTATTATATTGATCATGGAGTTGTTGTACCAAGAGCCTATCTTGTTCTTCTTAGGTGGCTCTTCTCTTAATTTTTAATAAGGCTCATTCTTCATCTTCCAATTGTCTGAATTTCTCTTTCTTAGCAGGTTGTTCTTCTAAGAAGACTTGTTTCTCTCTCTCAATGCACTTCAACCTCTCACTTGTGTATCATGAGGTGTCTCTAAGTGGAGAAGGTTGTCTTGAATATCTGAACACGTTGGTTGCATTGATATGGGCATCACCCGATTCATTGTTCTAGTCTTCATATTATGACCATGCATCTGGGTGAGCTTTCCTATATTGTCTCTCAGCTCATTGGTGAGCATCTAAATAGCTTGTGTTGATAGGAGGTGATCTAGGTGGACTATTAGAAGAAGACCTAGCACACATCGTTTTACCTCTATGTCATTGGAACATGTCATCAAGAGTTTGATTTATTGCTTCTCTTTGTTGTCTAGTGAAGGTGTAACTCATATCCATATTTGATGAACAAGGTGCTAAAGAGGTACTCAATTTGTTAGGATTATTCTCAGACTCACTCTTAGGGGATTGATCGAAAATAGGTTCTTTTTCCTTTCACTGTTGACGAGTCTTAACTAAGGGTAACTGATTAAAGACAACCGAGGGTTGTTTCCCTTGATTCACTTTGTACCTTATTGTAACTGACATGAAAGAAAAGGATTCTTGATGATAAGGTGACCTCTCAAAGTGTCAATCACCAAACTAGGATAATTAAAGTTCTCTAATGTCCCAAAAGAGATGGTAAGATAGAAATTGTGAATGGCATTACCAACACTATCAAAGAGGTGCTAAAATCAGAGGATCAATATCTTTGCATGCTTGAATCAGGAGGATGGACTTAGCCAAATTGTATATAATTGAAATTGAATTTGGATGGAAATGATTAGGACAAGAGAGTGCTAAATTTCTTCAAGAATGTTAACAACTCTAAAGATGTACTTTCTCAACAAGAATGATCTTCTAACTTAACAATTCTTCCAAGGTGACTTGGAAAATCAAATGACACTACCCCTAGAGGGCTAAAACTAGAAATTCAGAGTGAAGACAAGCTTCCAGTAGCAAGGTAAGTTACCTATCTAATGACCTAGCCAACTAAAAGCAATTGTAAAATGACTGAAGCTGGGTACACAATAAAGAAATCTTAGGCAACACTTTCCAGGCTAACCGGGTGATACTTCTAACCAAGGTGATATTTCTCCTTAAACCAAGCAATAAATCTCACAAAGTCAGGCGATAAACTCCAGGAACATTGGGTGACAGTCGGCAATGCAAACTATCACGTGATATTCCTAGTTAAAGAAGGTGATGCTATTACCAGTTTATGTGATCTTTGACCCGTGAAGTGCAAATTTTGAGTTTTTGGGACTATTTGTTTACAATTTTTAGTTTGAGGGTTGACGTTTTTTTATCTCAATCACAAAATTAGTAGAATTTTGATAAGTTTGCAAATAGTAAGGGATCAAACATGTCTTAAAACACTTGAAACAAGGGCAAAAGTAACCTTGCCAAGACAAACACTTGTGATATCAAAAATAGAAAAACACCCTATGAATGCTACTAATTGTTTGAATGTTCAAGAACGTTAACACTGGTATTCCACCATCGAAAATACTTGAAGCAATATCTATCTTGAAAAGTCAAGGCTCAATACTTAACAACTTGGCCCACCCTTGATGCCCCCTTGTCTCACACAAAGTGGTTGCCCACAATAGATATTGGGTTTGTCATGGAAGTGTCAAAAACACAACCAAAGGAGCACATATGGTAAGTAATCTTGGGGTGATCCGAGTTGTTCCACTTGGATCAATTTTTTCACCAAGAAGCTAAGTGACAAAATAAGATGGCTTCTATCTATGGTTCTTAATAAGGACTTTCATTCACAACACCTCTCTTGCCCCTCATAGAGGACTGGGGCCTCATGGCCTCAAGAGTACCTTAAGTATTCTTGCTCAATGTTTTCTCCGTGGTACCAATCCCATGAGCTACTCACTCCAAGCAAAGACAAGTGTTATGTCTACCAAGATTTTGTGTCCTTGATAGCCTTGAGTTTATAGTGGGTTGGAATAATCGACAAAAGGCTTGTCCCCAGTTGGGTCGTTCCTCTTGATTTCTCAAGAGTAGGCCCGCTAAAAGATTCTAACAACTAAATAAAAAAGTGGATCAATCTTTGAGGTTCAAAGTTTTTGGTTCATCACAAGGGTGAAGAGCATACTCCCCTATCTCAAAAACTTCTCCCAAACACACTAAGAAAAGATTCAATTACCCTCTTGCTTCCAAAATCCTAAGACGGGTCAAGATTTTTTGGTTCACCAAAAGGGTGAAGATCACACTTCTCCTATCACCTCAAAATCTCTTCCACAATATATTAATGTTCTTATGAAATGAAATAAGTAGTAATTGCCACACTTGAAATGAAATAAACACAAGTAATTTTTTTTGTATTTTTATGCTTTTGGGCAGCCCTACAAAAACTATTAGTAGCTCTTTTAGCATGCAATATGGGAAAGTATTTAAGAAAATGCAACTACAACCACAACTTGTTAGGCCAACAAGGTTAGGAAAATCCAAAACCCAAATGAAATATGTAGGTTAACTCTATCTAATTGCAAAAAATGAAAACAACAAACTAACTAAATCTAGTTTCAGCTAAATAATCTCAAAAAAAGATCACTACCAGCTACACCAATAGGCTACATACACCAAAATTATCATGTGACACTTCTCAGTGTGCCAGGGTTATAATATTAGCCTGAGCGATATTCTTCTCTATACCCAAGTGATACTTTGGCTGAGACCAAGTGACAGTTCCTAAAACAGGCAAGCGATACTTCTGATAGGAAAAGTATCATGCGTGTATACAAAGAACTATTGCACAATATTCCTAAAATTATCATGCAATACTCTGAGACAAAAGACCTAGAGACCATGAATAATGCCTTAAAATCATAAAAAATGTGATGAAAATGCAAAATTCAAAGGACAAAGCTAATCTACTCTGCCCCACGGTGGGTGCCAGAAATGTATACACAAAAGTAATGCACTTCTCTAAGTCATTACATCAAAGGAAATCTATGGAAGAGAAACCTTCAATAGCGACCTAGAGCTCTCTATGCATGGAGTTGCACAATTGTAAAATTCTTCTCAGCTAGAGCTATGAAGCTTATGACCTTGCTAGTCAACCACACAATGAGAGATTTTAAGATTGAAGACAAGGGCAAGAGTGCTAATATCCTCAAAGAATCAAATAGAAATGCAATGCAAGTAAGCTAAGAATGAAATTGCAAGCTAATCTATGGAAATTAAAGTACAAGCTATGCTATGAAAGGAAAGTACAAGTATTAGAATCCCTCCTAATTAAGCTATGTGAGATTAATCTATTGCATAAAGGAAATCTAAGCTAGGAATGCCATGATCATGCAACTATGAAAGCAAACTAAATGAAATGCAACAACAATGTCTTCAAAGCTTGAATGCAAGAATGTCTTCAAAGAGCTCCAAATGACCTAGAAAACATGCAGCATAACATTAGCATAAAAATGAATCATATGCAAATGAGGAAGAGAGCTCTTCTTTTATAGAGAATGAAAACAATAGATGATAGAGATTATGAGGCAGAAAGATTTAATCAAGGGTGAAGCATAAAAGAGGAGCATGTTAGAAAGAAAAGATCCCCAAGATAACTGAGAGGGGGGGGGGGGGGTGAATCAGTTATCTGATATTTTAAACAATTTAACTTCTTTAACTTCTTTGCAACAATTAACCATATAACCAATGCAATAATCAACCATGCAAGAGTAACCATACATAATTTGCACAATGACACAAGATATGTTCTCGAGGAAACCCAATCAAGGGAAAAACCCCGTGTGGGAATGATGCCCACAAAATGATGTACTAATATAAAAATTCCTTGTTAGAGGATGGACCCTGTTAGGAGTCTTATGAAATACATTCAGTACATATAATCCCTGTTAGGAGATTTGAATCCCTGTTAAAAGATTATGATCTAGTTAAGAGTCTAAGAGACCCAATTAAGAGTCAAAGAAGACAGATGGACCCACTGCCCAAATAGCTTCAAGGCAAGATCTCTGAACCCACTGTCCAACAGACCTTAAGATTATTCATCAGAATAATATGGAACAAATACCTTCAACTTACTATGCCAGAACCGCACTCACAACATCACAATACCTCAAAACTCTGATCTCTGATCTCATAAATCATCAAACACTGCTGCACTAACTCTGTCCATCACTTGTTGCCAAGATCTGCAACCTTCTCATCAACTTCGCTCATCATCATCACATACTCGCATCATAATATCATCATGCAATCACCATACCTTCTTAAAATGAAAATCAATCCTTCATATATACCATACTCAAACAATTTCAAATTAGTCGGCCTTCAAATTCAAAACAATATTTTCAACACGTTACATCAAAATTCACATAACACTGTCGGCTTTCAGGTGCTATAACTCTCCCAAATCTCATCCAGAATTTATGCGTTGTTAACTAAAGTTTCTTCACACTCTCTAGATGCTACATCTAACTCCGCAAATGAAAATATCATCCCAATAAAAAGATGTAACTGATTTCCCAAAACCGCTCATCAGAAACACTGTTCTGTTACACTGTCTTCACAAAAATGCTTCTAACTAATTCATATGAACTCAAATATTTTTACGTTGTTAATCATGGCTCGATAAAATCATCACAATGCTACAATCTACTCCACAAAGTCTGATTCCATCATAATCATCTTCTGCAAAAATATCTTCTATCAGGTACACTGCCTGCCTGTTTGTCACTGTCCATCAGTAAATCACCTCTAACTCTCAATATGTAACACATAAAGACTTGCACTTTTAACTAAAGATAAATAATATCATGTTCTAGCTTCCATTAACTCCTCATAAGCCAATCCTCAATAGAAAATTACTTATCATCAAAACAATCTTCTGTTTCTCTGTCAATATACTGCAAATCACACTGTGTTGACATCAATGACAATCCAGTCATGAATGCAACACTCCACTATTACAAAATGACCATAAATCATATCCAAACAATATATCAATGCTTAAAAAACTCTCCATGCACTCACTTTGCATTCATTCCTAACAATCTCCCCCATTGGCATTGATGGCAACACAGATGAAAAAAATCCAATGTTCCAAAAATCCAATTAAATAAATCTTGCTTCATTTTCCTATTAATCTCAATCACTCCATTCCTAACAACATTCCCAATTACTTCATTCCTAACAACATCTACCCATAGCATAATGTTTTCACTCTCCCCCATAACATATGGTTCACTACTATAAATCTCTCCCCCAAAATATATGCATACTTACTATAATGTTTTTCATGAATCTCTCCCCCATTGACATCAATGACAATGCCAAACAATAGCTCAATGTCAACAGACACTATTCTAAAAAATACATGCACTAGAGTCCTCAATGACTTAGCTTAGTCACAAATACTCTCCCATTCAGGAAGTACCACCATCCAGTCCAGAAAAAGATAGGTGCATAAACCACTGGACGAATGCAAACCTCTGCATCTCTACTCAATAGAAGGTTGGGGAATAACCCAAAGCATACCTCTCAAATACTCAAAAGTGTCCTTCGGCAATGGTTTAGTAAAGATGTCTGCTATCTGTTAATGTGTACTGATATACTCAAGTCTGATCTCCTTCTTCTCAACTTTCTCTCTCACAACATGATACTTGATCTCAATATGCTTTGTCTTTGAATGTAATACTGGATTCTTTGATAAACTGACTGTACTTGTGTTATCACAATCTATAATAATAGGTTCTTTAAATTTTATCCCAATGTCCTTCAACATTTGCTTCATCCAAATAATCTGATTACAATTGTTTGCTGCTACAACATACTCTGCTTCTGATGTACTTTGTGAGATACAATTTTGCTTCTTACTTAGCCTCGAAACCAATCTTCCTCCAAGAAAAAATGCTCCACCATTAGTGCTTTTCTTTTTATCAACACTGCCTCCCCAATCTGCATCAATATATGCACACAATGTAAAATCATTAGAATTATCATACCACAGTCCATAATTCAATGTTCCCTTCAAATATCTCAGGATTCTCTTAGCTGCTGCAAAATGTAATTCTTTAGGTGCTGCTTGAAATCTTGCTACAATCCCAACTGAATGTGCTATATCTGGTCTTGTATGTGTCAAGTACTGCAATCCTCCAATCATAGATCTATACTTCTTATGTTCAACTTCTGCTAACTCATCTTGACTAGACAATTTAAGTCCGGTTACCATAGGTGTTCCAACTGGTTTACAATCTTCCATTCCAAATTTCTTCAACAAATCATTCAAATACTTAGCTTGACTGATAAATATACCATCTTTGCTCTGTATAATCTGCAATCCTAAAAAGTACTTCATTTCTCCAATCATACTCATCTCAAATTCTGTCTTCATTTCTTCTGCAAATTTGTCACTAGCTTCATCTTCACCTCCAAAGATAATATCATCAACAAATATTACTATAATCAACAATCCATTCTCAATTTCTTTTATGTACAAATTACTATCTACCGTCCCTTTCATAAATCCCAATTTCAGTAGATACTTATCCAATCTAGCATACCAAGTCCTAGGTGCTTGCTTCAAACCATATAATGCTTTCTTAAGTTTACATACCATGTCTCCTTCACGAGTTAAAGGAAAACCTTTAGGATGCTCTATGTAGACTTCTTCTTCCAACTCACCATTCAGAAATGCTAACTTAACATCCATTTGATATACTTTAAATTTCTTATATGCTGCATATGCTAAAAACATTCTAACTGCTTCAAGTCTTGCCACAGGAGAAAAAGTTTCTTCATAATCTATTCCTTCTTGCTGTGAATATCCCTTACATACTAATCTTGCTTTGTTTTTGATCACTTCTCCTTGTTCATTCACTTTATTTCTGAATACCCATTTAGTTTCAATCACATTCTTATCCTTAGGTCTAGGAACCAATTCCCATGTTTTGTTTTTCTCAATCTGATCTAATTCTTCTCTCATAGCTTTAATCCAACATTCATCTTCACATGTTTCATTTGTAGTTTTAGGTTCAACTTGTGAAATCAAACATAAATGTACCTTATTCCGAGTAAGAACTCCTCTGTCTAAGATTCCAATTATCTGTTCAGGTGGATGATGCCTTATAGTGTATCTATTAGGTGTCATAGTCTCTCCTCTTGTAGTTTCTCCTCTTGTTGCTTCATCAATTGTAGTTTCTCCTCTTGTCTCATTTGTAGATTCTTTTCTGCTTTGATCATTGCTGTCTTCAACATTGTTCTCATTTGTCAATTCACTGTTAGTCTCATAGAATTGTTTAGAAGTTTCATTATTAGGCTGAGTAAAAGTTCCTTCAACAGATTCCCAATAACTTATTCTTTCCTGAATTCTGAATTTCTCATCAACTCTAACATTAGCACTCTCAACAATAGACTTAGTTCTCTTGTTATAACATCTATATGCTTTTCTTTTCAATGAATAATCAAGAAAGATTCCTTCATCACTTCTAGGATCAAACTTTCCTATATCATCATCTCTTTTAATATAACATCTGTTACCAAAAATTTTGAAATACTTAACTATAGGTGTGTGTCCAAACCATAATTCATAAGGTGTCTTCTCTGTTCCTGATCTGATCTGCACTCTGTTCATTGTGTAGACTATTGTATTCACCGCTTCTCTCCAAAATATATTTTCCAAATTACTCTCAAATAACATAGCTCTTGCTGCCTCAGTCACTGATCTGTTCCTTCTCTCTGCAATACCATTTTGTTCAGGTGTTCTAGGTGCTGAAAACTATCTTTTAATGCCATTCAACTCACAATAGGTGTCAAATTCTCTAGATGTAAATTCACCTCCTTTATCTGATCTTACACATTTAATTTTCATTCTTGATTCATTCTCAAGTTTGTTCTTAACAATCTTAAACTTATCAAATGCTTCAGACTTTTCTTTCAAAAATGCAACCCACATCATTCTTGTAAAGTCATCAACAAAAATCATAAAATACCTTTCACCATGAAATCCTCTAGTTCTTGTAGGTCCACTCAAATTTGTATGAATGATCTCCAACTTCTCAGTAGATGCAAACTTCTTTCTTGGAAATGAACTTCTTTTTTGTTTTTCCATCACACATTCTTTGCACATCATGTTAGTAGGCTTCATAATCTTAGGCAAATCTCTCACTGCAAATGTAGTACTCACCTTCACAATGTTATCAAAATTTATATGACAAAATCTTCTATGCCACAACCAACTGTCATCAATCTTAGTCATCAAACATGTCATCTCAGTAGGATTCAACTGAAATACATTACCTCTGGTTCTAGATCTTTTTCCAATTAGATTTCCATCCTTATCTTTGATCACACAAGAGTTTTCAGTAAAAGAAACTTGATATCCCTTATCAACTAATTTTACAACACTCAACAAATTATGCTTCAATCCATCCACAAAGTAAACATCATCAGTGTTAGTCTTTCCATCAAGAGTAATAGATCCTATACCTTTGATTAAGCAAGGTGCATTGTTACCAACTCTGACTACACCTCCATCATAATTGCTATACTTTATGAACTTCTTTTTATCACCTGTCATATGATGTGAACATCCACTGTCTATAATCCAATCTGATCTCTTTTCTACTAGCGAAACTAAAGCCTTTTCTTCTACAACCTTTGATTTAGTAGTTTCTTCTTTTATAGCCACAAATCCTATGTCATTACTATCATTATCACTGTCACTTGAATGCCATTCAATTCCTGACTCAATTTCCTCATCATTAACATAATAACATTTCTCAAGTTTTCTAAACTTGTTCCTATACTTCTTGACTCTCTTGGGACATTTAGATGCATAATGACCATATTCTTGACAAGTCCAACATTTAAATATTTTCTTACCATCAGGTTCTCTTTTCACAAGTAATGCAATACCTTCTTCAATTTTCTTGTCTTCCTCAGATCTGATTCTGCTGCTGCTTGCATAGTCTCCGCTCACACTTGTACTTTTTGATAATGTAGGTCTGATGCTCAAAGCATTGAATGCTATCTCCATCTTCGGTAACTCTCCTGACATTCTCAAATTCATTTCTGCTGCTTCCAATCTTCCAAGTAGGGTTTCTTTTGAAAAGTTTGGTGTGCAAGGTATCACTTGTTCAATCATTTGTGTTGTCTGCTTAAATACTGGTGTCAATGTTCTCAAGATCTTCCATATCACTTCTTGTTCAGTCTTCATTCCTTCACAAGACTTAATTCCTGTCACAATCTCAGATACTCTTCCCATATAGCTTCTAATAGATTCATCTTCTAACATTCTTATATCCTCAAATGCACAAATCCAATTATGTAATCTAGCTTGCTTTGCATGTTCATCACCTTCAAAATTTTTATGTAGAGCTTTCCAAATATCATTAGCTTTAGGTAGATCTTTTACCTGACCATATTTATTTTTTGGTAGGGCTGAAAAAAGTTCTTCCTTTGCATGAATGTTACACATAAAGATATCTCTTTCCTCATTTGAACGACCTTCAAGACTTTCTTCATCAATGATTTCCTTTCCTTTGCTTGTAATTAACCAATAGCCTGGTCCTAAACACAAGAGATGTACCTTCATCTTCTCCTTCTAGCTATCAAAATTTACTCCATCAAACTTAGGGCTTTCTTTCTTGAAATTCACCATGGATCTCCTTAAGCTATTAAACTTTTCTTTCAAGGACCTGCCACTTTGATACCAATTGTTAGAAAGAAAAGATCCCCAAGATAACTGAGAGGGGGGGGGGGGGTGAATCAGTTATCTGATATTTTAAACAATTTAACTTCTTTAACTTCTTTGCAGCAATTAACCATATAACCAATGCAATAATCAACCATGTAACAGTAACCATACATAATTTGCACAATGACACAAGATATGTTCTCAAGGAAACCCAATCAAGGGAAAAACCCCGTGTGGGAATGATGCCCACAAAATGATGTACTAATATGAAAATTCTTTGTTAGAGGATGGACCGTTAGGAGTCTTATGAAATACATTCAGTACATATAATCCCTGTTAGGAGATTTGAATCCCTGTTAAAAGATTCTGACCCTGTTAAGAGTCTAAGAGACCCGATTAAGAGTCAAAGAAGACAGATGGACCCATTGCCCAAACAGCTTCAAGGCAAGATCTCTGAACCCACTGTCCAACAGACCTTAAGATTATTCATCAGAATAATATGGAACAAATACCTTCAACTTACTATGCCAGAACTGCACTCACAACATCACAATACCTCAAAACTCTGATCTCTAATCTCATAAATCATCAAACACTGCTGCACTAACTCTGTCCATCACTTGTTGCCAAGATCTACAACCTTCTCATCAACTTCGCTCATCATCATCACATACTCACATCATAATATCATCATGCCATCACCATACCTTCTTAACAATGAAAATCAATCCTTCATATATACCATACTCAAACAATTTCAAATTAATCGGCCTTCAAATTCAAAACAATATTTTCAACATGTTACATCAAAATTTACATAACACTGTCAGCTTCCAAGTGCTATAACTCTCTCAAATCTCATCCAAACTTTATGCCCTATTAACTAAAGTTTCTTCACACTCTCTAGATGCTACATCTAACTCCACAAACGAAAATATCATCCCAGTAAAAAGATGTAACCGATTTCTCAAAACCGCTCATCAAAAACACTGTTCTATTACACTGTCTTCACAAAAATGCTTCTAACTAATTCATATGAACTCGAATATTTTTGCGTTGTTAATCATAGCTCAATAACATCATCAAAATGCTACAATCTACTCTACAAAGTCTGATTCCATCATAATCATCTTCTGCAAAAATATCTTCTATCAGGTACATTGCCTGCCTGTCTGTCACTGTCCATCAGTAAATCACCTCTAACTTTCAATTTGTAACACATAAAGACTTGCGCTGTTAACTAAAGATAAATAATATCATGTTCTAGGTTCCATTAACTCCGCATAAGCCAATTTTCAATATAAAATTACTTATCATCAAAACAATCTTCTATTTCCTTGTCAATATACTGCAAATCACACTGTGTTGACATCAATGACAATCCAGTCATGAATGCAACTCTCCACTGCTACAGAATGACCATAAATCATATCCAAACAATATCTCAATGCTTCACAAACTCTCCATGCACTCACTTTGCATTCATTCCTAACAGAGCAATCCATGCGCACAAGTATCCTCCAATAGGAAAATAAGAGTTGACTTTTGTGTCCATGTGAGACAAAAAGTACTTTTTCTTTTATTTATAAAATAAGAATAATGCTTTATTTGTGCAACTTTAGGATAAGAGGAAAAGTGGGGGCTTTTTATTTAATTAAAGGGGAGGAATATTTCTTTTAATTAAATAAAAACTTTAGGATAATATGGTTAGCCCATAGAAAATAATAAAAAATAATAAATTTTTTTTTATCAAGGACATTGATATAATTGAAAATGCTAATTTTTGAAAATCTTGATTTAGGGATTGATAAATTGCTGAATGGGGGCCCAAAGTCTAGGTGACCATTTTAGGATGCATACATTATTCACTCTTTATTTGCTGATGACATGTTATTAGTTGGGGATGCCTCTATTAAGGAAGCCACTTATGTCAAAAAAGTCCTTGATTTATACACTTTAGTTTCAGGGCAAAAGATTAATAATCACACATCTAAAATGTATGTTTTTAACACTTCTCAAATCAAGAATAAAATTGTTAATGTTCTAGGCTTCTCTTTAGATGAGCTCCCATCCACATATTGCATATCCCCTTCTTTACGGGCCATAATAAGATATCTTTTTGGCATTCAGTTGTTGATCATATTAAATCTTGAGTAGTTGCATGGAAGACTAGGTGGCTGTCTCTATCTGGGCGAATTATTCTTATTAAGTCTATTTTATTAGCCATTCCTAATTATTATTTATCAGCCTTGCAAGCTCCAAAGTCTATTCTTATTCAAACTGAGAAATTAATTAGGGAATTTCTTTGGATGACAAACATGTCTGGCCAGAAAAAAAACACCTCTTGTTTCCCTATCGGATATGTCTAATCAACCTTTAGTAAGGAGAGTAGGAATTCATAACTTACCTAATAGGAATCTGGCTTTTAGGGGAAAATTGGTTTGGAAGATTGATTCAGGAGCATCCTGGGTGTAAGAGCAATCTTGCATCACCCAAAAAAATAAAATAAAATTTAGTTTCCTTTCAATAAGGGCTATCTTGTGTGAAGCTACTATTTCTAGAAAGTTGCTATTTTTAGTAATTTTTCATTCATGCTCAGAATGTTCTATTTTCTTCCCTGGAGGTTCATTTTTGTCATATCAGCCTGCCAATAAAGTTTCATTGACAGATCAAGTCTAGTTCTGTAGATATTGAAGATTTTTGATATTGGCAGCAGGGTACAGAAACTTTGAGGTCAGTTTTGAAGGCCTTAGAGGCTCCAAATCACAGTTGAACCTCAGCTAAGTGGTGTTTGCACATCTCAAGCAATGTATATCTCATCATGGCATTTCTAAAAAGTGGTTATAATAGTCAATTGGGTCAACGGGTGATGACTTATGGTCTCCGAAAGTCGGGTCACCTGAAATGACAAAAAATGATTTTCCTTCAAAATTTCTGTTTGGGTTTCAAAAGTTGTTTTAAGCTGACTTTGATGTAATAAATTGTAAAAAAAAATAATTCTAAGTTTGGTCGGCCTTATTGGCTAGAATTCTGGAACCTTCCTAGGCGGTGAAAATTGCCTATATAAGGAAGGTCGTAGTGTTGTCTTAGGTAGTTCGGAGCAGTTCTAGGTATAGATTCAGGTAATGATTCGAGGCTTTGTCCTACAAAATATTGTAAGGGAAATGCCCATGTGGCTTTGCACATTGTAATTCTGAAATTTGTAATTCCACATTTGTGGAGAAAATAAGAAGTCCATTTTTTGTTCTTGCAAATTGTTGTCGTTTCTCTATTTTTGTTGTGTTTGTGGTATTAAGGGGAGCACCTTCCATCAAGTGGTATCAGAGCATGAGTTCCTGAGTGTGTAAAAAGATCGTTGATTGTGAGGTAATTTGCACCAAGACGGTGGGTAGGGTTTCTGTGTAAATAGATCACCGACTGTGAGGTAGTTTGCACCAGGACCGTGGTTAGGGTTTCAGTGATAAGCGCAAAAATGCCTCCACGAAGAGAATGTGGTAGACGAGGTAGTGCTATGATGCCTGAGGTTAGAGAGCTCTAGAGACAAGTGCGAGCATTACAAGAAGAGATTCCTAGAGGAATGAATCTTAATATCAGAGATGAAAGTGAGGATGAAGCCGAAGAAGGAAATGATGATCAAGAAGTAGGAGTTAAAGTTTTGAATCAAGAGGAAGAAAGGATTTTCTGAGCCCTTTCCAAGATTGGGAAAAGACCTAAGATCAAGGTTCCTACATTTTCAGAGAATCTTAACCCAGAGGAGTTAATTGACTGGATCAACGAATGTGAAGAATATTTTGAGAATGAAGATATTGAGGATCTTGATCGGGTCAAGTTTGCGAAGGCCAGACTGAAGGGTCATGCGAAGATCTGGTGGCAAGATATTCAATTAGAGCGAAATAGAAAAAGAAAGGATAAAATCACAAGATGGGATCGAATGGTGGATAAATTAAAGCGATAGTTCATTCCTGTTGATTATGAGCTTGACCTACTAAAGAAGATGCAAAGTCTGAAGCAAGCCGAAAGATATGTTCAAGAGTATACAGAGGAGTTCTATTGAATCCTCATTAGAACAGGCCATGTGGAAGTTGATAAGGAGAAAGTTTTCCATTATCTTAATGTGTTGAGGCCGAGCATTCAAGAGAAAATTTGGTTCGAATGAACAATATTGAAGAGGCATACCAGTTTGCCCTAAAAGTAGAGGAAAAGCTGAACAAGAAATTTGAAAGCAAACAAAACAAAAGAGGTCATGGTGGAAGATCTGGTGAACGGTCTTATGGAGGCCAAAATGAAGATTCGAAAAAGAAGAATGAGGCTAGTAGCAGTCAAAATCAGCGAGGAAACAATTCCAATCGTTCCCAAGATCATAATAATAGAGATCAGAGAGGAAGAGGAAGAGGACAAGGATCTGGAAGAGGAGGCTTTTGTGGAACATGTTTTCATTATGGAGAAGAAGGTCATAGTGCCTTTGAATGCCCTCAATGCCAAGGAAGGACAGAAAGGAGAAATGAAGGCCAGGTTAGAGTTGCACATGTAGATGAAGATGCCAGATCATCACATTCTGAAGATGCTGAAGAAGGGGAAATGCTGATTAATAGAAGAGTCCTATTGAGTGGAGAAATGAACCTGAGCAAAGGAGGAGCTTGTTTCGCACCAGGTGCAAGTGTGAAGGTAAATGTTGTGATGTGATTATCGATAGTGGAAGCAGTGACAATTTGGTGTTAGAAGAGATGGTGACAAAGTTGAAGCTCAAGCGACAGAAACACCCACATCCATACCGGATTGCCTGGGTGTAGGATGACCATAAGGTCATGGTTAGTGAACAGTGCCTAGTGAAGTTCAAGATTGGTGGGTACCAAGATGAAGTACTATGTGATATCATACCTATGGATGCATGTCATATGTTGTTGGGAAGACCATGGTAGTTTGACAAGTGCATTGTACATGATGGTCATGCGCATACCTATTCCCTAACGAAGGATGGAGTGTGACATAAGCTAAAGCCATTGAAGGAGATAGAAGAAAAGGTATGTGGTAATGCAAGAATAACTTTTGTTGATGGAAGAAAATTCTTAGAGGGTATGAGGCATGAGCATGTATGTTTTGCTTTAATTCCAAAAGCTGGTAAAGAGGAAATAGAAGATGTTCCTGTAGAAGTTGTAAATTTTTTGGATGAGTTTCAAGATATTGTATCTAATAATGTTCCTGACGGATTACCACCAGTCAGGAAGATCAGTCATCAGATGGACTTGATCCCAGGAGCTAGTTTGCCAAATAAGGCAGCACACAGAATGACACCTGCAGAAAGTAAAGAGTTGTATAGACAAGTGTAAGAGTTGTTGCAGAAAGGATTGATCCGTGAGAGTCTAAGTCCCTGTGTTGTACCAGTGGTATTAGCACCAAAGAAAAATAGAGAATGGAGGATGTGTACAGATTCTAGAGCTATCAACAAGATCACAATCAAGTACAAATTTTCATTGCCACGAATGGATGATATTATGGATTATTTGAGTGGAGCTATGTACTTCTCAAAGATAGATCTCAAGAGTGGATATCAAGAGATTCGGATCAGAGAAGAAGATGAATGGAAGACTGCCTTCAAGACAAAGGAAGGACTGTATGAGTGGTTAGTCATGCCTTTTGGGCTAACCAATGCACCGAGCACTTTTATGCGGCTCATGAACGAGGTTCTGAAAGAATTTCTAGGTAAGTTTGTCATTGTTTAACTAGATGATATTTTGATCTTAGTAAGACATTGGAGGATCATATGATGCATATTCGTAGGGTGTTTGAGAAGGTGAGAGAAGAGAAATTGCTGATTAATTTGAAAAAGTGTAGTTTTGTGAAGAAGGAATTAGTGTATCTAGGATTTGTAGTTTCAGTAGAGGGTCTAAAAATGGACCCAGAGAAAGTGCAGGCTATCTTTGAATGGCCTACCCCAAGGAGTGCTACTAAGGTAAGATCTTTTCATGGATTAGCTAGCTTTTACAAAAAGTTTATAAAAAATTCTAGCAGTATTTGTGCGCCCTTGACTGAAACGATGAGAGGAGATAGAAAAGAGTTTAAGTGGACTAATGGGGCAGAAAAGAGTTTTCAATTGTTGAAGCAAAAAGTTACAGAACAACCTATTTTAGCACTTCTAGATTTTAATAAGGTGTTTCAAGTAGACTGTGATGCTAGTGGTACTACAATAGGAGCTGTTATGAGCCAAGAAGGTAAACTTGTTGCTTATTTCAGTGAGAAGTTGAATGATGCCAAGAGAAAATATTCTATTTATGATCAAGAATTTTATGCTATAGTTCAGGCATTGAAGAAATGGAGACACTATCTGCTTCCTAAGGAGTTTGTTTTGTATACTGATCATCAAGCCTTGCAATATTTGAATAGTCAAGGAAATTTGAATCAGAGGCATTTGAAATGGGTTGAGTTTTTACAGAGTTATACATTTGTTTTGAAACACAGGAGTGGAAAGTCTAACAGAGTTGTAGATGCTCTTAGCAGAAGAAAAATTTTGCTAACAGAGATGCAGATTGAGGTGGTTGGGTTCGAGGAACTCAAGAGTTTGTATCCAGAGGATCTTGATTTTGGTGAAGCTTGGAAAGCTTTTACTGAACCTGTTACTCTAGACAGGACAAAGTGGTTGGATTTCATCATTCAGGATGGTATGCTATTCAGAGGGAGTCAGTTGTGCATTCCACGAAGTTCTATGAGGGAGAATATCATCAAGGAGAAGCATAGTGGAGGATTGGCTAGACATTTTGGTCATGATAAAACCATTTCTATTGTTAGTGAGAACTATTATTGGCCACAGTTGTAGCAAGATGTCAAGAAGTTTGTACAGAGTTGCAGAGTATGTCAGATGGTGAAAGGAGTGAAGCAGAATACAGGGTTGTATCATCCATTACCTATACCAAAAAAATCTTGGGAGGATATCAGTATGGATTTTATTCTTGGTTTACTGAGGACATAGCGGGAACATGATTCAATTTTTGTGGTAGTTGATAGATTTTCAAAGATGGCACATTTCATTCCCTGCAAGAAGACTAATGATGCTGTTCATATAGAAAAATTATTTTTCAAAGAAGTAGTGAGACTACATGGTTTTCCAAAGACCATAGTTTCAGATCGGGACACTAAGTTTGTTGGATATTTCTAGCATACATTGTGGAAGAAGTTAAAGACAGATTTGAAATTCAATTCATCACATCATCCACAGACAGACAGACAGACAGAGGTTGTGAATAGGAGTTTGGGAAATTTGTTGAGATGTCTGGTTGGAGATAAACCAAGAGGATGGGATTTGATTTTACCATAGGCAAAATTTGCATACAATAATTCTGTCAACAGGAGCACTAGTAAATCACCATTCCAGATTGTATATGGGAACAGTCCTAGATATGCATCAGAATTAAGGAAGGTGGATAAGGGAGAAATAAGTAGTGTTGAAGCTGAGGATTTTGCTAAACATTTGAAGAAGATCCATGAGGAGGTGAGGAAGCATATTACCAAGATGAATGCGCAGTATAAGGCTAAGGCAGATGAGAAAAGGAGACATAAAAAATTTCAGGTTGGAGATGAAGTCATGGTTCATTTGTGAAAGGAGAGATTTTTAGTTGGTACATATAACAAGTTGAAAATGAAGAAGTTTGGACCATGCAAGATAGTGAAGAAGCATGATTCTGGAAATGCATATGAGGTAGAACTGCCTACAGAGCTGAATATTTCACCAGTGTTTAACATTTTAGATTTGACAGAGTATCATGAAGGAGGTGTTGAAGAAGAGGTCACAGTAGCACAGTGGAGTATTCCAGCAACTAGTTCAAATACTAAGGAGATTGAGGACCTACTGGATAGTTGTGTGGGCAGAAGCACAACGAACCAAACATATGAGGAATATTTGGTCAAATGGAAAGAATGACCTGTTGAAGATTCATCATGGCTGTCAAAGGAGGAAGTTAGCCGTCTTGGTTTCCCTCTTCACACCTGAGTCGTGACAGGGTCACTTCTCAAATTACCCCAGGTGTTTGATGTAGGAGCATCCTGGGTGTAAGAGCAATCTTGCATCACCCAAAAAAAATAAAAATATTTCTAGTTTCTTTTCAATAAGGGCTATCTTTAGTGAAGCTGCTATTTCTGGAAAGTTGCTATTTTTAGTAATTTTTCATTCATTCTCAGAATGTTCTATTTTCTTCCCTGAAGGTTCATTTTCCTCATATCAGCTTGCCAGTAAAGTTTCATTGATAGATCAAGTCTAGTTCTGTAGATATTGAAGATTTTTGGTATTGGCAGCAGGGTACAGAAACTTTGAGCTCAGTTTTGAAGGCCTTAGAGGCTCCAGATCATAGTCAAACCTCAACTAAGTGGCACTTGCACATCTCAAGTACTGTAGATCTTGTCATGGCATTTCCAAAAAGTGGTTATAATAGTCAATCAGGTCAACGGGTGATGACTTATGGTCTCCGAAATTTAGGTCACTTGAAATGGTGAAAAATGATTTTCCTTCAAAATTTCTATTTGGGTTTCAAAAGTTGTTTTGAGCTGACTTTGATGTAATAAATTATAAAATAAAATAATTCTAAGTTTGGTCGGCCTTATTGGCTAGAATTTTGGAACCTTCCCAGGCGGTGAAAATTGCCTATACAAGGAAGGTTGTAGTGTTGTCTTAGGCAGTTCGGAGCAGTTCTGGGTATAGATCTGGGAAATGATTCAAGGCTTTGTCCTACAGAATATTGTAAGGGAAATGCCCATGTGGCTTTGCACATTGTAATTCTAAAATTTGTAATTCCACATTTGTGGAGAAAATAAGTCCATTTTCTGTTCTTGCAAATTGTTGTCGTTTCTCTATTTTTGTTATGTGTTTGTGGTATTAAGGGGAGCACCCTCCATCAAAGATGTATTCACAACCTTCTAAAAAATGGTGTCAACTAATGCAATAGAAGTATCTTGATAATTTTGATCTAGTTAGAATTATCTCAGCCCTTGATCCTCCCAAAGATTCTGCTATTTGGAATTTCATTGTAAATTCTAGGCATATTGTCACATCTTTTGTTTCACAGGAGGTCAACAATGGTGAATCTGTTAATTTCTAGTTTGATTCTTGGAATGGTTTTCCCCCTTTAAATACCTTACCCATGTTTTTAGGATGTAAGTGAAATTGCTTCTTCCATGTGGGGTAAGAGGCTGGTGGATTTCGTCTTGGCAGTTCATATTCATTCAAGCAAAGTCATGTGGAGAGATTTTCATGATTTACCAATTGATCCTATTTTTACATCTAGTATTAATCAATTTTTTTAGGATAAGATTGTGTTTCTTTCTATCACTTCACATCATCTCATCTGGACTCCAGCACCTAATGGTAACTATTCTGTCAAGGTTGGATATAGGTTGGCTTAGTCTTCTCAAGGTAACATTAATCATTCAAGAGCCTATAGATTTTGTTGGCATTCAGTTTTTCTTCCCAAAGCTAGGTGTTTTTCTTGGTTAGTTTTGAAAGGAAGAGTCTTGACTAGTGAAAGGTTGGTTAGGCTGAACATTGCTGATCCTTTTTCCTATGTTTTGTGTCATCAAGAATTAGAGTCAATTGATCATCTCTTTCTTAATTGCCCACTTGTCCAACTATGTTGGCAGTTTGTTATGCCAAAATTATCCCTATGAATGCCTCTTCCTTTGACAATTTGGGATTCGTTCCAGTCATGGCCTACTCTCCATCATCAATCTATGTTTTCATGTCTCTAGATATGCATTCCCTCATTGGTTTTATGGTCTATCTGGTGGGAAAGGAATAAAAGAATATTTAGAAATCAGTTTTCTTCTTTTCAATCAGTTACATCTATTCTTGAGAAGTCTATAGTAGAAGTCACTAATGCTTATTTGGGTAAATTCAAGGGTATCCGTATTTTCTCATCATGGGATTCTCTTGTATCTAAGAATTGGGTAGGCTTGGTGTTCCCTTCTCTTCCTTTCCCACTTTTTCCTCAAGATAGATTAGTTTTAAGACCTCAAATTAAATGGATACCCCCTCAACAGGGGTTTTTTAAGCTTAACTTCGATGGATCTTCTAGGGGCAATTCGGGTGCCTCTAGCATTGGATTTGTGATTCAGGATTATTTAGGTTCTCCCTTATATTTTGAGGCTTCCCCGATTCCTCCTTGGACTAACAATCTAGCTGAAGCTTATGCTCTCCTCTATGGTGTAGCTGCTGCTAAAAATTTTAATATTAAGCTTCTTCATGTTGAAGGCGATTCATCTAGGATCATTAATTCTTGTATTTCTAGGTGATCCCTCTCATGGAATTTGCATTATGTCCTTCATCAAGTTTGGTCTCTCTTGGATTCATTCCCTCAATGTTGTATCTCTCATACTTACAAAGAAAGAAATAATTTGGCTA
The DNA here is from genome assembly GCA_027943335.1 of Chamaecyparis obtusa. NCBI lineage: Eukaryota > Viridiplantae > Streptophyta > Pinopsida > Cupressales > Cupressaceae > Chamaecyparis > Chamaecyparis obtusa. The sequence goes on from BSBK01007708.1 coordinate 203,746, forward strand.
ATTGGTTAGCTAATTTAGGTGTGGAAGGGAATAATATTCATTATCCATCTTCTATGGTTTCAATGGACTCTCACCCATACCTTTTTAGCTATATTTCCTCAGAATGAATCTCTTAGATTAGTTGCTTGGAGGTTTTTGTTATCATTACATTTCATTTCATCCTTGTGGTATTTAAGCTATTTGTCCTTATAATGTTAATTTAATATCAAGGGATTGAAGTTTTCGAGGCTTTAGTTATGATTACTTGGTAGGATGTACTAATTAATTTTCTTATCATTTATGTTCAAGGAACTTCTTTAGGTGTGTTTCTTAATAATGATTGCCTTTATAGTACTAGCTCTTGTGTTAGTTTTTGTGTGATATTTCATGTCTCTTTAATGATTTCCTGCAAGGGATATTTGATTTATGTCAGCACATTAACTTTCAAGTATATCTTATTTCCTTTACGTAGGAGATTGTATCTCCTTTTCATCATTTAAATCATTGTACAATGCAAGGTTAAGGTGCTGTGACATTTATTTCACTAATGACCACTTGCTATTATGATGGTTTTTCTCTTATATATGGTCTTTTCAGCCATCCTTACTAGTTTATCTCCTTAACCATGGCTACTCATAGGTGTATTACTGAGTTTGTTCCCTTTAATTTTCAGGTTTGTTTCTCACCAATTGGTTTGGAAATACCATTTGAAGGTATTATATATGATGATTCACTAGCTTCTATTTTTGTTATACATTGTCTGAAGTGTTGCAAATGTATTCAGAGATTGATAGGTGAATCGGTTCAGTCACCTCGTTGCCATAGGATTGTTTTTCCTTTTCAATTAGTCTCAATATTTTGTTCCAATCTGCTTGACATTTCTCAGTCCTGGTCTTTGTTAGTAAGAATCTCAAATTCAGTCATTTCACTCGCATATATCCAAAATAATAGTCTAATTTTGGTGGTCCAAGGTTATAATTTCTCTCATGGCGAGGCTCACATTGGTGAAATTTTTCCACATCACCTACTATTTACTTCTGACAAGTTTATCTTATTGCTAACTGAGATCAAAGATTTTATTGCTCTGTCTTCCATTCTACCTCTTGATCGTGTTTCTAGTAGGATGTCTATTGAGCTGATGTTTAGAAATAAGGCTTTCGTGAGAACATATGTTGCACTGGGATTGATGGCTCATGGTCGCGCCCTACCCCCCTAGATGGTTTCTTCTTCTATGGCGGGTAGTGTTTCTCCTTCGCAAATTGTTGGTTCCTCTGCTATCATCTTACCTATTCAAGTAGTGGATCCCTATTATGTTGATTCTGCTTCTTCCTCAGAGCCTTCCCTAAGTGTTCTCGGTCTAGATGCTACCGTCCACCAGCAAGCTGATTAGTTCTGGAACTCCCTGTTTCTTACTCCTCCATCGCATTTTGGCTGTGGAAATATTTCATGATTTCTTCAGTCCCTCCTTTGGTCTTTGTAAAAATTTTCTCATCCTACAAGAGGAGTGTACTTTTCCATAATTCTATATGGACTCAACTCTTTTTTAGTCATTAGGTAGCTACTTCTACATGGGTGGTTTTGGGCTGATATTTCTATGCATTCACTGTTCATATGAAGGAACTTTTTTTTTTTTTCTGTAAATTGTATCTAGGGTAATTGGATTTTGCCCTCTTTTGTATATAAGCCCTTCATATCATGTAATACTTGTTGGAGGGTCTATTTTACAAAGACCTCATCCACAGCAAGTTGTAATTGGGTTGGGTAAATTTTTGTATTCAGGGTTCTTCATATGCAAACTATAACATGGCTTTTTGTGGCCTTGGGGGCTTTTTGATTGGGTTTTCTGGATTTTGATATTCTAGAACCCTTATTTGTATTTGATGGGTCATGAACGGAGTTTTCTTTCCTGGTTCTTTCACTAGGAGCCCTTTTGAACCAGTGTTATTAATATAAATATAAAAATTTTGCCAAAAAAAATAAAAATAATAACCATAAATTAAAAATAAATATTTGTTCTCTATTCATGATGAATGACCATCAAACGATGTTATCTATATAAAGTAAAAATATGATTTAATTTGTTGATTTTGGAAATTCTTGGCTAAACGACCTAAGGTCCATTTGTGACTATAATCCTATGTAGGGATTAACCATAGAGATTAAATTAGGAGTTTTCATAATGAGAGGAACATGTGTTCTTTTGGTACAACTATTGAAGGAATAGGTAGGGTTGATGTAATATTTTCTTGACTATCTTTTTGAAATCATTTGTTCTTGACTTGATGAATAGGTAATATTTAGATGAAATGTGAATGCTATGGTAAGCTCAGTAATGATGTGATTATCCTCTCCAAATTGCAATATTAGGCAATTGAGAATTCAATGTATATCCTTATTAGTATTGAAGTCATTATGTTAGTGAAAACTAGTGCCTTGAAATGTCTATATGGTGTGTTGTGTCTTTATTAGAGGGATTTATCATGTGTAATAAAAGTACCTAGCTAATTCATTTGTTTGAAAAGATGATACTTGGTCCACTCTTAGTTCCTTGATTGGGTGAAAAGTAAATATCCATAATGGTTTATAATGGTTAGCTTTGAATTTATTATTTGACTAATAAATGTACATTGTACAAGTTTATTATTTCCTTTCCTTAAATAAAATAAATATGTGTTGATTCAATGATTCTTGAAGAAATATAGTGTATCATTTTTCCTTGTGCCTTATTTTATGTAAGTTAAAGTCATCTTGCAAATAGATGTTATTGTCTCATATTATGGGAATGGAAAAGATTGATATATGTACACTAGATATTGGCATATGCCCATGAGGAGGTGAAATGTGATTAAGTATGTCATTGGTATTTTGAACCATGTAGAAAACAATATGTATTAAAGGCAAATTTAATAAATGGATAATATATGATGTTATTCCGTACTTTCTTGTAAATGTGATAAAACTAGTGCCAGTGCTTATGTTGAGTGTTGTGTACAACCAGTAATTAATTGAGTTCCATGGAGTGGTGCAATATAAGTGTCATCCATAGAAGTTTTGTTCTAGATAAGGGTATGGGAGAACCATACCACTCATGTGTTGCTTTCTTGTTTGTCACTCTACTAAGTGCCAACCCATGAGTGTTGGTAATTTAGTATGTGGAGGGGTAGCAGTAGCAGCATTTCCTTAGGTATTTATGTGGCGTACACATAATGGTAGTGTGAAGTGACCTTAGCTTCCACTACTCAAGGGAAAATAGTAAAATATGCTTCCCCTTATGATGAACCTGAACATTTGGTTCATAAGTGTTTATCCTAATTTCTATAATTCTTGAGCACAATACCAGTATTGGATATGAACCTCTATGAGTAGATATATGATTTATGGCTATGTACATTTCTATGTGGTCCAGCATGTGAAGGGAGATTCTGTTAGCCCATGCTATGATGGATACCATATTCACACATGTTTTGACATGATGCAATGAATATTATGCCACACCCCACTATTGTTCTGACATAGTGTGAGGCGATGATGCCATGTTGCTGATGGTAGTGAGCCAATCTCGAGAACATGATGCGACATACATGATTATGTGAAGGAAAAATATATGTATGTATTTTGTGTCCTACTTGATGTAGAGTATATTGGTGATGCTTCCATGCTTGTAGAGGGGCACTCATGGATGCTTAGTTTTTAGATGCGGTAGGCATATGGGTGGGCCCAAGCCATGTATACCTCTAGCTATGACGATGATCTATGAGAGACATCGTTATGTGGGGTGTGTCTTGTGTGTGCCTACTCCACAATGAACACTGCCATGTGACATACGACCATAGTTTTCTTACTCTACTTGGTGTATGGTCATGTCAGGTGGGTTGGCATGCTTATTTTGCAACATCTGATGTAGGGGTGTTGCCGAGGTGAACCCCCTATGCCATGTGGGTAGTGTTGCCCAGGCCCAACCACATGAAGGGCTATTGTGATAGCTAGACATTGTCCCCTCCTTCCTCGTGAGGTGACTAGATATAGTCACATAGTGATGTGATGTGCAATTTATGGTGAATTTTTTTATCTTCAGTTGTGTAGACCAATAATTTTCTATCTTTTTCTATGATAGTTTAGCCAGGACTTATGAAATTTATCTTGGATTCTTCGTATCTTATTCTTGAGATTGATAGTTCTATTTTATTTTATTATTATTATTGAGCTTTGATGGATAAACTATCTTCTTTCATAATGTTGGTCTTGTGTTGTGTTGTGATTCCTCACTAAGGATGCATGAGGTGGACTTGGTGAGTGTATACGAGGAAGTAGATGTAGGGAACCCTTGAGGATGGGGGTATGTGAGGTTGTTATGCAGCTAGTATCCACTGCCTTCCTATTTGTGGTGTCTGTTCCTTTGAGGCTAACCACCTTACACAAATAAGGGATATAACACGTGGACTTGTATGGAGGGTCTTCATGACAAAGGCCCGAGATACCATGAAGCCACTATGTGAGGTATTGATTATGGATTTGGGATATAGATGAGATTGGTATTGTATCTCGGAGTGAGAGCTTGTCTAGAGAGGCATATCCACTCCTGATCCTTGTGATTTGTAATCCCAGTGATATGGATGGATATGATTGTTTATGAGGCACATTTGGATATGCTCAATGTTTTATCTTAGATTGAAATATATCATTATGTTGGATGCAAGTAAAAATTTGATTTATATGTGTTGAAAGAGAAGGAATTTGTAACATTTTAATACATTTTAGGGAGAATTGAGTGGTCCAAGCTAGATACCTTGGTTCTTACTTCTAAGTAAAGGTAAAATTATATTTATACCGATATTTGATCAAGTTAAATTTATCCTTGTTGGTGATAGTAAAATTGATTGGGATATATATTTCATACTTAACCATGTTATGAGGATTATTCTCTATATAGTGCCTAGTTGCAAGGATTAGTTATGAATGTGATATTAGTTAAAATGGGTTTTGGAGATAATGTCTGATGTATTTCCATTTCTAACTTGCTGACTTCTAGGAGTAAGTCTCATCTTAGGGGGGAGGATGTAACACCCTCTCTGATGATTATACTTGGACTCTTTGATTTGGACATTTTACATTATGATGAATAGAACTATGTATTTACATTTATATCTATGTGCTGAAGGGTGCTCCCCTTAATATCACAAACACATAACAAAAATAGAGAAATAACTGCAATATGCAAGAGCAAAAAATGGGCTTCCTATTATCTCCACAAATGTGGATGTAGACACCTAAAAATCCTTTAGAAAATAAAGTATTTTTATTTTCTGAAAAATCCCTGATGACATCATCATTTATTAATTAATTAATTATTTAATTAATTAATTTATTTTTATTTCATTAAATCCCTTTATCTTAATTAAAAATATTTAATTAAGGAATCCCTCCCAAAAATATTTAAATCTTATTTAAACATTATCCCCCTATTTATTAATTATTTAATTAATAAATTGACCAAAAATCCTAAAAAAAAAATAATTAATTTATTTTTTGCCCAAAAGTTGGCCAAAATTCCAAAGAGCACTAAACTCTTCTGGAATCTCCTAATCCCTTCTAGAAATGGGTTAAAACCCTAATCCCATCTCTTCTAACCCTAATCCTAAGAGAAATCTAGACTCTTCTAGAAACCTCTAAAATCCTCCTACAAAATCCACTTGCTAATCCCTAATCCCTAATCCTAATCCTAATCACTCCCTAAACCTTGTCACATTTCATTAGCAAGGTTAACCAAAACTTATGCTAACCTCTAAGTCAACAAAGAGGGCTTCCTCTTTGTCAAATGCATTTAAGGATGCATTTAAGCCTCCTCCAAAGTCCACAAAGAGGGCTTCCTCTTTGTCAAATGCATTTAAGGATGCATTTAAGCCTCCCTTATCCCTCTTACATGCATTAATTATGCATTTAAGAAGCCCTTATCCCTCTCTTTCACCTCTTTGACTTTAGGCACATTTCCCAAATTGTGCACATTCCTCCTATCTTTCAACCCAATCTCCTTCTAACACTTGTCACTAGGACTTAACCCTAACTCTACCCCAAACTCTAACCTATCCTCCTAACCCAAGCCCTTCCCAAATCCTATAAATACCCTCACTTCTTAGAGAAAATCATCCAATTCTCATCCTCAAGCAAATAGCAAAGTTATAATGCCATTTTAGCCTTAGACTTAAGCATAAATTCATCATCTTAGCTTATTTTCAAGCATTCTAGCTCATCTTAGCATAGAATAATTGGATTAACTTAGTTTCTTCATTGTTTATGCATCATAGCACATCTAATTTGGGCTTAAAATCAATCAATTAATCATTCTTAGTTTGCATATTTGAGTTCTTGAGGCCTTAGGGGCAAATCAGGTCTCCTATACCTATTTTTGTGCCATTTTGGGGTCCCTCATTAGCTTCAAATCATCCATAAAATACAAGCTCCAAGTGCTTAGAGAGCACATCCACATCTCCTTAATCGAGAGCAAATCAAACGGTGCATGGGCGCACCCGTTTCTAGCTGAATCTGAGGTGGCTTAGTTTAGGTTTGTTTCCATTGTTTATGTTTTGATATCTATGCTAGATTAGAACTAATGTTTGCTTGATTTTTAGCTTGTCAAAACAGATTCAGGTGCAACACCAAAAGCCTAGTCTACATTCTGGCACGCCCGGTGGGACTCCCGTCCTCGTCTTCCGCATCAAAATCAGCTTCGTTTGGCCGTTTTTCCCATCTTTTCAAAATTCTGTGTAATAAACTGCGCTTCCATGTTGAAAACCTGCGCATCTGTAGCAAAAATTAAAAAAACTGCGCATATGTCCAACAGCCCTGCGCATTCATCACAAAAATAGCACATTTATCGAAGAAACTGCGCATCAATTCGATCTCATTGCGCATCCATCAGTTGAAGATGCACATACATCAGTGAAGGTGGCACATCGGTACTTCTCTCAGAAATCAAAATTGAAAAATCACTGTCGGGAAAATTGTAAAATTGTAAAAACTGCGCATACATATAATCTTGCTACGCATTTGTACAAGTTTTTAAATTTTTTGCTGTGCTTAGTTAATAAGCCTGCGCACCCGACCAATTTCTCCACGCATCGGATGCATTTTCCTGCACATCGAATCTACTTTCCTGCACATCTGTAATAATCCCTGTGCATCGGTTTTCATTTACTGCGCATATGTGTGCTGTCACTGCGTATCTACATCCAGATTATGGTAAAATTCATGTTTTTTTCAGTTATCTTACTTTGATCTTTCTTGCAAGTATCTAACTATCATCTTTCTTGCAGGTACATCAAATCAAAGGCGAACAAAATCAAAACACATTCTTGAATGACATAAGTTAAAAAACAAATCTTTTTTCAAAAGTTCTAACATCAAACTCGCTAATTCAATCTTGAATGCAAAAGTCAAAAAACTTGTAAATCGCCTGTTTGTTTACTTTTTCAGAAAAAGAACAAATCAAAACTTAATCATTTGTGTCTTCAAGTTTTCAAACTCAAATCATCATTTAATCAATTTGGAACTGAACAACTACTTTTTGTGCATTTAGGAGTTTACTTTTTGCAACATTCTTTTTAGAGTAAGCAACGTAGCTCATTTGGACTCGGACAAGTCCACTTGATCTACTTTTAGCGAGGCCTGTCTAGGGAGAAGCGCTTCCTTTCTGGAGAACGACCTCAAACCGGTAATCTCCCCGGCCGGTATATAAATAAAGTGAAGACCAAAATACTCACTTACATCTCCTAATCACCGGGCGTTCGTGCCAAACACGTGACTGGGGATGGTAAATATTCCTCTCCCCCAGCATTATTGGCAAGGCTCTTAAGTGAGTCACGGATGATCAGTATAATCGGGTATGGAGACTCCACGGAATCATTAGCAACCTGATAAAGTAGAAGCTACCTGATCTACATCCGAAAGTATCAAAATCCTTGTGCAAGGACTGATCCAAGTGGTTTCCCGGATTGCCTGAAGACACTCACCATTTGTATTCCCTTCTGGGGGATACCAAGCTGTGGGCAAGTGATTTCGATACTCACCTTCCTTAGGTAGATCTGCTTGAAGTGCTTGACAGTTCAAAACCCGTGAAAACATTTGTTGGACATACACTTTCAGAAGCTTTAAAGTCTGTCATCTTGTTTGTATCCCACAAGGTTGCTTTGTCCCTTGTGGAGATTGCTTTGTCTATCCTTTGCCATTGGAAACATTGAATCAAACCTTTCAAACTTATCAGATTTTCCCAAGTGATGCCCAATTAGATCAAACATCCTAAAGCAAAGCTGCCCAAAACCCAAGCTTATCAAGAGAAGAAAGTTGCAGAAAGGAACCTCAAAAGCTATCAATCCTCCATTCAAGCAACCCAAACAGAAGAGAAACATGAAACCAGACTTGAAAACATTTCTTATAACGCAAGGATCAAACAGTTTGCTTACCGATTCCGAGTAAACCATCACTATATCAACCTTGAACCAGAAGATTAGTTGGATCCTTTGTGTGTCTTATTCTATCTTCAGATCTTGAATCCCATCTCGGCAGTCCTTCATCCTAGTTTTATCCTAGAGTCATCTTTGCATCATCATCAAATCCTTAGTTGCACTTTAGAGTCTTTAGTTGCGTTTGCATTCATCTTCTTAGCAGCATCATAGATCATCCATTGTCAGTTGCATCTACATTATCCTTTTAGAATGAGCATTGGTCCATCATCCTTCACCATCTTTCCACCGGCAAATCCAAAATCAGCATCCCATATCCTTCATCTCTATCCATCAGCATCCATCATCCAAAGCAGATCCACCATCTTTTGCACCAAATCCAGAGTTCCAAATCCACCAAAGCTTAGTGTTCAAAATCTTTGAGTTGTTTCCATCCCTTATCCCAAATCAGAAATCATCTTCTTTTTGACATAGCCTTGTCCAAAAGAAATCCATCTTGTCCTTGCATAGCCTCATCATCTCGAGCAAGAGATTGGCGTGTATTGATAAGAATCCAAGTTGACCAAAGATCATCAATCTATCCTAGGTTGACCCAATCCTATCTCTGATCCTCCATCGGGAAAATAGCAGCTCATTTGTTGACACTTAGTAACCTTCCACCAGCATTCCACTTATCCTCCACCCAATCCTGAACCAAATCAGAGCAGTTCCACCAAAGCTTCCGCCAAGCTTCCATCATCACCAAGCATTTCATTGTCACCATCATCACCATCTTGCACTTGATCCAAATCCTTGCATTTAGAAAGTCATCATCTTTAGAAAGTTCATCCATCATTCCTTAGCATCTCTTAGCAAACATCTTGCATCCATCTAGCATCTGCATCTCCATGCCTATCGAGACAAGACTTGCATCTCGGAAATGAAGAAGCATGAATCCCTATCCACCTACCACCTCATTCGATCCCAACATTTTCACTAACGCGATGATGACCTATAATCCCCAGATACAAACCAGCAATACATGGGAAGATCCAAATATCCCCTCATCCCCTTTGGCAATCCAAACATTTGTGAATCCTCCAGAGAATCCCCCAACAACCAATGCACTCATATCACAAAACCAGCAAAGCGCGTTCACCCATTTTTTGCAAGAAAGTACTTCCCTCCCACCATATCTCCATCCACGCATCCCCATAAACACTGTTCAAATCCCAGCACAAGCATACTCTCCGTTTGTCCAATCATTCCCCGATCCAACCATGCCAACATCCCACGAAACCTCCAACATTCCCCTTTTCTTGCAAGGAAGCCTCGCAAGTCCCGCAACACAAGCCGTAACACCATCCGCTCCATTCCCCACCACTGTTGCTTCATCATCCACCATGGCTGCTGAAGCCCTTGCCCAAATCCAACGCTTGTCCCAAACTCAACTCCCACCTCTCACACAAGCCTTTACACAAGCAGTTCCATCATCATCCATAAGCCAAGCAACACCTTTCACTATAAAAGGGGCGCAGTCACCCTTTCCTTCAGAAGCTTCCACATCCACACCATTTCCCTCATTTACCCCTCAAGCACCCGTACCATCTACTCTAGGGACAGTGCAATCGCTTCCCTTTCATACTCAGAAAGCTCCCACCCCAACATCATCCTTTTCATGGGTGTTCCCTTCTTTTCCCTCCTCGCAAGCATCTACCCAGGCACAACCTCAGCAAAACACCTTCACCATCGGAATGCCATCTATGGGTTTATCCCAACCGCCGTTCATGTCCCAAACCCCCATCACATCTACCTTCCTGGCATCCGCTGCAACACAATTCCCGTCCAACACTGGCTCTCATTGGGGCCTTACTCAAGAGGAAATGAAGGCTTGGGGCATACCACCCCAATCTCCTACATCCATGTTTGCAAGTCAACAAGCCGCCTTCACACAAGCAGCACAACAGCACTCATCCCAACCACCACCAGCTTCGTCCTTTACCAGCTATCCCTTCTCCACACCAAATACCTTTCAGCAAGCTCCTACACCTCAACAGCAAAGCTTCACAAATTACTCTACCCAATCACCCTTTGCTTCGAGTTTCCCTACATCTGTCCCACCTTTGAGCAACGCAGAAATGCATCCAGCCTATATTGGTCAAGCCCAAAGCCAAGTGCAGCAAGCACCATCATACCAACAAGCAGCATCATTCCCTCAGCCTCCCCCATAGCAACCGCATTACCCATTACAGCAAACCCCCATCGTTCCCCAGCAACAGCAAGTTCCTTCGTTTCAATTACAGCAGCAAGTCCCCATCATCCCACAACAGCAAGCAGTCCCATATCTTCCACTGCAATATCCCCCTGTGCCACAACAACAATACCCCCAGCCAGCATTGCCTCAAAATATGCTTCAAACCACTTATCCCCAGCAGTCCCCATATCCCGCTCCATAAAATCCACCTCAAATGGAAGTACCTCCTCCCACACCAATCAATGCTGAGTGGGAAGCTATGAAGAACACTCTTAAAGAGCTCCAAAGTGGTACAGAAAGCAAAACCTACAAGTTTGAAGAGGTGTGCCCCTATCCATTTGATCGATCCATTGCAACAATCCCTTTCCCTAAGCACTTTGAGACACCCAAGTTTGACAAATATCAGGGGAAAGGAGATCCGGTCAACCATATCAAAGAGTTCTATATGGTGTGCCAAGAAGTGGCTTACAGTGATAATTATCTCTTGCACCTATTTCCCAAAAGCTTGGGAGGAACTGTTGTTGAATGGTTCTATAAAATACCACATGGGACTATCACAACCTTTGCTGAACTTTCTGAAAAGTTCATTGCCCACTATGCCCATAATGTTGAGAATGAGTTGACCTTGCCAGATCTTTGCAACTCAAAGCAGAAAGATGGAGAAAGCCTAGCAGAATACTTGCAGCGATGGAAAAACCTTACTACCAGATTATCATACCAGCCGCCAGATTAGCATTTAACCAAGATCTTTATTGATAATCTGCATCCCAAGCTATCCCACTTCATGCGAATGAACTGTCTCCAGACCTATCAAGATATCAAAAGCAAAGGGATAGGCATTGAAAAGGCTCTCCTCAATGAAGGCACGATCCGCCACTTCAAGAACAATTCCCAAAGCAAACTCAGCAATGACAAATCCTGTTACTGGAATCGTAACAAGAATGTTGTTACAGATGGAGCCACTGATACCAAAAACATTCAATTTTTCATGGCTAGTCCTCCATCAGCTCCCACATACCAACCACCACAAGCACCCATCTATCAGAAACTGCCAGAAGCACCCATCTATCAGTAGCCTCCTCAAGTCCATCAGCAACCCATGCAAAATCATCCTCAAAATAATCAGTAGAACTATCAGCAGCAAGCACAGCAAGCTTATCAAGGCAATCCGAATACTCATGTCAATACAGTTAATGTTGCTCCAAAACAGAACAAGCCCAAAGCTCAAAATAATCCAAGGAAAACCTTCACCCCCTAGATGAACCTCTGGATATTATCTTTCATCGACTGGCCAAGGCCAACATGATCACATATCCACCCATCCCCCAAACTGATAATAGCACGCCTAAGCCTGATTGGTACAAAAAGCATGAATACTGTGATTATCATCGTGTGAAAGGACACACAACCTTGAAGTGTATGTGACTCAAGAACTATATCCAAGATCTCATTGACCGAAAGGAGATCCAAGTCGATACACCAGCTCAAGCCTCACCAAATGCCAATTTGCAAATATATCAGAATGTGTTCCCATAACACAATGCCAGGAAAAGCCAAGCTAATGCCAATCATCCCCAAAATCATGGCAAAGGCAAGCAAGAGGATCATACCACTGCCTACATCAACTATGATAAATATGTCGGATGCATAACTCAAGTTGAGCCCACAATCAATGCCATCCATGTCAGAGGGGCAGATCGTCAATGTGTTGTTACTACCCGTAGAGGCCGGATAACTATTGCTGGTGCTCCTCCAAGGCCAGTACACAATGCACACAATACACAATATAACATCATAGAGCATCTTGGGAACACACCAGCCCAAATCTCCATCCTGGACCTTCTCCACACTTCACCCCTCCATCAGGAGATCCTTGACCGAGCTCTCAAAGAAGGACATGTCCCCACAGACATTAACACTACCCAGTTTGAGACCCTTGTGGGACATTTATCTGCAGCCTGTACCTTATCCTTCAAAACATCTGACATACTAGATGTTGCACCTGACCACACTCTCCCTCTCTGCATTGCCGTCATGGTCAGAGATTTTTCCATCAAATGGGTCCTAATAGATAATGGCTCGGCCCTAAACTTGTGTACTTTGAAATTCATTAAGAAAATTAGGTTCACAAAGGCTGATATAGCACATGAAGTAATCACCATCAAAGCATATGACAACTTGGAGTGTACCTCTGAAGGTACTATTACTTTGCCTATCTAGCTAGGCCCAGCAACACAAGATACCATTTGTCATGTTGTTGATCTTGACTTACCGTTCAATATCCTCCTAGGCCGACCATGGATTCATTCCATCAAGGTTGTACCATCTACTTACCATCACTGTATCAAATTTTTGCATCAAGGCACTAAGGTTACCATTCATGCCGACCCCAAACCCTTCACATACTACCGTGTGATGGAAGCATCTTTCCCTCATTCCACTCATTATCCTGGAACTGACATTGGCACTTCTATTACCAGTTCATCCTGATCCCATCGCGATCCAGAGACCATCCTCACTTCCACCCTCTCATCCGTCAAGATCAATAACCAGGGCTATGGTGAATATAGCCTACATGATGCATTTGCTGTAGGGGCTCTCCCACGTGATCCACATACTCAAGGGCACCCAAGTCATCGAAGCAAGCCTGTTGAAGAACATCATGAAATCAAGAAAATGGGAACTATGACTTTTGAATCCCATGGCAACATAAATAGTAAGGAGCTGGACCCTGATATCAACAGGTGGTTGTACAAAGATCCCCCACCACGTGACACTCAACTTCTGGATTATTTCAAAGAAAAATATCCAACATAATACAAGTATGTCACAGAGTAATGGAACTATCAAGGCGGTGGTCTAGGATCACAAGAAAATGGTAGTCTACATCCCGTCATACCATCACAGAATCCTGAGCATCAGGGTCTTGGTTTTAATATCCCTTGCCTACATACACAAGAGCCCAATACCACAACTAGGGGCACTAACATGACTAGCGTTCCCTTCTTGAATAGCCAGGACGATCTCGTAGAAATTGAAGACATCCCTGAAGAGAGAGACATACGATCCTACGATGATATCTTTGACGATGACACCCTCCTGTGGACTTCTGTCCTCCAACAACTTGCCATCAATCTCATAGACCTTCCCCTCACACATCCAGAACTCATAGATTGGGACCAACCAAGCATCACACACATCGATGAGTTCCAGAGCACGGAAGCACTCCTAGAATTCATGGGGGCATCAGGCCCAGTAGCCGATCAGGATTCAGCATCAACATCTATCTATCAGCTTCACCCAGAAGGATATTTTGGGGAAGAGGTAAGCTTTAGTCGCAAAAGTGAAAGAGCACAAGAACATCATGAGTCTTTATGTGAAAACCCTTCTGGGGCACATTCTGACTCTAAAATAGTAAAAATAAAGGATGTATCTTCTAGTGAAAACTTGGCAATTCAAGCGCTAGAAGATGAAGCCTTGTCTCTTCCTCCTATCTGGGATTATAGACCAGAACAGTCCCCTATCATCATTGAAGAAACCAAGCCAGTCAACTTGGGTACAGAGGAATGTCCGCGAATCACCTACATTGCGGTAAACCTGACAGAGGGTGAAGAAATGGCTTTAAGTGCATTACTCAAGGAATCAATCATCAACTTTGCATGGTCATATGCACACATGCCTGGGCTTGATCCTAATCTTGTTGTCCATCACCTAGCAGTGGATCCAAATGTCAAGCCAGTGAAGCAGAAGCTAAGAAAGATGCATCCTAAAATAGCCTTGCTCGTCAAAGCAAGAACTTGAGAAACTCCTCCAAGCCAAGATCATCAGAGCGATAGATTATTCAGAATGGATCTCCAAAATTGTGCCTGTCACAAAGCCTTTTGGGGATATCAGAATATGCACAGATTTCAGGGACCTGAACAAGGCATGCCCTAAAGATGACTTCCCGTTACCAAATATAGACATGATTGTAGACCTTACAGTGGGTCATGAAATGTTATCATTAATGGATGGCTTTTCAGGCTACAATCAGATTTGTATAGCAGAAACCTATCAACATAAAACAACATTTACAACTCCATGGGGCACCTTCTGCTACAACATGATGCCATTTGGGCTAAAGAATGCAGGAGCCACATATCAGAGAGCAATGACAGCAATCTTTCACGACATGATCCGCAAGATCCTAGAAGACTATGTGGACGACATCCTTGCAAAATCTAAAACATGGGATGAACACCTAAACATTCTGGAAAGTGTGTTTGATTGCTTGCATCATTATGGCTTAAAGCTCAATCCTAAGAAATGTGTCTTTGGTGTTACCTCTGGCAAGCTTTTAGGTTTCATCATATCTCGACGAGGCATAGAGATCGACCCTAAAAAGGTCAAAGCAATAACAGAAATGCCTCCACCAAGAAATCTTAAGCAGCTCAGAAGCCTCCAAGGAAAGCTTCAATTAGTGTGGCGGTTCATTTCTGAGCTGGCAGACAAGTGCCAACCCTTTTCACATCTCTTATGCAAAGACACAAGCTTCAAATGGGACCATATATGTCAGAAAAGCTTTGATAAGATCAAGGAGTACCTAGCCAACTCACCAATTCTAGTGCCACCAGTTCCAGGACGCCCTCTCATACTCTACATCTCAGCAACCACTTTGGCACTGGGGGCACTCCTAGCTCAGCATGATGATAAAAACAAAGAAAGAGCTATCTACTACATCAGTCGAACTCTTGTCGGCTATGAGCTTAATTATTCACCCATGGAAAAAGCATGCCTAGCGGTGGTTTTTGCCACACAAAAGCTTCGACATTATATGCTCAACCACACAATCAGGCTCATTTCAAAAGTGGACCCTCTCAAATATCTGTTATCAAGGACAACTCTCACAGGTCGTATGGCAAAATGGGTCATGTTACTCAGTGAGTTTGACATCCAGTACGTAGATCAGAAGGCAATCAAAGGGAAAGTAATTACTGATCAACTAGCCGAAGCACCACTGGTGGATTCCTATCCACTAATCATGGAATTCCCTGATGAACACTTGTGTATGATTGAAGAACAATCCATGTGGCACCTATACTTTGATGGTTCCTACACATCGCATAGCTCAGTGGCAGGAATCCTATTTGTCACACCTCAAGGTGACTACATTCCAAAATCATTCAAATTGGGATTCCCCTATACCAACAACATTGCAGAATATGAGGCACTCATCTTAGGTCTCAAAATAGCTATCCAATGGAACATCACTGAATTGCAAGTATTTGGAGATTCACAGCTAATTATCAAGCAAGTCCTCAATGAATATCAGACAAAGGATGACAAGTTGCTACCCTACAAGGAACTGGTGGATCGACTGAAAGAGCATTTCCTGAATCTACAGTTCAATCAGATACCAAGACTTCAGAACAAAGCAGCCGATGCAATGGTAACCATTGGATCTCTGTTGGAAATCCCACGCAATGCATCACAGTATGAATTCCTAGTTAAGCAGCTACACTCGCCAACTTATGAGAACACCAATGCAGAAATGGTGTGTGTCTTGGTTGTTCCTCAATCCCCATGGTACCATGACATCCATGCATATCTAAAGAATGGTATCATATCTCCCCATCTCACCAATAACCAACGCCAAAACCTTATTCGCAGAGCTTCTCGCTACACTCTTGTAGCCAACACCCTTTATCGTCGCGGGTATCACAATGTCCTCTCTAGGTGTTTAGATTCGAACGAGGCTATCCTAGCTTTACAAGAAGTCCACGCTAGAATTTGTGGTTCCCACACGAGTGGCATGGTTCTAGCCAAGTAGCTACTTAGAGTTGGATATTATTGGCCAACCATGGAACATGACGCCTGTGAATTTGTCAAGAAATGTCTACCATGCCAGCAGCATGCCAATTTGATACATGCGCCAGCACAAGATCTAAAGCCTATTGCGCCACCATGGCCTTTTTCATGTTGGGGCTTTGACCTCGTTGGCTTGATCACCCCCCTCTCTTCGGATGGACATAAGTATATCATAACAGCCACAGAGTACTTTACCAAATGGGTTGAAGTGATTTCGCTCACCCTCACTACTGGCATCCAAATATCCAAGTTCATCCTCTACCATATCATTTTCCGCTTTGGCATACCATCTACCATCTTTACAGACCATGGCACACCTTTTGAAAACCAGCATGTGGATGATCTGTGTGCCAGACTCCACATCCATCACCGTTTCTCCAGTCCATATTTCCCTCAAGGAAATGGCCAAGCTGAGGCAACCAACAAAACTCTCTTGAAACTTCTCAAGAAGATTGTCAATGATTCTGGTCGTGATTGGCACCTCCAAATTAATCCCGCCCTCTGGGCCTATTGCACTCCCATAGGCACTGTGTGATGGAAATGTGACCACACTTCTATGGATCATTACATGCAAGGACACTCAACAATAAGGCCTCACAAAGTGATCCATAGCTCTCTATGCATGATGGAGCAAGGTGTAAAAATGTGCTCTCAACTAGAGCTATTGCATATGACCTCACTAGACAACCATGCAATGAGAGATTCAAAGTTGAAGACAAGGGCAAGAGTGCCAATATCTCCAAGTGAATCCAAATGCAATGCAAGCTAAAATGAAGATGCAAGGCTATTCTATGAAAGCAAATGTACAAACTATTCTATGAAAGGAAAGATGCAACAATGGATTACAATCTTCCTAATTAAGCTATGTGAGATTACTCTATTGCATAAAAGAAATGCTATTCTATTGCATAAATGAAAGATTAATCTATGGATGCCATGATGCAACTATGAAAGCAAAACTAGTATGAGAATGCAAGAAGGTCTTCAATGCTTGATGTAGATAATGTCTTCAAAGAGCTCCAATGTACCTATGAAAAACCTGCAGCATAACAATAGCATGAACTTGAGATCTGCAAATGAGGAGGAGAGCCCTTCTTTTATAGAGAATGGAATCAACGGACGGTCAAGATTAAGAGGCAAAAGGGCTTAATCAAGGGTGGAGGAAAATGGAAGAGCAATCCATGTGCACAAGAATCCTCCAATAGGAAAATTTGTGTTGACTTTATGTCCATGTGAGACAAAAAGCACTTTTCTTTTATTTTTAAAATACAAATAAAGCATTATTTGTGCACTTTAGGATAAGAGGAATTATGGTGGGATTTTTATTTAATTAAAAGGGGAGGAAATATTTCTTTTAATCAAATAAAACTTAGGATAAAATGGTTAGCCCATGGAAAGTAATCGAAAATGACAAAGGATTTGATCCAGGAAATTGATATAATTCAAAAGATTGATTCAGGATAATAAATTGATTCAGGATTGAGGATCAAAATACAAAAATGGGGCCCAAGGTCTAGGCGACCATTTTAGGGTGCATACAGGCACCACCCCATATTCCCTTGTATATGGTGCCAAGGCCGTTTTACTGATTGAGGTTGAGCTCCCATCATTGCGAGTCTCCATGAAGAACTACACCACTGATGAAGACTATCATGTGGCCCATCTCACACAACTAGATTTGTTAGATGAAAAGAGACATCAAGCATATGATCACTTGGTTGCATACCAAAATCAACTCAAAAGGAGTTATAACAAGAAGGTCCATCCTAGACAGTTCCAGGTCGGTGACATGGTGCTCAAAGAAAATCAGAAGGTCCAAGCAAACAGAGAAAAGAAAGGCAAGTTTGAGCCTACTTGGCTGGGTCCCTATATTGTCACAGCATGCTTCGGCTCCGATGCCTATCAGCTATCTACACCAGAAGGTGAGCCTTTGAATGATCCCATCAACATCATACATCTGAAGAGGTTCTATACCTGAACCAGATCCTACATATATCAGAAAATCCATAAAAAAAAAAAAAGAAGAGCAAAAAATAAAAAAAGCAAAAAAGCAAAAAAGCAAAGAGAAAAGAGAAAGAGAAAATAATCGTCCAATGGTGAAAACTTGGCAATTCAAGCACCTTGGACAAGTATGTTGGTGAAAACCTGGCAAACAGGCACCATACATAGTGGACCGAGTCATTATCTATTCAACTACCATCCCCATCCCCCTCCACCATCCCTACATATTCCCTTTTCCTACTCCTCCAACATTTCCCATCCTCCCACCCATCTGCTATCCATATCTTGTACCCTCTCTTGTACAATGCAATCCTTCCTGTATATATCCTGAATAGCGTGCTCTTCCTATCCCCAATCCTGAGCTTCTGTACATATCCATTGTATCTATCTTTTCCCTCTGTTGTACATCTCATCCCTTTTTGTTGTACATAGTCCTTGTCCGTCCTGTAGCAGCATTTGATCAGACATCTTGTCCTACCCAGCCTCGCACTTCAGCAACATCTATTGTTGACTATTCTTGCTCACTATGATTATTCTTTGACTTCATCATTTGCCAGCGAACAACAACACTCATTCTCTCCTCCATCAGCAGGTCTTTGAGGATGTATCCTTCCTCCTGTCCGACCTAATCTTCCACCAATCACACCTGGTCCGTGTTGATGTATCCTTCCACATGTTCAGACCAATCTTCCCACCATCAATCAAATCAAATCACTCTCGTTGGCAAAGGATGTCTTTTTGGAGTTCTCATTTTGGTCTTGGATTTTGTCCTTTGGATCTTGTTAATCTTTTCAGCTTCTCGTTGTTCTCTACTCAAAGTCACCATGATCCTTTATATCATGGTGCACTGTGAATGAGGATAATCTGGAGCAAGGTCTTTTGATCTTTTGCTTCTGCCTGTGAGTCAGTCGGACATGACCCTTGCACGGTTCACTTGTGATCTTCTTGATTACATGGTGCACTTGGGAAATGTTGTTTGTTTGTGGTTTCTTCAGCATCGGTTCCACCATGCTGCCTCTGGGTTTCATGTGTGATGCTGGGGCAACCCTGCATGTCTTTTTAGCGTCAGTCCTCTGCAACGCTGGTGACATGGCCTCGTGATCCCTGTATCCTTGGCAGGTCTCTAGCATTGCTATATTAAACTAGGTTGTGCTCTCCACATTTTCACTTGGAGCTCCCGAAGTCCCTTGCATTCATCATCATATAGATTAATCTTGCATCTTTGCATATAGCTGCATCTTGCATTTTGCTTTCCATCTCATCTTGCCTTCACCCATCTTTGCTCTTGGAAGCTTGGTTATTTATCCTCCCTTCTTCCTTCTTTCTCTCTGTTTCCTTTCGAGAAAATTTCACAATGTTTACTCCTTGCGTTATTTTCTCAAGGGGGCACAATCCCTTATTCCTCCAATTCTAGCCTTGGGCATCTTATTTTCTTGTCTTTGACGCCATGCCACTTGTGGCATCGCATCAAAGAGGGGCAAAATGTAGACACCTAAAAATCTTTTAGAAAATAAAGTATTTTTATTTTTTGAAAAATCTCTGATGACATCATCATTTATTTATTAATTAATTATTTATTTAATTAATTTATTTTTATGTCATTAAATCCCTTTATCTTAATTAAAAATATTTAATTAAGGAATCCCTCCCAAAAATATTTAAATCTTATTTAAACATTATCCCCCTATTATTAATTATTTAATTAATAAATTAACCAAAAATCCTTAAAAAAAAATAATTTATTTATTTTTTGCCCAAAAGTTGGCCAAAATTCCAAAGAGCACTAAACTCTTCTGGAATCTCCTAATCCCCTCTAGAAATGGGTTAAAACCCTAATCCCATCTCTTCTAACCCTAATCCTAAGAGAAATCTAGACTTTTCTAGAAACCTCTAAAATCCTCCTACAAAATCTACTTGCTAATCCCTAATCCCTAATCCTAATCCTAATCACTCCCTAAACCTTGTCACATTCCATTAGCAAGGTTAACCAAAACTTATGCTAACCTCTAAGTCAACAAAGAGGGCTTCCTCTTTGTCAAATGCATTTAAGGATGCATTTAAGCCTCCTCCAAAGTCCACAAAGAGGGCTTCCTCTTTGTCAAATGCATTTAAGGATGCATTTAAGCCTCCCTTATCCCTCTTACATGCATTAATTATGCATTTAAGAAGCTCTTATCCCTCTCTTCCACCTCTTTGACCTTAGGCACATTTTCTAAATTGTGCACATTCCTCCTATCTTTCAACCCAATCTCCTTCTGACACTTGTCACTAGGACTTAACCCTAACTCTACCCCAAACTCTAACCTATCCTCCTAACCCAAGCCCTTCCCAAATCCTATAAATACCTTCACTTCTTAGAGCAAATCATCAAATTCTCATCCTCAAGCAAATAGTAAAGTTATAATGCCATTTTAGCCTTAGACTTAAGCATAAATTCATCATCTTAGCTTATTTTCAAGCATTCTAGCTCATCTTAGCATAGCATAATTGGATTAACTTAGTTTCTTCATTGTTTATGCATCATAGCACATCTAATTTGGGCTTAAAATCAATCAATTAATCATTCTTAGTTTGCATATTTGAGTTCTTGAGGCCTTAGGGGAAAATCAGGTCTCCTATACCTATTTTTGTGCCATTTTGGGATCCCTCATTAGCTTCAAATCATCCATAAAATACAAGCTCCAAGTGCTTAGAGAGCACATCCACATCCCCTTAATCGAGAGAAAATTAAATGGTGCATGGGCGCACCCATTTCTAGCTGAATCTGAGGTGGCTTAGTTTAGGTTTGTTTCCATTGTTTATGTTTTGATATCTATGCTAGATTAGAACTAATGTTTGCTTGATTTTTAGCTTGTCAAAACAGATTCAAGTGCAACACCAAAAGCCTAGTCTACAGTGGAATTACAAATTTTTAGATTTACAAAGTGCAAAGCCACATGGACATTCTCCCTACAATATTCTAAGGAACAAAGCCTCGATTTATTACCCAGACTACTCTGAACTACTCCGAACTACTCCTGACTACCTAAGACAACAATACAACCTTCCTTATATAGGTAATTTGCCACCGCTTGGGGAGGTTCCAAAATTCTGGCCAATAAGGCTGACCAAACTTAGAATTATTTTATTTTACAATTTATTACATTAAAGTCAGCTCAAAATAACTTTTGAAACCCAAACAAAATTTTTGAAGGAAAATCATTTTTTGCCATTTCAGGTGACCCGACTTCCAGAGACCATAAGTCATCACCCGTTGACCCGATTGGCTATTATAACCCCATTTCAAAAATGCTATGAAGCGCTCTACAGGCTTGACTCATGCAAGTGTCGGTCACCCAAATTTTTGACCTCATTCATGGCCTCTAAAGCCTTCAAAATTGAGTTCAAAGTTTTTGTACCCTGCAACCAATACTAAAAATCTTCAATATCTACAAAGCTAGACTGGATTTGTCAATGAAACTTTGCTGGTAGGCTGATATGACCAAAATGAACCTCGAGGGAAGAAAATACAACATTTTGAATAGGAACAAAAAATTACTAAAAATAACAATTTTTTAAAAATAGCAACTCTACACAAGATAGCCCTTATTGAAAACAAACTAGAAACATTTTTGGGTGATGCAAGATTGCTCTTACACCCAAGATGCTCCTGCATAAAACACCTGGGGTAATTTGAGAAGTGACCCTGTCATGACTTAGGTGTGAAGAGGAAAATCAAGATGGTTAACCTCCTCCTTTGTCAGCCATGATGAATCTTCAATAGGTCATCCTTTCCATTTGACCAAATATTCTTCATATGTCCTATTCCTTGTGTTTCTGCCAACACAACTATCTAGTATGTCCTTAATTTCTTTTATATCTGAACTACTTGCTAGAATACTCCACTATGCCGTAGTGATCTCATCTTCAACACCTCCTTCATGATACTCTTTCAAGTCTAAAATGTTAAATAATAGTGAAATATTTATCTCACTAGAAAATTCTACCTCATATGCATTTCTTGAATCATGCTTCTTTAGTATCTTGCATGGCTCAAACTTTTTCATTTTTTAGCTTGTTATATGTACCAACTAGAAATTGCTCTTTTCACAAATGAACCATGACTTCATCTCGAAGCTTAAATTCCTTATGCCTCCTTTTCTCATCTACCTTAGCTTTATATTGTGCATTCATCTTGGTAATATACTTCCTCACCTCCTCATAGATGTACTTCAAAAGTTTTGCAAAATCTTCAGCTTTAGGACTACTTATTTCTCCTTTATCTATCTTCCTCAACTCAGATGCACTTTTTTGGACTACTTCCATATACAATCTAGAATGGTGATCTACCAGTGCTCCTATTGATATAATTATTATATGCAAATTCTGCCTATGGTAAAATCAAATCCCATCCCATTGGCTTGTCTCCAACCAAACATCTAAGCAAATTTTTCAAACTCCTATTCACAACCTATGTCTATCCATCAGTCTATGGATGATGTGATGAACTAAATTTCAAATTTGTCTTCAACTTCTTCTACAATGTGCACCAAAAATAGCCAACAAACTTAGTGTCTCGATTTGAAAATATGGTCTTTGACAAACCATGTAGTGTCACTACTTCTTAGAAAAACAATTTTTCTATATGAACATCATTAATGGTCTTCTTGCAGGGAATGAAATGTGCCATCTTTAAAAATCTATCAACTACCACAAAAATTGAATTATGTCCCTGCTGTGGCCTCAATAAACTAAGAACAAAATCCATACTAATATCCTCCCATGGCTTCTCTGGTATAGGTAATGGATGATACAATCCCATATTTTGCTTCACTCCTTTCACCATCTAACATATTCTGCAACTTTGTATAAACTTCTTGACATCTTGCTACAACTGTGGCCAATAATAGTTCTCACTAATGATAAAAATGGTCTTATCTTGGCCAAAATGTCTAGCCAAACCTGTGCTATGATTCTCCTTGATGAGATTCTCCCTCATGGAACTTCCTGGAATGCACAATTGACTTCCTCTGAATAGCATACCATACTAGATGATGAAATCCAGTCACTTCATTTTGTCTAGAGTAATAGGTTTTGTACAAGTTGTCTAAGCTTCACCAAAATCAAGATCTTCTGGATACAAACTCTTGAGTCCCTTGAACCCAACCACCTCAATCTGCATCTCTGTTAGCAAAATTTTCCTTTTACTAAGAGCATCTACAACTCTGTTAGACTTTCCACTCCCGTGTTTCAAAAAAAATGTATAACTCTACAAAAACTCAACCCACTTCAAATGCCTTTGATTCAACTTTCCTTGACTATTCATATATTGCAAAGCTTGATGATCAGTATACAAAACAAACTCCTTAGAAAGAAAATAGTTTCTCCACTTCTTCAATGCCTGAACTATAGTATAAAATTTTTTATCATAAACAAAATATTTTCTCTTGGCATCATTCAACTTCTCATTGAAATAAGCAACAGGTTTACCTTCTTGGCTCATAACAGCTCCTATTGTAGTACCACTAGCATCACAGTCTACTTGAAACACCTTATTAAAATTTGGAAGTGCTAAAATAGGTTGTTCTGTAACTTTTTATTTCAACAATTGAAAACTTTTTTCTGCTCCATTAGTCCACTTAAACTCTTTCCTATCTCCTCTCATTGTTTAAGTCAAGGGTGCACAAATACTGCTAAATTTTTTGATAAACTTTCTATAAAAGCTAGCCAATCCATGAAAAAATCTTACCTCAGTAGCTCCTTGGAGTAGGCCATTCAAGTATAGCTTACACTTTCTCTGGGTCCATTTTTAGACCTTCTGCTGAAACTACAAATCCCAGATACACTAACTCCTTCACAAAACTACACTTTTTTAGATTAATCAATAATTTCTATTCTCTCAACTTCTCAAACACCCTACGAATATGCATCATATGCTCTTCTAATGTCTTACTAAAGCTAAAAATATCATCTAGGTAAACAATGACAAACTTACCCACAAATTCTTTTAGAACCTCGCTCATGAGCCGCATGAAAGTGCTCGGTGCATTGGTTAGCCCAAAAGGCATGAATAACCACTAATTCAATCCTTCCTTTGCCTTGAAGGCAATCTTCCATTCATCTCCTTCTATGATCCAAATCTGGTGATATCCACTCTTGAGATCTATCATTGAGAAGTACACAACTCCACTCAAACAATCCATAATATCATCCATCTGCGATACTAAAAATTTGCACTTGATTGTAACCTTGTTGATAGCTCTGGAATCTATACACATCCTCCATCCTCCATTCTTCTTTGGTGCTAATATTGTTGGTACAACACAAGGACTTAGACTCTCATAGATCAATCCTTTTTGCAACAACTCTTGCACTTGTCTATTCAACTCTTCACTTTCTGTAAGTATCATTCTATGTGCTACCTTATTTGGCAAACTAGCTCCTGGAATCAGGTCCATCTAATGACTTATCTTCCTAACTGATGGTAATCCATCAGGCACATTATTAGATACAATATTTTGAAACTCATCTAACAAATCTACAACTTCTATAGGAACATCTTCTATTTCCTCTTTACCAACATTTGGAATTAAAGCAAAACATACATGCTCATGCCTCATACCCTCTAGGAACTTTCTTCCATCAACAAAAGTTATTCTTGCATTACCACATACCTTTTCTTTCATGTCCTTCAATGGCTTTAGCTTATGCCGCACTCCATCCTTTGTTAAGGAATAGGTATTCGCATGACCATCATGTACAACATGCTTGTCAAATTGCCACAGTCTTTCCAACAACATATGACATTTATCCATAGGTATGATGTCACATAGTACCTCATCTTGGTACCTACCAATCTTGAACTTCACTAGGCACTATTCATTCACTATGACCTTGTGGTCATTCTATACGCAGGCAATCCAGTATGGATTTGGGTATTTCTCTCTCTTGAGCTTCAATTTTGTCACCATCTCTTTTGACGCCAAATTGTCAGTGCTTCTGCTATCGATAATCACATCACAACATTTACCTTCACACTTGCACCTGGTGTGAAATAGGCTCCTCCTTTGCTTAGGTGTATTTTCTTCACTCAATAGGACTCTTCTATTAATTAGCATTTCTCCTCCTTCAACATCTTCAAAATGTGATGATCTGGCATCTTCATCTACATGTGCAACTCTAGGCTACCCTTTAATTCTCCTATCTATCCTTCCTTGGCATTGAGGGAATTCAAAGATCCTATGACCTTCTTCTCCACAATGAAAACATGTTCCACGAAAGCCTCCTCTTCTAGATCCTTGTCTTTTTCCTCTTCCTCTCTGATCTCTATTATTCTAATCTTGAAAATGATTGGGATTGTTTCCTCACTGATTCTAAGTGCTACTGGCCTCATCCTTCTTTTTCAAATCTTCATTTTGACCTCCATAAGACCGTCTACTAGATCTTCCACCATGACCTCTTCTGCTTTGTTTGCTTTCAAATTTCTTGTTCAACTTTTACTCTACTTTTAGGGAAAACTAGTATGCCTCTTTAATACTATTCATTCAAACCAGATTTGACTCCTCTTGAATGCTCAGCCTCAACCCATTAAGATAATAGGAAACTTTCTCGTTATCAGCTTCTGCATGGCTTGTTCTGATGAGGATTCGATAGAGCTCCTCTGTATACTCTTGAATAGATCTTCTTGCTTGCTTCAAACTTTTCATTTTCTTCAGTAGGTCAAGATCATAATCAACAGGAATGAACTGCCACTTCACTTTATCCACCATCCAATCCCATCTTGTGATTTTTTCCTTTCCTCTTTTATTTTGCTCCAATTTAATCTCTTGCCACTAGATCTTCGCATGACCCTTCAGTCTGGCTTTTACAAACTTGACCCAATTAGGATCTGCAATATCTTGATCCTCGAAATATTCTTCACATTCATTGATCTAGTCAATCGATTCCTCTTGGTTAAGATTTCCTGAAAAATGTAGGAATGTTGATCTTAGGTATTTTCCTGATATTAGAAATGGCCTAAAAAAGTCTTTCTTGTTCTTGATTAAAAACCCTTGACTTTTGCTTCTTGATCAACATTTCCTTCTTCGACTTCATCCTCACTTTCATCTCTAACATTAAGATTCATTCCTCTGCGAATTTCTTCTTGCAATGCTTGCACTTGTCTTTAGAGCTCTCTAACGTCAGGTTTAATAACACTAGCTCTTTCACCATGTTCTCTTTGTGGAGGCATTTTCATTTGTATCACTGAAACCCTAACCACGGTCCTGGTGCAAACTGCCTCACAGTTAGCGGTTTGTTTATAGAAACCCTAACCCACTGTCCTAGTACAAACTGCCTCACAATCGATGATTTGTTTACACACTTAAGAACTCCTGCTCTGATAGCACTTGATGAAGGGTGCTCCCCTTAATACCACAAACATATAATAGAAAATAAGAAACAAAAGCAATATGCAAGAGCAAAAAATGGGCTTCTTATTATCTCCACAAATGTGGAATTACAAATTTTCAGAATTACAAAGTGCAAAGTGACATGGACATTCTCCTTACAATATTCTAAGGAACAAAGCCTCGAATTATTACCTAGACTACTCTGAACTACTCCGAACTACTCCTAACTACCTAAGACAACACTACAGCCTTCCTTATATAGGCAAATTTCCACTGCCTGGGAAGGTTCCAGAATTCTAGCCAATAAGGTCGACCAAACTTAGAATTATTTTATTTTACAATTTATTACATCAAAGTCAGCTCAAAATAACTTTTGAAACCTAAACAAAATTTTTGAAAGAAAATCATTTTTTGCCATTTCGGGTGACCTAACTTCTAGAGACCATAAGTCATCACCCATTGACACGATTGGCTATTATAAGCCCATTTTAGAAATGCCATGCAACACTCTATAGGCTTGACTCATGCAAGCACCTATCACCCAATTTTTTTACCTCATCAGGGGCCTCTAAAGCCTTCAAAACTGAGTTTGAAGTTTCTGTACCCTACTGCTAATACTAAAAATCTTCAATATCTACAAAGCTAGACTTGATCTATCAATGAAACTTTACTGATAGGCTGATATGACCAAAATGAACCTCCAAGGAAGAAAATAGAACATTCTAAGTAGGAACAAAAAATTACTAAAAATAACAATTTTCCAGAAATAGAAATTCTACACAAGATAGCCCTTATTGAAAAGAAACTAGAAATATTTTTGGGTGAGACAAGATTGCTCTTACACCCAAGATGCTCCTGCATCACTATGATATTATAACTATTTAGACATACTTAGTTATGATTATTGTTTAATGTTTATGAAATTTGGAAATCATTTATCTTGTATATCGAAGGATTTGGAAGCTAACCATTATATATATGTGATGCCTCATGCTTTATGTATATGTGATTGATGTGTTATCGTGACTCGAGATGAAGTTGTAGTTACTCACTTAGTTGACGTCCACACAATGTATCAACCCTGGTCATCTATTTGCAAATGCCTATTGTATATATCTATGCACATGTATCTCTTCTTAGTGATGCACGCTTGTAGGTACTGGGCATTGTCTCTACTTGGCTTCATAGGTCTAAGCGATCCCACAAAATCCTTGATCTTTAATGTTATTTGGAGATGGTCCATAGTTCACACATGAGAAAACCCTATAGTTTTGATTATTTTTCCCAATCTCTTGGTTTGGTTTTGGGTCGATTTGAGTTTCTTATTTTATATAATATTTGATGTCAGTCTCATTTATTTGGTTATTAGATATGTAGGATAATGATGTTATTCTCTCTCTCTCTCTCTCTCTCTCTATGTATTAATCGTATATACAAAGTATGCATATATGGGTGCACAAGTATATGCATACCTGTATATCTTTGTTTATTGATGTGTTTGTAATTATGTTCCTATGAGCATATAATAGTTATAATCATGATTCTATTTATTTTGATGTATAATGTGGCTTTAGATAATTATAATACATGCAAAGTGAATAAACAAAAATAATAAATATAATATAAAAGTAAATAAAACTAATTACCTACTTCTATATTTACTCCTACTTTATAGACTATGTATCTCTTTCTCTTGTATGTCTTGTTAGTATAGAGGGTGGGAGTGGAACTTGAGACCTCTAGTTTGTAAGGGGTCCCAAGTTGCCATTGGTTTAGTGACTTCCTTGAGAAGCATACCCATATATATTTTATTTATATAAGAGTTAGTTTCTATTAATTATAAAATTAATAATAACAATAATAAAACTATATAGGTGGAGTTGAATTATTTAACAAGTTCAGTAAGAGAGTACGTGAAGGGTAGGTAAATGTTAGTTACCTAAGGGGTAAAAAAACTAAATATTGGTTAAGTTATTTTTATTCATTATTAGATTTATTTAATAAATTAGGTGAGGATGTTGCTTTACAAGAAGCAACACCCTCAACCTCTAGAACTACCTAGAGGTTTACTTATAGGGAGAAATCCCTAAGCATAAGGGAGGAGATTTCTATAGGCTAGAGAGAAGGGTTTCTCAAGAAGTTGCATAAGGATTTTGAGAATGCTAGGCTCAGGTAAAGTGTTGTGTCATGAATCTCCATCACAAGCTCCAGGTAGGCTTCTGAATCTAGAAAAAAAAAGCCTCGTATATCATTCTCTCTCCATGTCTGTGTCCATCTCTCTCTCCTCTCTTTGATTTCTCATGGTGCTCTTCATGTGTATTTAATTATCTATGGCAAGTTAGATTTGTTATTTTTAAAATAAAACTATAATAACCTTAGCAATAATCTACATAAAATAAAATAGAAAACTTATAGTTAGGGGATGAGTTTTCAATACTATATATATTCTAAATCTTAGGAGAGAAATGTTTTAGTATTAAAAATATTATGGAACATGGCTCTGTTAGGTTTTTTTTTTCGTATTTTAGTATTAAAATTTTTATGCATAGACATTAGTAAATTTAAAAATAATTAAAAACATTATAGTAATGCTAAAATAATAAATGTATTAAATTAGATGTTATGTTAAGGGTTCCCAATTATTTCAATATTTAAAGATTACCATGTTTAGCTTTATAGCATTTTATTTTGATAGATTTATTTAATAAGTTCTTTATTAAATTGAACAGGGGAGATTATTAGATTTTATATTTAGGGTTGTTTTACATATGATAAAGCATTTGAAAAAAATATTATAAATTTTTAGCAAAAACATATGAGAAATTATAAGAAAATAATAAGGAAGAAAGATAGGAAAAAAATAAGGAGAGATTATAGGAGAAAACAAAATAAATAAATAAATAAAGAAAAGATTAAAAGAAATAAGTTAAAAGTGGAAATTGCTTTGTAACATAAGTATAAAATAAAATTAGAAGAAAGAAAAGGGGTTTAAATAAATAAAAGAGAAATATAATTTTTTTCATTAAAGTTTATTTAAATTATTTTAAATTTTAAAATTTTAAATTTAATTAAATTAGAATATAATAAGTTTAGCTCATTTATTAATTATTATTATTATTAATATTATTTTATTTTATTCTAAGTCATGTGGAAATTAAGTAAAAATTATAATATAAGAGGTTATGTTTAGTTTTATTAAGTTTGAATGTAATTAAAGTTTTAATTTAATTAATGATGAATAATAAATTAAGTGTATTAAGTTTTTAATAAGCTTAAATTTTATGGAGATTAATTTATGTTAAATTTAGAATCTATTTTTGGATATAATAATTAAACAATTTATAGATATGGATGTTAGGTCTTATGTGTATATTTTGATGTTTATTAATTATAACTTTATTGATTTTTTTTTTCAAGGATTATAGTATCATGTAGGTGTGTCTAGGAGTTATACAACCCGCTACACTTACCTTTATGCTTTTATATTTGGAATCATTGTGATAGCTCTACCTTTATTGTATTGCACTATTTGTCTTAAGGGTTAGGGTTTGTCCTGGTGGTATGGGCCATAGGGAAACACTGAAAGAAACCCTAAGGGAGAGATGTATGTGAGAAGTTATAAACCCTAGATAGCCTATTGGTTGAGTAATGTTCCTAGGTACCCTAGGTGAGTGGCTCACCACATGATCCAATCGAGGAGGCTAGAAGGACAACCTTTGGGTGAGTTTGGAAAATAAAACCTAATATAATTCATAACTGGTTGGGAATGGGTAAGGGATTTAATAAACTTTTAAAAAGATAAATCTGGATAATAGCCCACATAGGTCCCATTGGAGTACCGGGGTCATTGTAGCTATTGGGGAAAGCCGCCTAAGGGTGCCAGGGTACATTACTGCTAGGAAGGATCCCAACATATAGGACTATGTGATGACACTCACTTGGTCAGCATCCTAGGAAACTCCACTCTTGGTCTTTCGTTTTATGTTGCTTTGTTTCTTCTTGTTTCTGGTTTTGGTGGTTTTCCCTCAACCTTAGACTGCCTAGTTTCCCTATGTGAACAAAGGTTCTATCTCCCAGCATGGGGGAGTGGACCTTTGTGGATCCACATGGCTGGGTGGTGATTCTTTTCGAAGTATTGTTCATGTTTGTGCTATTCATGGAGCATATGAAGTTGTTGAGGACATTTCTTGCTATTTTTAATGTTGTATCTTGGTAAGAAAATTGTAAACATATTGTAAATTCTTATTGTATTCATGTAATCCTATAAGGTCTTATATTGTAGAAAGTATATTGTAAGCATTCATGTAATTGGGAAGGGAATATCTAGGAAAATTATGGGAATGAAAATCAATATGTATTATTATTGTTGGAAGAAAGTGATGGTTTAGGATATGGAAAGTGTAATTGTTGAAAGAATATGAATTTAAATGTGTTAATGTTATTTCATGTTGAAAAAGAAAGAAATGATTATTTTAGTACACTTGTCTCTCTCTATACTTTCTCTTATGTGGTTAAATGGATCAGAGGAATTTCTATCTTTAGTTTATGTTAAATCTTAATGCACTATGAAATTTTTTTTTAAAGGAATAATCTTATAAGGGAACCTGTTAGGACTTTAATACCTAGTTAACTTAAGGAATTTAAAAGAAAAAAAAAAGTTACTTTTTCTCTTATTTTTTTTCCTTGTCCTTTTGAGTTCCTTGGTGGTGCATGACATGATGCAGGAGTCTCTTGGGTTTTGACCAATCTTGCATCATGATTTTTTTAAAAATGTACCCATCTATTTTTTGCATTATAACCATTGTATTTATTGGTTTTACATTGTCATTAGCCTACATGATATTCAGGTCCTATTTTGGAACCTTCTCCTATAAGAGCATAAGGATTGGATAGATCGTTTCAAAGTTGCTATCAGAGCTTTATTTTCCTACTTTCTATGTGCTGATTGTGCATTGTGTAGCCATTGATCTTTAATGAACTAACCTTTTCTCTATTAGATCCTTAAAGAGGACCTAAAATAATATCTTTTTCCAATACCACAAATCCTATTTCATTAGGAGTTGGGAGTTATGACTGTTTTGCTCGGGTATCAATTTTCAGCTTGTTTCATGTGAAACATAGAGTTTTTCATCTTGCGTGGTTCCATATGATGAAATAGAATCTTGCTAAGTTAGGAACATGTTCTTGGATCATGTGTGGACCTAAATGTAAAGTTTCATCATGTTTTGTTGTTTCTTTTTTTAGTTTGGATTTACTCTTCTAGGCTAGACCTATAATGTGATTAAATGCTTGACTAGCTAACTTGTGGCTTAGTGTGCTATATATTTGGAGCTTGGATTGTTGTAGTAGGAGGTAAGAAGACAAGATTTAGTAGATTTGATAGCATTTGGATCCTACAAGATCTTGAAGATCAAATTGTTTATTTGATATTGTAACAACAAAGCTAGTGGTTGCATGCTTGGAGACAAGGAGATTGCTTGGAGGCTTGCAAGCTCAAGTTTAGATCTTCCTTAGTGCTTCCATCAGTTGCTGATTTGTTTTAGAGTTGGACTAGATGAGAGATTGTAGAAGTAATTTGATTGTATTTGGCTCTAACCCAGAAGGCCTTATAGATGGGCATGTTAATGAAAATCTAGCTGGAAACATTATCTTGTTGTGTAGCTCTGCATTGTGGTGTTTGGATGCTTGTTTGGACTATTCTTAATTGGATCTTCCTTACCTTGACTACATCAAGTGGTATCAAAGCTTTAAGATCTTGAGTGTGCAAATTGATCTCCAAGGTTGAGGCTATTTTCAGCAGGGCCTTGTTGGTGATTTGTTTCCTTGGGTTTTCAAAGATCTTGAAGGATGCCTCTAAGAATATTGGACCCTAGGGTGACTGTGGATCTTTGTGATGCTATGGAATTGAAGATTAAAGAGAAGGTGAAATTAGATTTTATATTTGAGATGGATTTATTGAAGAATGACATGATCGCTGAGATCATGAGGGTTGTTGCTGGTATGCCAAGGAATCTTGGTACTGATGATGGTTATGAGGAAGCTACTAAATACTTTGAAGTTACTCGATCTAGTAGAGATGATAGCGCCAATTAGAGGGATAGATTTGGTGAAAACAAAATTAGTCAGTTATAGAGATCTGGAGCTTAGTTAAGTAATAACTACTGAATGAAAGTTTCTAACTTCTCTGGTACTTTGAGACCTAAGACTATGATTTATTAGATTGGTGAGTTAGAAGACTTATTTGAGCTTGAATAAATTGAAGATCCTCTTAGAGTGAAGCTAACACAAACTAAGTTGAAGGGCCATGCTGCTCTTTGGAGGAAAGAATTACAAAGAGCTAGAGAAGATGAAGGTGGAATGAAGATCAATCAATGCAGGTTGATGGTGACTAAATTGATGGCTAAGTTCATACCTACTAACTATGAGCTTGACTTGTTTAATAAGTTGCAAAATCTGAAGCAAAAAGATTTAACTATTGAAGACTATAGAAAAGAGTTCTACAAACTTACTATTTAGTCTAGACTGACACAAGGCAGGGATCAAGAGGGGCGAATTGATGGCACACCCTGATGATCCAAGCCTGCTCAACACAAGTGAAAGCAACAAGCACAATAGTGAGAGAGAGAGTGCTAGATCTTTTTGTATATTTTTACCAATTGAATCATACATGTCGGGCTATAAGGTCTTCCCAATTACCACCTGATATATAATGAATCTTAGAAGTCCTCAAAGATGTGAGGATCTGGTACAAATCTCCAATCTAATGTCTACTATCTTCTTACTAAACTACCTTTAAACTACAACCAAACAACTAAATTTATACAAGAGTGTACTAAATTGAGTCGGCCTTCAGATCAACAATCAACAAAAGTAATGGTCAGATCTAGGACCACACACTTTCTAATGATGGATACCAACATTAAATTTGTGATCTAGTATAAATGCACAAGTTAGCCTCAACAAAAAATAAAACTAAACCCATCGGTGAGCAAGGATGACTGAGCAACAGGTAAGCAATGTTGAGCGCTAGTCAAATCAATTGCCCAAAAAATGTCAAACCACACTCGATAACCAAAGGAAACCAACTAACTATTGACCAACTCAGTCAAATAAGGAATTGAGAAATACAAACAAACTCCAAAATATTTTTGGTGACATAGGATTGCCAAGGACCTAAGATGCTCCTGTGTCAGACACCTGTGGTTATTTTGAAATGATTCTCTGAATCATTTGGTAGGTATGATCTGAGCTGCATCTAACTTATACTATTAGATCCATGAACTATCTTCCATCGGTCTATTCTTCCACTTTTCAAGATATTCCATATACTATTTTCCTCTTGTGCTCTTGCCAACGCTTTGATTCAGAATTTGTTGAACTTTTTCATTTTGTTTCTTATGATATTCTATCGGTACTATCATTTCTTCATCATGCTCATGATACTCATATAAATAAAAAATGTTAAAAATTGATGATATATCCATGTCATTAGGTAACTCAATCTCATATGCATTTCCATTATCAAATTTCTTCAAAATCTTGCAAGTTCCAAACTTCTTCATCTTCAGCTTTCCATATGTTCCAACAGGAAACTATTCTTTCTTCAAATGAACCATCACTTCATCACCAACATAAAAATTATTATGTCTTCTTGTTCTATTAGCTCTGTCTTCATATTTCTGTTTACTATCTTCTAGCTTCAGCTTCACATCTTCATGCAATGTCTTCATGTATTCAGCAAACTTTATTGCTTTAGCACTTCTCTTATTTTCATCATCAATGTCTCTCAAATTAGATATTCCTCTTAGTTGTATGCCATTCACAATCTCAAATGGTGTTTTTCTAGTACTCTTATTCATTGAGCTATTGTATGCAAACTCTACTTGTGCCAACACAGAATCCCAATTGCTTGGTGTCTCTCCAACTAAACATCTTAAAAGATTTCCCAAACTTTTGTTCACAACTTCAGTCTATCCATCAGTTTGTTGGTGAAATGTAGAACCATATTTCAACTTAGTGCAAAATTTCTTCCAAAGGGTCTTCCAAAAGTATCCAACAAATTTACTATCTCGGTTAGAGATAATACTCCTTGATAATCCATGTAATCTGACAATTTTATTAAAGAAAAGATCTACTACATGTTTTGCATCTAATGTCTTTCTACAAGGTATAAAATGTTCCATCTTAGAAAATCTATCCACAACAACAAATATAGATTCACTACCTCTTATTATCTTCGGTAAGCCAAGAAAAAAGTCCATACTGATGTGAATCCAAGGTTTCTTAGGTACAATAATTGGTACATACAAACCAATATTCTGACTTACTCCTTTTGCAACTTGACAAATTCCACAACTTCTCAAAAATTTCTAAACATATTTTTACAACTGCAGCCAAAAGTACTTCTCCTTAAGCAAATTCTATGTTTTATCAATGCCAAAATGTTCAGCCAATCCACTATTATGTTTCTCTTTTATAAAATTAGTTCTTATTACTCCTCTCAGTATACATAACTGAATACCTTTGAATAACATACCTTCCTAAATAAAATATTCATCCCATTTAGTATCTTGTTGATCTTGAATAGGTGCTCTGTAGTTTCTCCAGGGCTCAAAAAAATCAAGGTCATTTTCATACAAGCCTTTCATCTCATCAAAACCAAGAATTTCAATTTTCATCTAAGCCATCAAAGATCTTCTTCTACTCAATGCATCAGCAACTCAGTTAGTGACTCCACTCTTATGCTTTATCAAAAATGTATAATTCTGCAAATACTCAACCCATTTCATATGTCTTTGATTAAACTTATTCTGACTACCCAAATATTGTAAAGCCTTATGATCAGTATAAAACACAAATTCACTTGGTATCAAATAATGTCTCCATTTCTTTAGTGCTTGAACAATAGCATAGAATTCTTGATCATATATAGAATATTTCCTTCTAGCATCATTCAACTTTTCACTAAAGAAAGCAATAGGTTTACCTTCTTGACTCAGCATAGCTCCAATTTTACTTCCACTTGCATCACATTCTACTTGAAATACTTTACTAAAAATAGGTAATGCAAAAATAGGTAGTTCAACAACCTTCTGCTTCAGATTCTCAAAACTTTTATCAGCTCCATGTGTCTACTTGAATTCTCTTTTGTCTCCTCTCATAGTCTCAATCATAGCATTAAAATTGAACTAAAATTCCTTATGAAATTTTAGTAAAAACTTTCCAAACCATGAAATGATCTTACCTCACTAGCATTCACAGATGTAGGCTAATTAAGAATAGCTTCAACCTTTTAGGATCCATCTTCAAACCATCAGCTGAGATCACAAATCTCAAATACACAATTTCCTCTTTCATGAATGAACACTTTTAAAGATTTATCAGCAACTTTTCCTCTTTCAATCTCTGCAAAACTTGTCTAACATGCAACTAATGTTCTTCTCTAGTCTTACTAAATATAATAATATTATCAAGATATACAATCACAAATTTACCCAAGAATTTCTTCAAAAATTCATTCATTAGCCTCATAAAAGTACTTGGTGCATTAGTTAAACCAAAAGACATAACCAACCACTCATACAAACCTTCTTTTGTCTTGAAAGTAGTCTTCCATTCATCACCTTCTCTGATTCTGATTTGATAATACCCACTTTTTAAATCAATCTTTGTGAAATACTTTTCTCCAGTCAAACTTTCCATGATGTCATCCTTTCTTGATATAGGAAACCTATACTTCACTATTATCTTATTGATTGCTTTGGAATTAGTACACATTCTTCATTCTTGATGAAGGGTGCTCCCCTTAATACCACAAACACATAGCAAAAATAGAGAAATGACAACAATTTGCAAGAACAAAAAATGGACTTCTTATTATCTCCACAAATGTGGAATTACAAATTTTAGAATTATAATATGCAAAGCCACATGGGCATTTCCCTTACAATATTCTTTAGGACAAAGTCTCAAATCATTACCCAGATCCACACCCAAAACTTGTTGGCAATTTGGACTGATGGGAGATTGTTGGTAATTTGAGATTATGGAGATTGGTATGTATGCATGAGTGTTGTCATTGTGGCAACATATGTTTATCAATTTCAGTTATCATACATGTTGTTCTGATATTGTATTTGCAGAGATCAGGAGGTATATGTTGGGATATATGTGAGGATTATGTCATATATGTTTTGTAGAAGTCAGATATGTTATTCAGATATCATACATGTCATATATTTTAGATATTATGTGATTGCAAAAGTTATATATGTTTTTCAGTACTTACATGTTGAGTTTCAGTGAATTGACAAGGAAGCAGAGGACAGTTTTGATGATAAGTAATTTTATATTGAAGATTAGCTTATGTAGAGTTAATGGAAGCTAGAACATATTATTATTTATCTTTAGTTAACAGCGCAAGTGTTTATGTGTTACAGATTGAAAGTTACAGGCAATTTACTAAAGACAATGATAGACAGGCAGACAGTGTACCCGAGAAGAAAATATTTTTGCAGAAGATTATTTTGATGGAATCAGACTTTGTGGAGTAAGTTGTAGCATTGTGATGATGTTATTGAGCTATGGTTAATAGCGCAAGAAGATTCGAGTTCATATGAATTAGTTACAAGCTTTTGAGTAAAGACATTGTGACAGAACAGTGTTTCTGATGAACAGTCTTGGGAAATCAGTTATATCTTTTTACTGGGATGATATTTTCATTTGTAGAGTCAGATGTAGCATCTAGAGAGTATGAATAAACTTTATTTAATAGCGCATAATGATTGGATAAGATTTGGAAGAGTTACAGCACCTAGAAGCCGACAGTGTTATGTGAATTTTGATGTAACGTGTACAGTTTTGGTAAATCGGTTATATCTTTTTATTGGATTAATATTTTGATTTGCAGAGTAAGATGAAGCATCTAGAATGTGTAAAGAACCTTCAGTTAATAGTGCATGAGATTTTGATATGTACGGACAAAGTTATTCAAAGTTTAGTGAAGACAGTTTAAGGCCGACAGAGCAGAGTTCAAGCCGACAGTTGACAAAGATTATGAAAAGTTATTTGTGATATTGTGGGATGACATATGATTGATTTATGATGTAAAGCTGACTTAATTGATTATGTAATTGAGTCATGTATAAAGGTAGTGAATTGTACCTTGTATTGCAATGTGAGTAATGTAATGTGATGTGTGCATGAATGAATGCATAAGAAAGGCATTGGCTAATTGTGATGCGAACTTGAGAAAGTTGATGTAAATTGTGATAGCGGTTAAGGCTATGTTTGCGAAGTTGAACTAAAGCAGTACAGTGATCAGAGAACACAATTCTATTGCCAAGGTGGACAGTGGGTTCATCTGGTGATCAACATTGCCAAGGTGGACAGTGGGTTCATCTGGTGATCAGCATTGCATGGTTGGGTAGTGGGCTCATCTTGCAAATAGATTCATAACCTTTAACAGGGTTAATAACCTTTAACAGGGTTAAGGCTTTTAACAGGGCCTAAAGTCCTTTAACAGGGACAGATCATTGTATGTACTGAATTGACTCCTAACAGGGTCACAATATCCCTAACAGGATACTTATATTATAGTGATCTCATTTGTGGGTACCATCCCCACCGGGGTTTTCCCTTGACTGGGTTTCCTCGAGAACAAATCATGTGTTATGAGTTGTGTACTTATTGTGCTATGTTTGCTCATTAGTTTGATTATCTTTATATGCTGCAAAGTAATTTATAATATCCATAATTGGGAAAAGGTTGTTGAAATACTGATTCACCCCCCCCTCTCAGTATTTCCCATTCCTAACAATTGGTATCGAAGCATAGTTACTCGGAAGGAAGAAAGGCTTAATAGCTTGAGTAAGATCTCTATGGATATGGATCAGTTGCAGAAGAATCTTGAAGAAGCTCTTGAACAGATTGACCTACTTACTGAAGAAAGAGATTCCTACAGAGGAAAGTATGAAAAGGCAAGAGGCTTGATTGACAAACTCAAAGGTGAGATTCAAAATTTGAAATTTGAAAAAGAATCTGATATACTTGTTGAAGATTGTGGTGAATTAGAAAAAGAAAATGTGATTATTAGACATGAATTAAAATTAGCAAATTTGAAGCTTAGCATGAGAGATGGAAAAGAGAATCTTAGATCTGAAAATGAAACTTTGAAGAATGAAAATAAAGATCTGATGACTAAACTTGAAAGGATGAATTCTGAATATGATAAAGTCAAAAAGGAGTATGATGAACTTGAAAAGTACAATAAGATAGTGAAAGGTGAACTAACTCAGTCAAAGCAGCAACTTGAGAAGTTATATTCAAATAATGACAAGATCTATGAGCAGATAAGCTAAGGCAAACCCTTTTATGATAAGACTGGACTTGGATATGGTATATTTTCTAAAAACAAATCAAATCCAAAAATTGCTAAAGATCCTAAAGTTGACAAGACTGAACCAGAATCTGAAATGAAAGATCTATCTAAACAACAAGAAGGTGAGACTTTGAGACAAGGAGAAACATCAAAAGGTATGCAATTCAAAGGTAGATGCTTTACATGTAATTCTTTTGGACACATGAAGAAAGATTGTACTGGTAAGCAATTTAGACCTCTTAATGGATATTGTTATAATTGTGATGGATTTGGACATAGAGCTATTGAATGTAAGAATAACAAGATTATTGAAAATAGAATATCTAGAAGTACTAACATTGCAGGTCAAAGAACATTTGATGGCATGAAAGGAAGAAATATGACAGTTTGTTATAGATGCAACAAAGTTGGACACATTGCAAGGAATTGCAGAACACAATTGAATCATCAAGGATCCACATATGTACCAAATGGAATGAGATGTCAGATATGCTATAAGGTGGGACATACAGCAAGATTTTGTAGAATGAACACCAGAAGGTATGATCTAAACCCTAACCCTAGAAACTTTGAAAGAAGGAATATGAATGCAGGAAATACAGTGAAATCATTTTGTAGCAATGAAAATGAAGTGAAATTTGTTGAAGCAAAGGAACAAGCAAGTTTATTTTGTGTGGAAAGTGGTAAGAAAAGCTTTATGGATGATGGTAAGATCGAAACTTTATCTAACTCTTCTTTGAGCATTTGAATTTTGTTATTTTCAGTATTTTAGGAACTTAGAATTAGCATAACTTTAAATTTTGGATGAATTGAGTTTTGTGAAGTTAAATGTAGATTTTTTATGATGTACTAATGCTCCAGTTAAGAGCACAAAGATTTTTATGATGTTTTGTGAGTTTTAGAGCAGATTTACAAAAATAGACATAGAAAATCAGTGTTCTGGCATTTGAGTGGCAAAATCGGCAAAACGGGTAGATAAGATGTCAGAGATAGTAATTGCTAAATGATATAAGACCGAAATCAGATTATTCACGGACACAAAGTGAATAGAAGCGAATTGAAAGCATGAAGAGCAAGTTCTAAGGCGGTTTGAAGCAAGGTTATCAGAAATTATTAGCTCGGAACCCTATTCAGCGACTTTGAGGTATTTATCTTGATACAAAAGTTACTTTGAAGGGATAATCAATAATACAAGATGACTAAAAGCATGTTTCATAACGTAAAGGATAAGAATAGACCTAAGATGAAGAAGGAACCAGTTAGACCAGAAATGTATGATGAAACCCTAGCATTGTCGACCGTTCCAGACGGTGTTTTATATTTAGAAAATGTGCAGAGTTATTTAAGTTGTAAAGTTGAGAAGATAGCACAACCTGAATTGAATGATGAATATCAGTTATTGTATAATGAGGATATGACAATAAAACCAGGATATGAACACATAGAGAACAATGAGATTGTGAGCTATTCTTTGAGACATGAATTTAATGATGAGGAATGCACCAAGATTATTTTGAGTAGAATACATGATGGAAAGTTTTGGATGGAAGATAGAGTGATAGATATCACTGCAGACCTAATTCATGAAGTGACCGGTTTGTATAAGGAAGGAGAGATTCCCTTGAATGAAAAGAAAATCAAGAACACAGTTCTAGAAAACACTGGGTCTTCCTACAATGGCAGAGGGATTGTAATCAGTAAAATAAAATAAGATGATGTAAGATATTTGTGTAAAATATTGGCAACCAAATTTTTGTGCAAGTTCTAGAGAGGATGACATGCCAGCCGGGATAGTACATGCAGCCTATCTTATGTGTACAGAGAAGAAAAAGATAGACCTATGTGAAATATTGAGAATTCAGTTATTTGAAAATTTTGAGAGAATAAGGAAGGTGAAGAATTCACAATTCAGATTTTCTTCATTGATTACATATATATTCTTTCACATTTATAGAATATTTCCATTTACCACTGATTGGAGTGATGGTGATTGCACCATGGATAGAATAAATGCAGTTTATCAGACAAGGCTTGATGAGAGAGTGGATAGCAGTGTAACATTGGTTTTGAAAACATTTCAAGAAATGTGTATACATAGAACAAGGATACATTTTTTCTTAGTTCAGAAATATAAAGATGAGATTTGTTTTATGGTTGATACTGACTTTACATATATTGAAGCAGTAGAACCTAGAGTTGAATTTTTGGACCCTCTTGGGTATGAGATTTCAGAAAATGAGGTTGAAGGCTACATTGGCAGATTGTTGAAGTGCAAGCTTGATGCACATACAAAAAGATTTGGCACTTATGAGGAAGTGTACAATATGACAGTTGGAGCAAAAAAAAAGGAACAGTAAAAAAGGAGAGTGGAGGCAACCATGAAGAGGATATTTAAGAAAAGTGGAATGAGTGAAGAGGAATATGAAGTGGTGAAGAAGACAACAGAAGCAGTTAAATTGACTGAAGAAGCAGTTGGAGCCACACAAG
Organism: Chamaecyparis obtusa; assembly: GCA_027943335.1. Classification (NCBI taxonomy): domain Eukaryota; kingdom Viridiplantae; phylum Streptophyta; class Pinopsida; order Cupressales; family Cupressaceae; genus Chamaecyparis; species Chamaecyparis obtusa. The sequence continues at coordinate 245,497 of BSBK01007708.1, forward strand.
AAGAGACTTCAACTCCAGTCCCTACACCTCTTCAAGTAAAGGTTGAACCTGATGAAGAAATGCAGGAACCTAAAGAAACTGAACAACAGAGGCAGAAAAGGGTGAAGATGAGTGCACCCGGACCAGGTAAAAGGCAAAAAACAATAGTGCCACCAGCACCAAGAATTCCACCAATTGTTGTGGATGAACCTGAGAAGAAGAAAAGGACATGGAAGCTAGATATTAGTAAAATAAATAAAGAGATTTATACAAAAGAAGATTTTAGTAGAGTAAATAGATACTTTGATTTATATAATTTTTCAGATAAGTTGAACATTGTCAACTCCACAAGTGAATTTTTGTACAGAACAGGAAATAAGATAGAATTTGTTAAAGGTAAAGTACCTGATGAGCTATATCAGAGACTGATTGATGGACATCAGAGAGCTCATACAGAAGACCTGAAAATCAGGGAAACAATTTTGAAGAAATTGGTTATTGACCATAGTCCTGATTATTTGAAGAGGCTACTGGTTCATATTGGAACAATGCTGAGAACAAAGAGAAGGACATTAATGATTATGGCAGAAAAATATGAGGAGGTGAGGGAAGAGACAGAGGCGGCTATTGTAAAAGTTTTGGCAGAGATTGTTTCAGGAAAGATAGTGTTGGAGGCAGCTCCTAGACCTCAACTAGAACCTCAACCAGCACAGGAAGCTCAAGCACAAACACAAGCAGAAGTGCAACCAGAGGCACAAGCACAAGTAGAAGTTGGAAAGGACACCATGGAAGTTGAAGGTGTCACTGTGACTTTGGAGATTGATGAAGGTATGTTCAGCCAATTGGACAACATTGTTGACAATTTGGAAATGGAAGAGCAAACAGAACAGGCAGCACCAGCTATGACAGAGCAGAAAGCACCTAGTGGAGAGGCAGAACAGAAAGCACCTGCAGAGAAACAAAAAGAGATTGAGCAGCCAGAGGAACAAGAAAAGGTTGAGAAACCAGAGCAACCATAGCAACCTACCCCTGAGCAAATAGGTAAAAGTAAAGAAGTTCTGAGTACACCAGAGAAATCATCTGAGAAAGAAAGTTCCATTTTTGAGCAATTTTCAAAAGATGTTGATGATGATGATCAACTCAATTTGTTGTCATCACTTAACAAAATCATCGGAAAGAATAAGAAGGTCAAAGACCTTGAGGCTAAGCTAACAGAGCTTACTGACAGATTGGAGAGTGTAATTAGCAGCAAGATTGCTGAGGTAGAGGTAAAAGAAAAAGCCAACTCAGTTATGAGAGCTTTTGATTTTGAGTTTACTAACTTGAAGGATGCAACAAGAATAAAAGCACAAGTAGAGTATAATGCAGAAGTTTTGCAAAATATCTGTGCAAGTATTAGAAGTGACATTGTAAATTTAGAGACAACTATTAAAAGTTTGAGAAATATTTTTGATATTGGAAAGAATTTGTATATTGATTGTGTGAGATCAGTCACATTGACTGAGGATGAGAAGATTAGGAAGAAGGAAGAAAAAGTTTTGACAGCTTCTAACATTTTGATGACCCCAGATGCAAAGATTTTGACAGTTGAGAAAGCAATAAGGTAGTTGAAAGCAGAGCTTATAATCCTAAATTTAGAGAAGGAACAAAAGATGAACAAAATGAGCATCTTGAGAGAGCATGTTTCAATGAAGTTATCTATTATTGAGGAGCAATTGAATGAATGTTTGAAAGCTAAAATAGCTTATGACAAATTCAGTTCTAATTCCTTACAGGGATGCCAGATTGCAGCTTATGGACTAAGCACATTGCTTAGTGTTGCAGATTCAATGAAAAAGGCATGGGACACAGATTTTGCAGCCTGGAAAAGAGACTATGCAGATTGCATGGACAGTTTACCAGCTTTTCAGTAGAGAGAGATATTTTTTATTTTTTGGACATCATTTTGTCATTAATGTCAAAGGGGGAGAAATGTACAGAAAATTGATGAGATATACACAAAAAATTGTAAATAGAGTCAGTTTGTAAAATATAAGGAGGATACTCTAAGGGGGAGTATGAATATGAACAATGTAAATATCTTTCATGTAAATATCTTATGATCAATAAAATTTGAACTTCAAAATATTTTGTTGAATTTCAATTTTTGTTATCAATTATTTCTTGAATGATTGAAGCATTTGTTTTTAGTCAATATTCCCATATGTTGCCATCAATGACAAAGGGGGAGATTGTTGGCAATTTGGACTGATGGGAGATTGTTGGTAATTTGAGATTATGGAGATTGGTATGTATGCATGAGTGTTGTCATTGTGGCAACATATGTTTATCAATTTCAGTTATCATACATGTTGTTCTGACAGTGTATTTGCAGAGATCAGGAGGTATATGTTGGGATATATGTGAGGATTATGTCATATATGTTTTATAGAAGTTAGATATGTTATTCAGATATCATACATGTCATATATTTCAGATATTATGTGATTGCAGAAGTTATATATGTTTTTCAGTACTTACATGTTGAGTTTCAGTGAATTGACAGGGAAGCAGAGGACAGTTTTGATGATAAGTAATTTTATATTGAAGATTAGATTATGCAGAGTTAATGGAAGCTAGAACATATTATTATTTATCTTTAGTTAACTGTGCAAGTGTTTATGTTTTACAGATTGAAAGTTATAGGCAATTTACTAAAGACAGTGATAGACAGGTAGACAGTGTACCCAAGAAGAAAATATTTTTGCAGAAGATTATTTTGATGGAATCAGAATTTGTGGAGTAAGTTTTAGCATTGTGATGATGTTATTGAGCTATGGTTAACAGCACAAGAAGATTCAAGTTCATATGAATTAGTTACAAGCTTTTGAGTAAAGACAGTGTGACAGAACAGTGTTTCTGATGAACAGTTTTGGGAAATCAGTTATATCTTTTTATTGGGATGATATTTTCATTTGCGGAGTTAGATGTAGCATCTAGAGAGTATGAATAAACTTTATTTAATAGCACATAACGATTGGATAAGATTTGGAAGAGTTACAGCACCTAGAACTCGACAGTGTTATGTGAATTTTGATGTAACGTGTACAGTTTTGGTAAATCAGTTATATCTTTTTATTGGATTAATATTTTGATTTGCAGAGTAAGATGAAGCATCTAGAATGTGTAAAGAACCTTCAGTTAATAGCGCATGATATTTTGATATGTACGGACAAAGTTATTCAAAGTTTAGTGAAGACAGTTTAAGGCCGACAGAGTAGAGTTCAAGCCGACAGTTGACAAAGATTATGAAAAGTTATTTGTGATATTGTGAGATGACATATGATTGATTTATGATGTAAATCTGACTTAATTGATTATGTAATTGAGTCATGTATAAAGGTAGTGAATTGTACCTTGTATTGCAATGCGAGTAATGTAATGTGATGTGTGCATGGATGAATGCATAAGAAAGGCATTGGCTAATTGTGATGCGAACTTGAGAAAGTTGATGTAAATTGTGATAGCGGTTAAGGCTATGTTTGTGAAGTTGAACTAAAGCAGTACAGTGATCAGAGAACACAATTCTATTGCCAAGGTGGACAGTGGGTTCATCTGGTGATCAGCATTGCATGGTTGGGTAGTGGGCTCATCTTGAAATTAGATTCATAACCTTTAACAGGGTTAATAATCTTTAACAGGGTTAAGGCTTTTAACAGGGCCTAAAGTCCTTTAACAGGGACAGATCATTATATGTACTGAATTGACTCCTAACAGGGTCACAATATCCCTAACAGGATACTTATATTATAGTGATCTCATTTGTGGGTACCATCCCCACCGGGGTTTTCCCTTGACTGGATTTCCTCGAGAACAAATCATGTGTTATGAGTTGTGTACTTATTGTGCTATGTTTACTCATTAGTTTGATTATCTTTATATGCTACAAAGTAATTTATAATATCCATAATTGGGAAAAAGTTGTTGAAATACTGATTCACCCCCCCCTCTCAGTATTTCCCATTCCTAACAGAACTTCCCTAGACAACACTATAGACCTTTCTTATTTAGGCAATTTCCACCGCTTGAGAAGGTTCCAGAAATTTAGCCCTTTTGGCCAACAATACAAAGAATTATTTTATTTGCACAATTATTACAATAGGGTCATCTCAAAAGAAATAATAATTATGCTTTTAGATAGCCCAACTTTCGTAGGCCATAACTTTCTAACCGTAGCTCCTTTTTTCTATTGTAATTACTTTTTGAAAATGCCATGACAAGATCTACAATGCCTAACACGTGCAAGCGGTAGTCAACTGGGGGAAGATCATGATCTGAAGCCTCTAAGGCCCTCAAAATTGACTTGAAAGATTTCATACCCAAAAACCTCAATAACTTCACCAATACTGATGATGTGGCAATGAAACTCAACTGGTAGGCTGAAATGACTGAGATGAACCTCCATCTGTGAAATTAGAACATTCTGAAGTCATATGAACAACTTACTAAAAATAGTAAGTTTCCATAAATAGTAGCTCTGCACTAGATAGCCCTTATTTAAAACAAACCAAAAATATTTTTGGGTGATGCAAGATTGCTCTTACACCCAGGATGCTCCTACATCAGACACCCGAGGTAATTTGAGAATTGACCGTGTCACGACTCAAGTGTGAAGAGGGAAACCAAGATGGTTAACCTCCTCTTTTGTCAGCCATGATGAATCTTCAACAGGTCATCCTTTCCATTTGACCAAATATTCTTCATATGTCATGTTCCTTGTGCTTCTGCCAACACAACTATCCAGTATGTCCTCAATCTCTTTGGTATTTGAACTACATGTTGGAATACTCCACTATACCATAGTGATCTCATCTTCAACACCTCCCTCATGGTACTTTGTCAGATCTGAAATGTTAAACAGTGGTGAAATATTTAGCTTACTAGGCAAGTCTACCTCATATACATTCCCTGAATCATGCTTTTTCAGTATTTTGCATGGCCCAAAATTCTTCATTTTCAACTTGTTATATGTACCAACTAGAAATCGCTCATTTTGCAAATGAACCATGACTTCATCTCCAACCTAAAACTCCTTATGTCTCCTTTTCTCATCTTCCTTAGCCTTATACTGTGCGTTCATCTTGGTAATATGCTTCTTCACCTCCTCATGGATGTTCTTCAAATGTTCTGCAAAATCTTCAGTTTCAGCACTACTTATTTCTCCATTATCTATCTTCCTCAACTCAAATGCATTTCTAGGACTACTACTTTCATACACAATCTATAATGGTGATTTACCGATGCTTCTATTGACAGAGTTATTGTATGAAAATTCTACCTGTGGTAAAATCAAATCCCATCCTATTGGCTTATCTCTAACCAGACATCTCAACAAATTTTTCAAACCTGTATTCACCACCTCTATCTCTCCATTAGTCTATAGATGATGTGATGAACTGAACTTCAAATCTATCTTTAATGTCTTCCACAATGTATGCCAGAAATATCCAACAAACTTAGTGTATCGATCTGAAACTATGCTCTTTGGTAGACCATGCAGTCTCACAACCTCTCTAGAAAACAATTCTGATATATGAACATCATTAGTCTTCTTGCAAGGAATGAAATGTGCCATCTTTGAGAATCTGTAAACTACCACAAAAATTGAATCATGTCCCCATTGTGTCCTTGGTAAACCAAGAACAAAGTCAATACTGATATCCTCCCATGACTTCTCTAGTATAGGTAATGGCTAATGCAACCCCATATTCTATTTCACTCCTTTCGCCATCTGACATACTCTACAACTCTATACAAATTTCTTGACATCTTGCTGTAACTATGGCCAATAATAGGTCTCACTAACAATAGCAATGGTCTTATCTTGACCAAAATGCCCAGGCAAACCTCCGTTATGTTTCTCATTGATGAGATTATCCCTCATAGAACTTCGTGGAATGCACAACTGACTCCCTCTAAATAGCATACCATCCTGAATGATGAAATCCAGCCACTTCATTCTCTCTAGAGTAACAGGTTCTGTACAAGCTTTCCAAGCTTCACCAAAATCAGGATCCTTTGGATACAAACTCTTGAGTTCCTTGAACCCAACTACCTCAATCTGCATCTCTGTCAGCAAAATTTGCCTCCTGCTAAGAGCCTCTACAACTCTGTTAGACTTTCCACTCCTATATTTCAAAACAAATGTATAACTTTGTAAAAACTCAACCCATTTCAAATGCTTTTGATTCAACTTTCCTTGACTATTCAAATATTGCAAAGCTTGATGATCAGTATACAAAACAAACTCCTTAGGAAGCAGATAGTGTCTCCACTTCTTTAATGCCTGAACTATAGCATAAAATTCCTAATCATAAACAAAATATTTTCTCTTGGCATCATTTAACTTCTCACTAAAATAAGCAATAGGTTTACCTTCTTGGCTCATAACAGCTCCTATTGCAATACCACTAGCATCAAAGTCTACTTGAAACACCTTATTAAAATTTGAAAGTGCTAAAACAAGTTGTTCTATACCTTTTTGTTTTAACAATTTAAAACTCTTTTCTATCCCCTCTCATTGTTTCAGTCAAGGGTCTAGAAATACTATTAAATTTTTTGATAAATTTTATGTAAAAGCTAGTTAGACCATGAAAATATTTTACCTCAGTAGCACTCCTTGGGGTAGGCCATTCAAGGATAGCCTGCACTTTCTCTAGGTCCATTTTTAGACCTTTTGTTGAAACTACAAATCCTAGATACACTAACTCCTTCACAAAAATACACTTTTTTAGATTAATCAACAATTTTTCTTCTCTCAAATTCTCAAATACCCTACGAATATGCATCATATGCTCCTCTAATATCTTACAAAAGATCAAAATATCATCTAGGTAAACAATGACAAACTTACCTAGAAATTCTTTTAGAACCTCATTCATGAGCCGCATGAAAGTGCTCGATGCATTGGTTAGCCCAAAAGGCATGACTAACCACTCAGACAGTCCTTCCCTTGTCTTGAAAGCAATATTCCATTCATCTCCTTCTCTAATCTGAATTTGGTGATATCTAATCTTCATATCTATCTTTGAGAAATACACAACTCCACTCAAACAGTCCATAATATCATCCATTCATGGCAATGAAAATCTATACTTGATTGTGATCTTGTTTATAGCGCTAGAATCTATACACATCCTCCATTCTCTATTCATTTTCAATGGGAATATTTCTAGTACAACACATGGACTTAGGCTCTCTGAAATTAACCCTTTCTATAACAACTTATGTACTTGTCTGTTCAACTCTTCACTTTCTGTTGGTGTCATTCTGTGTGCTACCTTATTCAAAAAAATAGCTCCTGGGATCAAGTCCATCTGATAACTGATCTTCCTAACTGGTGTTAATCTATTAGGTACATTATCAAATACAATATCCTTAAACTCATTCAATAAATTTTCAACTTCTACAAGAACATCTTCTACTTCCTCTTTACCGACTTTTGGAATTAAAGCAAAATAAACATGCTTATGCCTCATACCATCTAGGAATTTTCTTCCATCAACAAATGTTATTATTGCATTACCACATACATTTTCTCTAGTCTCCTTCAATGGCTTTAGCTTATGTCACACTCCATCCTTTGTCAAGGAATACCTATATTCACACGACCATCATGTACAACACACTTGTCAAACTACCATGATCTTCCCAACAACATATGACATGCATCCATAGGTATGATATCACATAGTACCTCATCTTGGTACCCACCAATCTTGAACTTCACTAGGCACTATTCACTGACCATGATCTTATGGTCATCTTATACCCATGCAATCCAGTATTGATGTGGGTGTTTCTGTCTCTTGAGCTTCAACTTTTTCACCATCTCTTTTGACACCAAATTGTTAGTGCTTCTGCTATCGATAATAACATCACAACATTTTCCTTAACACTTGCGCCTTGTGCAAAATAGGGTCCTCCTTTCCTCAGGTTCATTTTCTCCACTTAATAGGACTCTTCTATTGATCAGCGTTTCTCTTCTTTCAGCATCTTCAGAATGTAATGATCTAGCATCTTCATCTACATGTGCAACCCTAGCTTGGCCTTCAGTTCTCCTGTTTGTCTTTCCTTGGAATTGAGGACATTCAAAGGCCCTATGACTTTCTTCTCCATAGTGAAAACATGTTCCATGGAAGACTCCTTTTCCAGATCCTTGTCCTCTTCCTCTTCCTCTCTGATCTCTATTATTTTGGTCTTGGAAATGATTGGAATTGTTTCCTCTCTGATTCTAACTGCTGCTAGCTTCATCCTTCTTTTTCAGATCTTCATTTCGACCTCCATAAGACTGTCCACTAGATCATCCACCACAACCTCTTCCATTTTGTTTGCTTTCAAATTTCTTGTTCAACTTTTCCTCTACTTTTAGGGCAAACTTGTATGCCTCTTCAATACTGTTCATTCGAACCAGATTTAACTCCTCTTGAATGGTCAGCCTGAACCCATTAAGATAACATGAAATTTTCTCTTTATCAGCTTTTGCATGGCCTATTTTGATGAAGATTTGATAGAACTCCTCTGTATACTCTTGAACAGATCTTCTTGCTTGCTTCAAGCTTTGCATCTTCTTCAATAGATCAAGCTCATAATCAACAGGAATGAACTGTCTCTTCAATTTATCTACCATTTGATCCTATCTTGTAATTTTATCCTTTCCTCTTCTATTCCACTCCAATTGAATCTCTTGCCACCAGATCTTCACATGACCCTTTAGTCTGGCCTTCGCAAACTTGACCCGATCAGGATCGTCAATATCTTCATACTTGAAATATACTTCACATTTGTTGATCCAATCAATTAACTCCTCTAGGTTAAGATTCTTTGAAAATGTAGGAACCTCAAACTTAGGTCTTTTTCTGATCTTGAATATGGATTGAAAAATCCTTTCTTCCTCTTGATTCAAAACTTCAACTTCTACTTCTTGACCATCATTTCCTTCTTCGGCTTCATCCTCACTTTTGTCTCTAACATTAAGATTCATTTCTCTACGAATCTTTTCTTGCAATGCCCGCACTTGTCTCTGAAGCTCTCTAACCTCAGGTATCACAGCACTAGCTCTTCCACAATGTTCCCTTTGTGGAGGTATTTTCATGCGTATTGCTAAAACCCTAACCATGATCCTAGTGCAAATTGCCTCATAGTCAACGATTTGTTTACATAGAAACCCTAACCCAATCTTGGTGCAAACTGCCTCACAATCAATGATCTGTTTACACACCTAGGAACTCCCACTTTGATACCACATGATGAAGGGTGCTCCCCTTAATACCACAAACACATAGTAGAAATAGAGAAATGACAAGAATTTGCAAGAATAGAAAATGGACATCTTATTATCTCGACAAATGTGGATTTACAAATTTTAGAATTATAATATGCAAAGCCACATGGGCATTTCCCTTGCAATATCCTATAGGACAAAGCCTTGAATCATTACCTAGATCCACACCTAGAACTACCCTAGACAACACTACAGACCTTTCTTATATAGGCAATTTCCACCACCTGAGAAGTTTTCAAAAATTTAGCCCTTTTGGCCGGCAATACAAAGAATTATTTTATTTTCACAATTATTACAATAGGGTCAGCTCAAAAAAAATAATAATTATGCTTTTAGCTAGCCCAACTTTTGGAGGCCATAACTTTCTAACCGTAGCTTTTTTTTTCTATTGTAACCACTTTTCAAAAACACCATGACGAGATTTACAGTGCTTGACATGCGCAAGCGCCAGTCAGCCAGGAGAAGATCGTGATCTGGAGCCTCTAAGGCCTTCAAAATTGACTTGAAAGATTTCATACCCAAAAACCTTAATAACTTTAGCAATACTAATGATGTGACAATGAAACTCAACTAGTAGGTTAAAATGACTGAGATGAACCTCCATCTATGAAATTAGAACATTCTAAGGTCATATGAACATCTTACTAAAAATAGTAAGTTTCCATAAATAGTAGTTCTGCACAAGATAGCCCTTATTTAAAACAAACCAAAAATATTTTTGGGTGATGCAAGATTGCTCTTACACCCAGGATGCTCCTGCATCCATTCTTCTTAGGTTCTACTATAGTAGGTACTACACAAGGACTCAAACTTTCTGTGATCAAACCCTTCTCCAACAACTCTTGAATCTATCAGTTCAATTGGTGTTTGCTGATGAGGTACCTTATTCAATAAACTAGCTCTAAGGATTAGATCCATACAATGATCAATGCTTCTTTTCAGTGGTAAACCATCAGGTACATTATCAGAAATGATTTCACTATACTCAGTGAGTAACTTATCAATCTCCTCAGGAACATTATCTTATGTTTTATTACTCAGCTTGTTAGGAATTACAAAAAAACATACATCATTCCTTTTCAAATCTTTAACAAATTTCCTTCCTTCCATCAAGAAAACTTCCAAAGATGTGCAAACATTACTAATAGGTTCTTCTATCAATGGTAACAAGATTTTTTTCTTTCCATTAGCCATTATAGTATACTTATGCAATCTCCCATCATATATAGCATGTCTATCATATTTCCAAGGTCTACCCAACAAAATATGACAACAATCCATAGGCATGATATCACACAACACCTTATCATAGTATTTTCCAATCTTCAAATTCACATAACATTGTTCACTTACCTAGAGTGCATGCTCATCTTTGATCCATGAAATTTGATAGGGCTTCAAATGTTCTAGCCTTTCCAACTATAATTTTGTGACCATCTCTTTAGATGCTAGATTCTCTGAGCTACCACTATCAATGATTACTTTCCAAACTTTATTAGAAACTCTACATCTAGTCTTGAACAAACTTTTCCTGACTAGATCTTCCTTTTTGCTTTCATTCTACGGTGCTCTCCTTACCATCAAGTTATTTTCCTTCTCAAGTTCATTCAGTGGCTTGTCTAGCACCAAAGCATTTCTATTGCTACCAGCCTTCTTATTGACTTGTGTACATTCAAATGATCTATGTCCTTCTCCACAATTGTAGCAAGCTCCTTAGAAACTTCCTCTGTTATAACGACCTCAGTAGTTATTGCCTCTACCTCTAGATGAACTTTAACCTTTCCACTTGGTCTTTCCTTTGTCCAAATTTGACTTTTTAGGTTTAGATCTACCTCTTCCTCTATGGAATGTACCACCTCTTCCTCTCTATCTCTGTTCATGTCTTTTGTTCAATTTCTCCTTTGCCTTCAAAGAAAATTGATAAGCCTCTTCAATATTCTCCAATTTGACCATACTAATTCCCTCTTGGATGGAAACTCTCAAACCATTCAGGTATCTACCAATTCTTTCCACATCATCTTCATCATGTCTAGATCTGATATCCAATCTATAGAATTCCTCAATATACTCTTTTACTGAGCTATATTTCTACCTTAGACTTTGCATTCGTTGAACTAGGTTAATCTGATAATCACAGAGTAAGAACTTTATTTTTAACTTATTGACCATCTTATTCCATACCTTGATTTTATCTTTGCCTTTCCTTTTCCTATCCAATTGCAGGTGTTCTCACCATAGGGATGCATGGCTTTTCAACTTAGTACTTGCAAACTTCACTTTCTTATCTTCAGAGATATTTTCATATTCAAAATACTTTTCCATCTTGATGATCCATTCCACCAATTCATCAAAATCTAGCTTTCCACCATAGTCAGGAGGATTGAAATGTGGTGTTGACTTCAAACTTACCAAAGCCTTCAAAAATCTTTCTTCACCTTGGTCCATAATAGGTGTAGTTTTTGCATTCACTTGTTCTTCTTCAACTTCATCATCACTAACATCTTCAAGATGTCTACCTCTTCTTTGGGCTATTTCCACTGCTTCTAACCTAGCAGTAATCTGTCTCAACATATCTTCCAATATTGGATCTGCATCTTGCCTCCTGTAAACTATCTTAACAACCCTCTACAATTTTAGGTGAGATCACAATCTACTACCCCATAACAAGCAACTAGGGCTTCAAGAGGAACCTACAAACCTAGATCCACAAACCTAGATCAAGATCTCACCTTGCTCTGATAACACCTGACACAAGGTAAGGTTCAAGAGGAACCAAAGGATGGCACACCTTGATGATCCAAGCCTACTCAACACATGCAGAAGCAACAAACACAACAACGAGAGAGAGTGCCAGATCTTTTCATATGTTTTCATCAATTGAATCATACATGCTGGGCTATAAGACCTTCTTGGTTATGGCCTGATATGCAATGAATATTAGAAGTCCTCAAACATGAGAGGAGCTTTACCAGGAAATTATGTTGCAAAACTAATTTAGTTGCATTGAATGTCTATAGAAGATACATTAAATTCCATAGTCAATTTTGTTGCTTCATAATCTATTTCCTTGTTTACTTATTTGGTCAAAATTAGGGTTGGGAACTTATACTAGAGGTGTTAGACTTGCATTATCATGTCTGTTTAGTTTTTGATGATTTCTAGAGAAGGGATATGCTTGATTTATGTGAATTAAATGTTTTTGGGATTTTATTTTATTGAACTTCTTGATGATTAACTCATAATGAGAGTTTAGCGCTATCCATGAAGAGGGGAAATATGAGTGTTCCTAAACCAGAATGTTGTGATTTTAAATCTTATATGGAATTCAAATTTATGACTTACTTTTATTTATGATTCTAAATTTTTTTTTTATATGATTTTAAATTTTAAGGGATTAAATAACCTAGGTGCATTGTAGGTGAGTGACTCTCAATGGGGGTTAAGGTCCTAAGTGTTTTCTAGGATAGCCCATTGACGACTTGATAAATCAAGTGATAATTCCTTAAAATGAATTAAGAGGGGGGACACATATTAATAAGATAATTTGTCAATGCCTTTAACATTCCTTGAGTGCTAGTAGAAGCTAAGGATGGGTGTGGGAGAAGATTTCAATTGAGATGGGATGATCAAACTTCCTTTTTCCTCATGAATTTTTTTAAAGATCTGCATGAGTCTTACTTGGGGAATTGGTGTAGGAGCACCCTTGGGAAGCAAGCTAGCTATCCCATTTTGTTGTGAAAGACCCTCTTTTTGGGAAATGTAAATACATAAGGTCATGTGGACAAAGTGTGGTGTGAGTGAGTCTAGTTTAGTGGTTCTTTCTAGGCTAAAGGCTCCAAATTAGCTAAATTAAGGCACTGTACTTGATGTCATCAAGTGGTAGGATAATGTTTTAATGATTTTAGGGTCCTCTAGTGCCATAGGAGGTCTAACTGAGCTTAGATAGATTAGAGTGGGGCTAAAATGCCTCAAATGTGAAAAGATGTAAAATGTTGCAAATGTTACTTGAGCAACATTTGCAACTTTTCAAAAGTTACTAACAACAAATGTAAGCCTTAAGGATTTCAGCCTTAGTAAGGTTTAGGGTTTCCTAAAAGGCCTAAACATGTGAGGTGAGAGTATTTAAGGTAAGAGAACCCTAATTTAGAGGGTTGGTTTTCATTTCTACAGCCTCACATATTGAGAGAAAGAGATTTTGCTTAGAACAGTTGGAGAAGTTTTGAATAATAGTGAATCACTAAGCTTTGCATGGATTAATTTAGGCACTGTAACACTTGGAATCCTTTTTTTTGCATGTATTAGTGTTTTTTAAGCTTTAGGTTTGTTTCTTAGATTAGTTTTCAAAGCATTTTGTAAATTCTTTTTGTTTTCACAGTTTCTTGTCCTATTTTGACAATGTGTGAAAGATGTGGACCTAGCTCCATTTCCCATCGTAGTTACTGTACAACCTTTTGGGGATGGAGACTAGGGTAAATGTGCTACAAGTTTCCACAAATATGGGCCCTACAAGTGCATGTAGTGATTTATGGGGTCTTACCCTAGGCGAGCTATGAATGAAGCCCGACTAGGAAGAGAAAGAAATAGTGTTGAGAAATTGCAAGCAGGATGAGTTCATGAGCCAAGAAGGCCATGCATGTGTTGATCTATGATGTGCAGGTACTCAAGAACAAGGAGTGTGCAAGAAGTTTACTAGCCAAGTTTTGAAGCCAAAACCCAAAGACTAGTCCAAAAGCAAGACAAAGGCCCTAAATCTAAAACAAGGTGTACTGATAGAGTTGTGGGTTAAGACCAAGAAAATCTTGAAGGTCTTCTGACATATGTTTGAACTGCCAAAACATATTTGGGTGTTCTTTGAGTGGATTTGACTGAAATTGAGATTCCTAAGTTTTAGGAGTACTGATTAGGGCAAAAAGGCTACAAGGCCTAAAACCTAGGAAACTAGTTAGCAATGGTTAAAGGATCAAACTTGGAAAAAAAAAAGGCCCATGTTAGGAGCCTAAATGATAGTTAATGAGAGCCCTTGACCTCTTTAAAATCAAACTTGTGGTTAGGGATTGAGAAACATGGATTAGGGGAGTTCATTTTGAAGACAAAGAGTAGGAACCTAAGAAGATAGGAAGATCCTTTGACGAGGGAAATAATTGGTTCTTTCCAAGTGGTTGGTGGTGGATTGAGGAAGCCCTAGGAGGTCCTAAGAGAGACCTAAGGTGAGTTGTAAGGGACTCAAGAAGAATTAAGGGGTCTCCCTATTATAGTGGTATCAAAGCAGGTTCAAAACTTGGGTTAAGACATGTTGCAGAAGTGAATGTTGCAACCCACAGATTTGAGTGCAGACTGAAGTGCATCTAGCAAGATGGTGACTAACACTGAATTGGCTAAAAAGGTGGATGAGCAAGAAGAGGATAACAGATTGATAAGAGAAAGATTGGCTCAATTGGAGCAGTTCTTAGGTGAAGTCCAAGACAAGGTAGATAAGGTGAAAGACAAGATAGACCAGAAGGAAGAGAAATGAGCTAAGGAGAAGGAGTTAGAATTGGAGGAAGATGCTCCAACCTGTCATGCTAGAAGAACCCTTCTTGAAGGAACTCAATGCCTTAAGTGGCAAAGCTTTGGATGGTGTACCACTTTTTAGTGCACAGATGGATCCTAATCTAGTCATGGATTGGATTGATAGCATAGAAAATCACTTTGAGTGTGATGGCATAATAGATGCCCAAAAGGTAAAGGTCATCAAATATAGGTTAAGGGGATCAACACTCACCTAGTGGAAGTTTGTTCAGACTAAGAGAGAAAGAGGGTAAAAGTCCCATTGATACATGGAAGGGCATGGTGACTAGTCTGAAGCAGACCTATTTACTTGATGACTATGAGGTTCAGTTGCATAGAAGGAGACAAAATATCATGTAGAAATATTTGGATGTCAAAACATATACCAAAGAGTTCCAAAAGTTGTGCCTAAGGTCAAAGTAGTGGAGGATGAAAGTATAAGATTAGCTAGGTATTAGAATGGACTCAAGTGGTTTATAAAAGAAGACGTGAGTCTTGTTACCTTCAAGAATGATAGACAATGCTATCAAATGGCATTTAAAATTGAGGAGAAAGGCAAAAGGAAGCATGACCAAACTTCAAGGGGAAGAGGTAGAGGAAAATAAAACAAAGGACATAGAGGTAGTTTTGTAGGTAGAAGAAATGAGTTTAGACATCAAGTAGAGTCCAAATTTACAAAGATGATTAATGAAACTAGTGGAAGAGGAAGTATGAATAGAGGTAGAGGCTTCCAAGGTGGAGGAAGAGGTAGGTTTGGAGGTTCAAGTAGAGCCTCACACTTTACAACTATGAAATGTTTTCATTGCAATCAACTAGGTCATCTAGCTTATAGGTTCCCTGAGAAGGCTTCTGGTCCACATGGTGATAAAAGGGTAAATTATGTTGCCCAAGAAGAGACTAGTAGTGTTAAGTCTCTTGAAGTTAACCTTGATTCAGAGAGTGGGGAGAATCTAATGATTAGGAGGATTCTCATTAAAGAGCCTATCAAAGAGGAAGATAAACAAAGGAGGGAAATTTTCATAGTGAAGTGTAAGATACTTGGTAAAGTTTGCAAGATGATCATAGACTTGGGGTCTATGGACAACATCATCTCAGAGGAGGTAGTAGGCAAGCTTGGATTGACCAAAATACCTCATACAAATCCCTATAGGTTTACATGACTGAATAAGGGATAGCATGTCCTCTTAAATGAACAATTATGGGTTGATTTCTCAATAGGTAAATATGTGGAAAGAATCTTGTTTGATATACTTCCAATGGATGCATGCCACCTACTCTTAGATAGCCCATGGCAATTTGATAGGAAGAGAATTTATGATGGAGAAAGGAACTCCTATTCTTTCAAAAAAGATGGGGTCACATATAGAATTTAATCACTAATGGATGATGAGGGGTCTACATCAGTAGGACCTTACATCTTATTGCAAGGAGGTAAGGAATACATCCAAGTTGTGAAGAATGGAGAAGGGAGACACTATGTTGTCATTGTTAAGCCTAGTGTAGAAAAGAAAGTGGAACAAGCACCATTACCTAATAAAGTGCATGACTTATTGAAGGAGTTTAAGGACATAGTTAGTGATGGATCACCTGCAATGTTGCCACCTCCTAGAACAATAAGTCATCAGATTGACTTCATACCAAGAGCATCTATTCCAAATAAAGCAGCATACAAGATGACTCCTGATCAAAACAAGGAGATAGCTAGACAAGTCCAAGGGATTTTGGACCAAGGACTAATCAGGAAAAGCATTAGCCCATGTGTAGTTCCATTAGTCCTAGCATCAAACAAGGGAGGTAAGTGGAGGCTTTGTACAGACTCAAGAGAAATAAATAAGATCACTATAAGGTACATATTTCCTATTCCTAGGATTGAAGATCTTATGGACTGATTGGGAGAAGCAAGGTACTACACCAAGTTGGATTTGAAGAGTGGGTACCATCAAATTAGGATTAAGGAGGGGGATGACTAGAAGACTGCATTCAAGACCACAGAAGGGCTCTATGAATAGTTGGTCATGCCCCTTGGTCTTAGTAATGCTCCAAGCACCTTCATGAGGTTCATGAATGAGGTTTTGAAAGACTACATAGGCAGATTTGTAGTAATGTACCTAGATGATATCCTAATTTTTAGCAAGACAAGAGAAGAACACCTCCAACATTTGTAGATTGTGATGAAGAGACTCCATGAGGAAAAGTTATCTATTAACTTAGAAAAGTGTGAATTTATGGAACAAGAGCTAATCTATCTTGGTTTTGTGGTATCCCAAGGTACCTTGAAGATGGATCCTAGCAAGGTGGAAGCAATACTCAACTAGCCTACTCCTACAAGCAGCAGTGAGGTAAGGAGTTTTCATGGACTTGCCCAATTTTATAGGAAGTTCATTAAGGGTTTTAGTGAGATATGTGCACCAGTCTTAGATACAATAAAAGGTGGGGTAAAAACTAAAGTCAAGTTGACTCCAGAGGCTAGAAAAGGTTTTGAGTTGTTGAAGAAGAGAGTGGCTACACAACCTATATTGGTTTTGCCAAGAATTGATAAGTTATTCACTTTAGAATGTGATGTAAGTGGCATAGCAGTTGGGGTAGTGTTGAATCAAGAGAATAGGCTAGTAGCATTCTATAGTGATAAGTTGACTGAGGATAAGAAGAGATATTATTCTTATGATCTAGAGTTATATGTATTGGTACAATCCTTGAGGAAATGGAGGCACTATTTTTTGCCTAAATAATTTGTGGTGTATACTAATAATAAGGCTTTGAGTTTCATCAATTATCAAGAGAAGTTGAACAATAGACATCTCAAGTGGATGGAATATTTACAAGCCTATACCTTCACTATAAAACATAAGAAGGGATAGTTGAACAAGGTAGCTGATGCCTTGAGTAGGAGACTACTGACAGTCAAGGAGGTACAACTACAAAGCATAGGCATAGCAAGCTTCAAGGAGCTTTATGAAGGTGATGGGGACCTCTCAAAAGCATACAAGGTGTGTAAGGAGTTCAAGAACCATTTCCATAGTCAATTTGTAGACTATACTATTCAAAATGATCTCTTGTTTAGGGGAGGATAGTTATGTGCTCCTAAGGGATCTATGAGGGAGAATGTGATACAAGAGAAGCATAGTGGGAGCTTGAGTGGGAACTTTGGCCTAAACAAAACACTAGAACTAGTACAAAGGTTCTATTTTTGGCCTAGGATGTAGAAGGACATAAGGAAGTATGTGGAGTAATGTTTGGTTTTCCAAAAATCCAAAGGAACTTCATGAAATGTAGGTTTGTATCAACCTTTTCCCATTCCTAGCAGGCCTTGGGAATTCATCAGCATCGATTTTATAGATGAATTGCCTAGGACCAAGACTAGTTTAGATAGTATATTTGTGGTTGTAGATAGGTTTAGCAAGATGAGCCACATCATTTCTTGCAAATCCACTCATGATGCCAATCATATTGCACATTTGTTATTTAAAAAAGTGGTACAAATTCATGGCTTACCACTAAGAATAGAATCTAATAAAGATGTGAAATTTATGAGCCATTTTTGGAAGACCCAGTGGAAAAGGTTAGGCACTAATCTTTCATTTGGATCAGCCTACCATCCCAAAATGGATGATCTGACTCAGGTCATTAACAAAGTGCTAGGTAATCTCCTTAGGTGTTTGACAAAGGAGTATGGGGTGATGTGGGATCAAATGTTACCAGAGGAAGAGTATGCCTACAATGATAGTGTTAATAGGACAATAGGGAAGAGCCCCTTTGAAATAGTTTATGGGCTACATCCTAGAGGTGTATGTGAGTTAAGACACTTGGTGAATGTAGAGGGAAGGAGTGGATATGCGGAAGACTTCACTCAATCCATGAAGGAGGTTCATGACCAAGTGAAGAAGCAGCTCCAAGAGGCTACACAAAAGTTGAAAGACAAAGTTGATGAAAGAAGGAAGGACATTCAGTTTGTTGTGGGAGATCTTATGATGGTACATCTCAACAAGTCTAGGTTGCAGAAGGGAATCCCCACCAAACTATAGATGAGAAGGATAAGCCCTCACAAAATCCTAGCAAAGTATGGCCAAAATGCCTATAAAATAGACTTGCTATTAGACTTGGCTATGTATCCTATATTTAATGTGTAGGATTTGGTATAGTACAACTTAGGTCCTACACCTATACACTTTGAGTCACAATCAGACAGTGGAGTCATCATGAAAGATGTTGAAATTTCCAACACACCTAAACTGGTGGCAGCGAAGATTTTGGACTCTAGAGTGAGTAAAAAGAGCAAGAAGGGAACCTACATGGAACACCTAATTTAGTGGCAAGATAAATCAGAGGTTGAAGCTACTTGGGTAGCTGAGCATGAATTCAAGAAGTATGGAGTAGATTCTAAAATCCTATCACTGGAGGTGACATAAGTTCTTAGCCTTGGTAGCATGGTGCAAGAGCACACCTAGGAAGCAAGTTGGCTATCCCATTTTCTTGTGAAAGACCCTCTTCTAGATCAATGAAAATACATAAGGTCATGTGGAAAAAGTGTGGTGTGAGTGAGTCTAGTTTAGTGGGTTTTTCTAGGCTAAAGGCTCCAAATTAGCTTAATTAAGGCACTATACTTGATGATATCATCAAGTGGTAGGATTATGTTTTAATGTTTTTAGGGTCCTTTGGTGCCCTAAGAGGTCTCACTAAGGTTAGATAGGTTAGAATGGGGTTAAAACACCTCAAAGGTAAAAAGATGTAAAATGTTGCAAATGTTGCTCGAGCAACATTTTGCAAAATTTCAAAAGTTGCTGACAACAAATGTAAGCCTTAAAGTTTTCAGCCCTAGTAAGGTTTAGGGTTTCCTAAAAGGCCTAAAAATGTGAGTTAAGAGTATCTAGGGTAAGATAACCATAATTTAGAGGGTTGGTGGTCATTTGTACGACCTGGCATACTGAGCAAAAGAGGTTTTTATGAGAATAGTTCAAGAAGTTTTCAATAATAGTGAATCACTAAGCTTTACATGGATTAATTTAGGCACTATAACACTTGGAATCCATTATTTGGAATGTATTAGTGTGTTTCAATCTTTATGTTTGTTTCTGAGAATACTTTTCAAAGCATTTTGTAAATTCTTTATGTTTGCATAGTTTCCTATCCTGTTTCGATAGTGTGTGAAAGATGTAGACCTAGCTCCATTTCCCATAGTAGTTCTTTTATGGAATTTTGAGGTTGGAGACTAGGTTTAACATGCTTCAAGTTTCCATAAAGATGGGCCTTGCAAGTGCATGCAGTGATTTATGGGGTCTTTCCCTAGGTGAGCTGTGAATGAAGCCTAGCTAGGAAGACCAAGAAATAGTGTTGAGAAATTGTAGAAGGGATAAGTCCATGAGCCAAGAAGGCCATGGATGTGTTAATCTATGATGTGTAGGTATTAAATAATAAGGAGGACTTTCAAAGAAATTTATTGGCCAAGTTTTGAAGCCAAAACCCAAAGACTAGTCCAAAAACAAGACAAATGCCCTAAATCTAAAACAAGGTGTACAGATAGAGTTGTGGGTTAAGACCAAGAAAATCTTGGAGGTATTATGACATATGTTTAAAATTCCAAAGCATATTTGGGGGTCTTTGAGATGATTTGACTGAACATGAGATTCCTAAGTTTTAGGAGGCCTAATTGGGGCAAAAAGGCTACAAGGCCTAAAACCAAGGAAACTAGTTAGTAATGGTTAAAGGATCAAAATTGGAAAACAAAGGCCCATGTTAGGAGCCTACATGATAGTTAATGAAATCCCTTGACCTCCTACAAATCAAACTTTTGGTTAGGGCTTGAGGAACATGGATTAGGAGGCAGCTGACAAAGTCTTAAGTAATAAAGAGTATTCTGAAGGGGACCCGCTTATGTGTCAACTTGGTGCAATGTGATTTGATAAGTGATGGGTGACATGTCAACATGGGGCCTTAGTATTCACAGTGACTAAGATGCTGCAAGATCTCACGATTGTCGTTAAACTATTGGGATAAGTTGCACGGTTTTTATCTTTGCGGTTTAGCGACAACTGTTGATTTGGGTTGAGAGATGAGGATTGTTCAATGTGTCCTCTGCATCAGAGCTTTAATGATGTGGTCATCTCTAATTGGGCCATGGTTTCTATGACATGTCTCAGTCGCCAAATTTTTATACAACCAGGTGTGACATGCGATTTCTAGTGTGCTGATGTTTTTTGACATGGCATTTTCTCATTCACCAAAGGTTTTTTAAGTCACCGGTGGGGCTAAAGTTTTATTGAAAGGCAACAATCGTTCAATTGAATTGCATTGACAGTTGTTGTTATATCTTAAGATGGTTTTTCTGATAGTTTTGGGCTAGCGCTTTAGTGACAAGATGACACTTGCCTGTTTCATGACAAAGTAAAGTTAAATCATTGAATTCTTCACATGGCAATTTGAAATATTTTCATTGGCAAAAAATTGACCAGGGGTAAAGTTTTAAAGATTAAGTGGTTGAAGATGTCGATCATCTGATGCACCAAAATAGAAATGTTTCGATGGCTAGTTTTTGAAATTTCTTTTCTGTGACGTTTTCTTGCCTTGTGAGTTCTTGGGCCGCCAACTTTTAGTAATGGTGAAATTAATATGCTATGTGGAAAAAAGCTTTCACGCAGATGGCGAAGTTATATATCAAATTTTGATCGTTGTTTCTTCTCACTACTCTCACAAGCTTATCTGGTGATTGATGTTTTGTGAGTGGCATTCTTAGGCAAAGGAATTCTCGGGTGTCTAGTAGGTTTCTTTTGATTTCTGAAGTTTTTTGAAATTCTATGAAGATATTGTAAAAGTTTCCTATTATTAGTTGATAGGGTTTGAGGTTTCTTGAAAGTTTGTATCTTAAGTAAGAAAACCCTAGTTTCAAAAATGCCATCCAAAAGAAATTTATCTGGTCAAATAGACTATATAAAGAGGGGGATTTTTAAGGATTTAATGTAATTACTCCCACATTCTGATAATAGGCCACAAAGGGTTAAAGAACTTACTCCAAGACACCCTAGGGATTTAGTTGTAGATGGACTTTATGATAGAGGGAATTGGATGAGAGATGCTAATATGGGTGAGAAGGACATTGGTCTTAGTTTGTTCAGATCAGCTTTTTCACAAAGAAATACAAGTGCTCACCTGAGTAATGTGTGGCAATTTGACATTACAAGGTTAGTGTGCCCTGGAGTTTGTATGGATGCAGAGCTATTAATACAAATAGCCAAATGTTATGATCTTGTGACTAGATGTGTCAAGGATATAAATGGGAGGGACCTAATTAGCATCATAGAGGATGAAATTAAGGAAGTTTTTGCACTAACTAACCCATCTGTCAGATTGGCGAAGATAGACTTCAAGGAATTCACAGAAATATATGAAGCATAGAGAGACTTTTTGAGGTCTAGACCTTTGAGACAATTTTTGGTGTGGATTGGATCCATGTGTGTTGTGAGTGCAAGTACACCAGAACCTTTCAAGTTAGATTTGTTCAGTAAGAGAGCTTAGGAGGTCTACAAATCATTGACCTTAATTTTAGGACATGATGTGGCAACCCATATGCCCATTCCCTACATGTTCATGATGGTACAATCATTGCACCCCCAATTAGAATTAATTTTTTATTTTGCATCCCATTTAGCTGATTTAATTCATGAGGGGTTAATAGGAATGAAAAATTTGAAGGTTTCTAGACCATTTGGGTGGTATTCTATGCTCATGCATATGTTTTTATACAAGGGAGAGAATTTCTTCAGCAAAATAGTTAATATTGTGAAGGAAAGAGATGGAGAAACACTCCCTGTGCAATTATGGACTACAACCCTGTCATGGGATAGAATTGATGCTAGTTACATTACCTTTGACAGAGATTTTCCATCAAGCCTTAGGTCTATTTTATTTTTTGACAATCCAAGGATCCCAACTGAGTTACTAAGATTGATCAGGCCAAAGGAGTATTGTCGAGACATCAGTATTGTCCATAATTTTGGAGACATAATTTTATATTGAGTCTCCACAGTATTCAGAGTGTATGGTTCCAAGGTGGTGCCTTATGTTTTACCATATCAAGTCCCATTGAAATTGGGATATGCTGAGATTTTTAGACAGATTGGTAATTTAAAAGAAACCACACTCACTGGTAAGGGGAGGGGAACCTTTTTTCTAGATGTAACTTTAGCACATCAGTATGTAATCACAAAAGGAGGATGGGTACATCTACATAAGATTTTACAACCTTATAGAATGCCTAAAGCAGTAGTGAGATGTGCAGACACAGAAGGTTTTCTCTCAGGAGTTTCAGAGAGAAGGTGAGGTGTGCTCTTATTGAGCATCAATTTAATTTTCCAAATGATGTGATCAAAAATGAGTTTGAATTGCAAGCTCAATGGGAGAAGAAGGAGAAATGGATCATCTATAGTAGATTTATAGATTTTATAAGAAATTTTAATATAGCTTATGATCCATTGAAGCAGTTTGAACCATGGACAAGAAAGATAGATGCCCTAATGGAACATTTTAAGGGCCTCATGCAGGCGGTAAATTAGAAAAGAGAAGCTGTGAGCAAAATAGATCCTGAGAAAGCTAGGCAGATCTTGAGCCAACCAAAATATATGAATTTGACTCCAAAGGGAGTCTATACAATGCAGAGAAGAAGTGGAAACATAGTTCTTCTGCCTTCTCAGCAAAGGGGTGAGGATGTCCCTTCTATTTCAAGAGGAAAAAGACCAATTGATGATCCATTAGTGCAGGGACCCTCTCCCAAAAGGCAAAAGCAAGAAGAAGAAATACCAACAGAGGAGCTTTACTCTCCTTCCCAATTCCCTATCCAATTAGATGAACATGGGGTAGCAGAAAAACTTGTACAATTAAGAAATGAGGGAACTATTTTTATTTCTAGTGAGGATTTGCAGGAAGGAATTTCAGAGGCACCTAAAGAAGTGGCCATGGATCTTACATTTGAAGATTTCGAGGGTAAGCAAATAGACCCTATTTAAGTGACTCTTTCCTTGCTGATGATAAGTTTGTTAAAACTAGGGCATTCTCTCAATTTCTTTGGAGAATGAAAATAAATCAGTATAAAGAGATATGTGAAAAGAAGAAAGAAGAATCCCCTGCTAGGGATATAAAGGAAATAGCAGAAGAAACCAAAGTAGAGAGGAGGGGAGAGCCATAATTCATACAACAGGAATATTAATTTTTCCAGAATGGGATATTGCTGATGCAATTGTTTTTGACCAAGTGAGAAAGAGGAAAATGAAAAATCTTACTGTAGCAGAGCAAACTAAACAAGCTAAAAAGGGCATTACTTTTTCTAAGGATCATGCTACCCTGGCCATGTGGTTTTTGAACAAAGATTACGATAGAGGAAAGAGGAAAGATCTTTCTACAAGATATATAGGAAGTTTGATGGTTGAAAGAGTAGGAGAAACATTTGGTTTAGACACATCAAACTTAATCCTGGAGACTACTAAATTCAATGTTAGTGTAGCAGAGAAGGCTGCTAGAGAAAAGGAGGAGCTTAGGCTAAAATTTGAAATGGCCTTAAGATCTTATAATGAGCTCAAAGAGGAACTGATTCAAAAGGAAAGACTGATTGCTCAGTTGTCAAGACCATTAGATCACTGATCTCCTCAATTGGCAATTTCTGATAAACCTACAGTGGCTTCATTTTCAAGCCCAATTATTGTGTTTCCACTTTCTGCACTCCCAAAAACAAATATAGATTCAAAAGTTAATTGGGAGAAACAAAGATTAATAGAGGAAGCAGATAGATTGAAGGAAACCATGGCACAGCTAGAAAAAGAAAAGGATGAGAATATAAAGGCCACATCTTTTGCAAAATATGAGTATGAAGAGAAGATAACATATGCTATCATGGAGTTTGCTTCTAATTTGAAGCCCTCAATCATATTAGCAGATTGATTTCTTTGTTTGAGACTTTGAATAAGGAGAAGAATGAACTATCTCCAATTTTGAAAAAATGGATTGAAAGGTCTCCTAACATAAAGTTATTTCATATGTTGTCTAAAGGATAGGAGGACCCTGACCCACTAATAAAACTAGTGCATCAAATTGTGAAGAAATTGGTGCAATTTGACATTTTTTTAGGTAATTTTATTTAAAAATTAAACATGTTGAAAGTTGAGTTGATGCTTCCAAACTATGAACTAGTGCCTATCATTTTCACAGATAGAGGAGAATTAAAAGAAGCTTATAAGTGGAGAGAAGAAATGGATGGGCTTCTGATAGAAAGAATAACTAGTGTCTTAACTGACAAATTTTCTTTCAGTCACACTATCAAGTTACTAATTAGTGCTAAATCCAGGTTTGACTCAATTCCGTAGAAAGTCACTCAATTTAAGAGTGAGTGGAAATAGTTGTCGAGTAAAAGGGCTGAATTTGTCAATTTTGATTTCCCAAGTGAAGAGTTTTACAATAAATGGATATATCAGTACATACTGGAAGCAATAAGGGTTGATACTCCACCAGCTCCGTGATGCAAGTCGTAGCATTTATTTTTGGGTCACATAGTGGTTGAGATATTTTGAAGGCATTCATTGCAAAATGGACAACAGGTGTTGCAGATCAAATATGTTCAAAGAATGCCAAGTACAACATTAAAAACATAAAGCAAGTTGGCTCAACAATAATTTTCTCACTTGCTGGACCAAATGTATTAATTGTAATTTTTGTAGTTGTTGCAAAGTTTTTAGGGTTAAGATTTTGTAAACACTAGAATGACCCGTAGCTTATTTGCATTTCCTTGTATATAAAAGGATTTCCCATGGTCATTCTAGGTATTGAGAGTTTAAGAATGAAAAGATAGAGATTCTAAAACCCTAACACTCAGTCAAGGATTGTAAATTTTGTATCATTCTGTCAAGACAATAGAGAAGAAGTGCAAGGTGCTGCTATTTTTCCTCAAGCTTGCTACTCAAAATTTGATGTATACAAACGATCAAGGTTATACTTAATACAAATCTCAAGTCTTTTTTCTTCTCCATTGTGTTTATTCTATGAATCTTTAAGTCTTTTACAGGCTTATGTGAATGTATTTCTTCTTTGAGATTTGATCTAGGTTGGATTAAATATTGCTTAGGGTGAAATAAATGTTCATTAATTCACACACAGATTATCTGGAAGTAGGAATCAGTTGAGATATTTTTATTTATATTTGAAGACCAGTTATTCCTAGAATTATCTTTGTATCCATTCTGTTTTCTAATACTTTGCCCAGTGGATAAGGCACTAGCCTGTATCTTCCTATCTATGTTTTGTATGGAATGATTGAAATCTTGAAATCATAAAAACATTTAATCATTACCAGTCTTTTACTTTCATTTACATTTATGTTTTCCTACCCAGTGATGGAGGATCAATGAACAATAAGTTATTGTTTAGCATTCTCTCACTATTTTCATCTGTTGAAAGATCCAATAAAGAAATAAGGGGCAAAGTTAGAACTATCAGTCAAAGTTAACACTATTAGATCAGGCATACCCACCTTGGTTTGACAAAGCCAGAAGCAAAAGAGGGAATATCCATCCCTATAGTTGGTCTAGTTTCTTATAGATTGCCCACATTTGGAATAACCAATCTTTAATATCCATCATAGGCATATTGGTGTCTCTTTGAGTATAAACTCCTTTTCAGGAACCAATAGAAAGGAATTTTTATTACACGGTCTAAGTATGTTAATGAAATACTGAAAACTTTTGGAATGGAGGATGCTAGACCAGTGGGAACTCCTATTGTTACTAGATAAAAGTTATCTATGAATGATGATGCTGTAGAAATTAACCAGACTTTGTATAGATCCATGATTGGAAAATTTTAGTATGATGTACATAGTAGACTAGATATTACATTAGCTATTGGGATTGTGGCAAGATTCTCTGCCAATCCTAAGGAAACACATATGATGGCAGTGAAGAGAATTATGAGATACTTGAAAGGAACTGCTAACTATGGGTTATACTACAATAAGAATGACAAATTTGAACTTAGAGTATATACTGATGCTGATTAGGCAAGAAATGTAGATGACAGAAAGAGCACTAGTGGTGGAGCTTTCTTTCTAAGATAGAGATTAGTCTCTTGGACAAGCAAGAAACAAAACTACATTTCCCAATCTACTATTGAAGTCGAGTATGTTGCTACTATAGTAAACTATTCAAATTTGATATAGATAAAACAATTGTTGATAGGCATGAAAGAAAAAATCACTAAAAATGTTGTTATCTTTTGTGAAAACACAAGTGCTATCAATATTTCTAAGAATCAAGTGATGCACACTAAGACCAAGCACATAGCAATCAAGTATCACTATTTGAGGGAATTGGTACAAGACAAGGAAGTCTGCATTGAATATGTGAATACAAAAGAACAATTGGCAGACATATTCACTAAAGCTTTAGCTAAAGAAGCTCATGAGTATTTGAGAAGTCAATTAGGGGTCCTTCCCCTAACTTAGGCTGCCTAGTCAAGCTAGGAGCACTGCATCAAATATGCTACAACAGAATATTTGACACATTGATGCAGAGGATTTTCACACTTTAGGACTATCCTAGAGCTATGAAGAAGAAGCAAAGACAACAAATCAGTGATAAGCAAGATGATAGAGGGAGAAACACAGAGCTGCATAGTAATATCTACATCTATTGGATGTGAGTTTTAGTTGCTGCTTTGGCATTTTTGTCAAATAGGGAGAATGAACTGAAATGATACTATAACACATGAACTGAAGAGTAGAGATGATGAACAGACATGAAAGATTAGGATAGAGGGAGATCCAAATACTTTTGACAATCACAGAAGTGAGATTTACAAATTCTGAATCAGAATGAAGCTAAGGATATTATAAATTTTCTCTGATGAATAGATAAGTTTTGGATTGTTTAGTAATCCATGTATTGTTCATGTAATTTCATATGGTGTTTCCATCAATGCCAAAGAGGGAGATTGTTAGAAACTGCAATTGAAATAATTTTTGTATTATCATTGATGTCAAACCTTAACTAGTAAGACTATTGCTACTTAGGAAAGTACTATATCTATTGAATTGTTGAGAAAGAGTGGGGCAATGTTGGTAACAATAGCACCTAGGGAAAGGTTGAGTTATCTTGATACTAGAAAGTGTAATTGACTATGTTGCACAATGATATGACAATGTATTGTTTATCTTAGTAAAGTTGAAGACTAAATTGGTAGGCTTAACCAAGAAAAAAAATGAAGAAATCATGTTTAAGCCGAGTTATGTTAGTGTCAACCGAGTATGAGTAAATTTTCAAGGAAGACATTGAATGCTGAGGAAACAGTTTTAGTAGTGACCAAGCATTTTACATGGAGACTGAGTGAATGATCACGGTATTGACCGAGCATAAGCAATTTTGTATTTGAAGAGAATTCATTTTAGAGATGACATTGTTTGAATTCTTGGATTGTGTAAACCATGCTAACTTCATTTATTGATTGTATGGAAGCATTTAATGCTTTGTAAAATGTGTTATTGTAAATATTTATGAGATTCGAGATGATTCTAGAAGTGGAGATGAAGAACATGAAGCGGGTAGATTAAATGAATCTAACCTAACCCTAAGATCTACGAAGGAGATTAAGCGACAAAAGATGAGTTAACCTAATAGAGGAAAGTATTAAGGAAATCAAAGCATTAGGTATGGGTATGCATGGGTGAAGTAGATGCTGGAAGAATAGTAAAGTTTTACTAATTGTATAAGCGAAAAGCCTAAAGAAAAGTGTGGTGATTGCTTGAAGGAAAGTTTTGAGCAAATCAGAGATGGAGATGGAAACATTTCAAAGTTAGTAAACCAACATTTGTGTACAGAATTGGATCTGACATTTGCAAAGTGAGTTGTATGTTTCTCAGATCAATACTACTGCTACTTTCTAACCATTGTAATAGTCAAAATCCTTTTAATAGAGGTTGACCTAATAGTCATGTGTTAATTCCTTTGAACAAGGTTGTATTCTAATGGAGTGTATGTAAGTCCTTTGATAAGGCTCACTTTTAATAAGGTGATTGAAATCCTTTAACCGATTCCCACCTGATAGTGTGTATTGTAACCTTTGATAGAGTTGGCTTTTAACCAAGCTCACTTCATAAGAGTGAAAATAATAGTAACATGTTACAAAGTGGTTTTTCTCATATTGGGTTTCCACTATAATTCCTGGTGTCAATACTTGTGTGAATGTTTTGGTTTGAACATTTTTGTGTTTTACATGTTAGATACAGCTGGGTAGTGGACTGCATTGTTATATGTTTCTATTATTGAATCAGTGATGACTGAGTTTGTTTTGGTTGCTTGATCTGATTTAAAGAAAAGTTTTTGAAGTTATTTTATACATCAGGACCTTGAGAACAATTGATTCACCCCCCCTCTTTGTTGTTCTAAATCATATTAACAAATGATGCCTACAAAAGATGCACTAATATGAATATTCATTGTGAAAGGATGGACTTTGTTAAGAGTCTTATGAAATACATTTAGTAGATATGAATCCTAGTTAGGAGATTTTGAATCCCTGTTAAAAGATTCTAACCCTGTTAAGAGTGATGGAAGATAAAACCTGACCCACTGCCCAAACATCTTCAATGGCAAGATCACTGAACACACTGTCCAACTGACCTTAAGATTATTCAAAGAATAATATTAAATAAGTTACGTCCTTCACTGTGCCAAATGGCACTCATTTCTATAACAGATCTCAATTTTAGATCTCTGTACTTCACATGTCTTCCTTCACAATTTTGCTTTCACAACTGCATTGGCTCTCTTCTTCACTTCATGCATACATTTGCATTTAATCATAATCAATCACTTTCTTATTCAGACATTAACAAGTAAAAACATTCCCTCAGTTACACCACACTCAAATAATTAAAAATGAGTCAGCATACAATTACAAAATAAAAGTTTCCACATGCTACATCAAAATTACACAAAACTATCAGCTTCCAAATATAATAATTCTCCACTCGTGTGACCTCAAAGTTTGTGCTATCATCCATGTCACTATCAATGTGTTGCTAGCTTCTCTTTAACTACACAAGACTAGATTCCATCCTGATTAGGAGATATCATCCGATTTCCACAAACCGCTACTCAAGAACACTGCCTGAATACTGCTTCCACCAAAATGCTCATAACTTCCATGAATAAATGAATTACTATATGTGCTCTTAACAATAAACATATAACATATCAAAGAGTATAACCTCAACATTGCATAGTGCCAACTACAATATAACATGTGCACTAATCAAAACACTACCTACTTTTCTGTAAGTCTCTAGAAGATCACTGTGTTGACATCAATGACAATCATAGTCATGAATGCAACAACAACTGCTACAGAATGACTGCCAAGCATTCACTCCTAACAAGCTTGTGTTTGTAGTGTTCCTGATAGAGTTATAGGTAGTGTTCTATGTATGGTTGTCTGTATAGTTGTCTTATGGGTATGCACCCTAGGATATATGTTGCAAAAATGTTAGTGATGTTAAGATCATGGATGCATGGTCTGATGATGAACGCAAGTGAAGTTATGCAGTCATTATTCACTAGTAGCAGTTTTCTATGTTTGTTCAGCAAAGCCAACAAAGATTTTATTGGTTCTTCAGTTGTGCCTATCTTTAGGATATGCACCCTCAGAGTTAAGCTTAGAGATGAGTTATTGATGTTCAGTTAAGAGTGCATGAGTTAATTCATCTTGTACCAAAAATTCTAGTTGTTTCAGTAGAGTTGACAGTGTGTAGCATGCGTCTACAATTATCTTAATTCCAGATAGGTCCCTAAATATGTTGCGTGCATAATAGAGCTAACGAATATTTTTTGGAGTTTATTATAGTTTTTCTATTATGAGTTCGAGGTGGTTCTAACAGGCTGACTTGATTATATCATTTAGAGGAAAGATATTTATAGGTAGTCATTTGTGATTGTTGGAGTGTGGTTCATGGTTGATTAAGCAGAGAAAAGAAGAGTGTGCAAAGTGTTGAGCCATCAGAAGAAGGTCTATGTGACTAAGTAAAGTGTTTGAGCTATACATTGGAACTGATCCAAATAGGAGGTCAAAGTGCACTTCACCAAGATCTAGATATAGTGTGTATATGTTATTCAGAAGGTTGTAGCTTTCACCCCTTTAAGCAGTGAGCTCTTAGATAGTGTATCCTCTCCCCTAACAAGGACAATTGTAAAAGACTCCTAATAGGGTTTGACCCTTAACCAATTCTATTATACTTTATATATTGTAAAGCTACTCCTAATAGGGTAAAGGATCTTCTAACAAGGATCATTATACACTAATACAAAATATTAGTGGGTATCAAGTCCCACCAGAGTTTTTAGCTATTTGGGTTTCCCTATAACCAAAATATTGGTGTTGTGTTCATGTGTTCTTTCATTGTGTTTATGCTTTATGTTTAAGTATAC
The DNA here is from genome assembly GCA_027943335.1 of Chamaecyparis obtusa. NCBI lineage: Eukaryota > Viridiplantae > Streptophyta > Pinopsida > Cupressales > Cupressaceae > Chamaecyparis > Chamaecyparis obtusa. Next base: position 276,793 of record BSBK01007708.1, read on the forward strand.
TTAATTGGATAAAGAATTGAATCTTGTAGATAATTGATTCACCTCCCCTCTCAGTTATCTCTTGGGACTATTCCTAATAGAAGGAACCTTCAAATCTAGATTCAAAAACCTAGACCCAGATCTCACCTCGCTCTAATACCACCTAACGTAAGTAGGAACAAGGAGGGGCCAAACAATGGCACACCCTACCAGGTCCACCTTGCAGAACAACACGCAGAAGAAACAACATAATAGTGGGAGAGAGAAAATGTAGGATCTTTCTTATATTATCTTCAAATTGATTCAAACATGTTCGGCTATAAGGCCTTCCTAGTAACAAACATATATTACAATGAAACATAGAAGTCCTCAAACATGCGAGGATTTGTGAATAATCTCTAATCTTATATCTTCCTACTTCTATCCAAAACTGCCTCCTAAAACTCTAACCAAACAACTATACTTATACAAGAGGCTACCGAACTGAGTCAATCTTCAGATCCATAATGAATGGAAGGAATGACCAGATCTAGTTCCACACGCTTTGCAATATGTCATGCCCAAAATAAACAACCAAAAACACAACAATTTTTTTTTTAAAAGGGAAGGTAAAGTTGTGTTGGTGAAAAGTATAAGTTGTTCATAAGCTAAAAGAGTCTAAGATCAAGTTATAACTCGGGTTGCTCGAATCGGGTTTAAGGCGGAACCCTAGGGTATGAGGCTACACTCGCAAAGATATCTGATGGGATGATGATTCTAGAGAGAATACAATTCAATTAAAGAATGATAAGTTTAGCGGTGGCGTTCGAGGGTTCGATATAATACGACATGTTTCTATAATATTACGACAATGATCTAATGTTCTACCTAAGCAATAAATAATTTGTTTCACTCTAAGCTAGGTCGAGGCATAAATACCACTAACCATGGTTGATGGCCAAGTGGATTATTGTCGCACATCGTGCATGCTCTAATCTAGCAATTTACCAAACCTTTTTACTTGCGAACTAATATTTCAATCAATTGATCTACATGATGAGAGTAGTCATCTCCTCGTTAGCTTATTGGTTTGACAACAAAAGAGAGACGATCATCTAAAGGATCTTCCACTAATTAACCAAATTTCTAATATTTACAAAAGATAGTAAAGTTTACGCTGATAATCTAAAAGAACAGAATAGAACATTAACTTAATATTTTAAATACAATAACATTATACATGACCCATGATCCAATAACCACAATCGGGATTAACTTCTAATCTATAAGGCCCTAGTACCCTTCTAACCTAGTGTTAACCAGGATTAATAATATAATGAAGAATTATTGAATAAAATAATTAAATAAATGATAAGATTAAACAATGACAATATAAATACTTAATGACATATCTAAGGTATCCTTTCTTGCACTAAAAAAAAACCTACTACCCTATGACATCTACACCTATTACCCTTCAAGCTCTTAAACTCACAAATGCTATAAAAAAAATGCCAACAACAAAAAAAAAAACATATTAATCATTTAAATAAATAAAATTTATTTCTAAAGCCATGCATCCACTAGTCCTACACAAAGGACACATCACATCTAAACCTAGGGGCTACTATCCTCAAACCTACCACCTCCTTACCCCTAGACTAACTTATAAAACAATTTAGCCATGACCCAAGTCAAAGGGGTGTATCTCAAGGCAAGGGGGTCAAAATTTTGGTGGGACCCACTTCTAACATAAAGTTTTTTGCAGATATCAAAGTTTAGGTGGATGGGAAATGGCTCCCAAGGTAAATACATCATAAAAGAAAAGTAGAACATCTTCCCAAAAAGATGTCCAAGCACAAGGTACGCATGGAAGGAAAAAGGAGTTGTTTTTTTTTTTTTTGACAAGGACATGAGTCATGAGTACATGTCAGAGGTAGGTGTGCTAGGGAAGAGGGAAAGGCTATGTGGGGCCCACCATAACAAGTGGAGACAAGACATGGAGAAAGTCTTTTATTGGTTGAAGTTTACTCTATATTATTTTATTTTTTGTTCTATTATAGACTTGCCAAGTTTTTGAGTTTAATGTTGTCTACAATATGGTTTGGTTTTGTTAATTTTATTTAGTGTCTTAAGTAATCAACAAGGAATATTCTCTGTGTAGTATGGGGATAATTTTATCCCCATACATTTTCCAGAGAGCAATATTGCTCTTGAAAATTTTGGAAGTGTATATTTTTTTTAAGAACATAATTTTCTTCATCCTTCTATATTTTGATTACATTGAGCTATTGAGTGCATGAATATATAAATTAATATGTTATGAAAGTTGATAAATAAAGTGTTAAGGAAGAGGTTTTCAATGGTATCATTTATGTTATTGGTCCTTATTTTCTTGTTATTACAAATGTTGAGAAAAGAGCATAGAACTTGATTCATTTACACATGAATATATATCTATGACAAACTTCCAATCTATTTTTAAAGAACTTACTTTATCCATGCATAAGTTAAACTTTAGAAGACATTGAAACTATCATATTGCATTCTTATCAACTCGAATATTATTTCATGAAGATGACTCCATTAATTTAAGAAGCAAATTCTAATAGACATGATAGAAAGGAAATTACATTTTCATTTTAGTCATCATATCAAATTCATTACTCAATTTCTTATGAGGAAGGAGCATTTACATTCTATTTATATAATACTACTTGGAGAAGATATTCAATGAGATACAATCATAACATAACAACTTCACTTCATCCCAATGCATGTATCACTTCATATGGAACCAATAATAAGAACAACTTTACATTTTACAACAAGGGGAAGATCTTCTTCAAGATCATCAATGCAACCACACATGAAGGTTTGCTACAAGCATATCAAGGAGGGGATTTCTTCAAGCTTTTTCCACATGAATCTTTGGCTTTCAAATCTGCAATAGAGAAGAGAGAACCATGGGTGCTCACCACCCAACCTAGGTCTCTTATGAGACCACCCCCAAGCTTGGAGGACCAAGGATAAATAGGTGACAATCACACAATCCACAAAAACATGATTTCAATCAACAAAAAACACCCTCCCAAGGCTTGCACAAGTGGATTCAACATGAGCCCATACAAGGAAGAAGGTGGAGCTTCCACATAGGAGATGACCAATGAAAATACATACAATGGCATGCCTCTTCAAGGCAATATCTTATACTTTCTTTCAAAAAATCCTCCCTTTATCCATTCCAAGGATAGGATGAATTCAATGGATTGCAAGGGCCCATACACCTTGCATTTTTCCCTCTCCTTCACATGAGAAGAGACTCTACACTATCATGGAATTCCAACTAACCCCTTCTTCCATACATGGCTACTTCTTCCCTATCCAAGGGTGAGTAATGCCATCACTCCCTTCACAAGAACTCTCATATTCAAAAGAACAAAAGAACACAAGCAAAAATCCAAACCCAAAATCCCTTCCCATACATAGCAACTCACAAACATGCACATATACAAGAAAGAAAGGAAACATATTGATCTACTTGAAACAAGAAATGAAGTTCTTCCATGGCAATAACAATGGCTATGGAGACCAACCTTCACAATGTGTGATGGCAAAATGAAGTTGAGAAGAGCCAATTCTCCTTTTTTTTTCCTCCCTTTCTCCAAAAACCCTAATGTCTCTAAAGATAGAGAGTGGGTGAACACCCACTAACTCTATCCAGGACCTCTAAAAAGGCCCCCAATTTTCTATCCACCCACCAAACATAAATGCAGACTTGACTCTATGGTCTACTTGGTCTCCCTTGTCCCCCCCCCATGATTAATGCTTGATTGGAAGGCCAAATGAAGTTGGGTAAGGGTCAAGATCCATCCAATCTCGTAGGTAAAGGTAAACGGGTCCAAAGAAAGGTTACCAAAGTCTCTAGGGGATTTAGGATATGCTCAAAACCTTCCTTACACATACCCCTAACATTAGGATACTTAAATAATGTCAAAAATGACCCCTAGAACCCCTTATTGGCCTCTAGAAGTGGCTGGAATAAAATAAATTTAAATGCGTACATTACAAGTGTCAAGTGACACTAACAATTGCACATTACATACAAATGCCATGAACGACAACGCGAGGCTAACTACTAATGCACATGAAAATTCACTTTTTACGACAAGTTCACGTTACAACGAGGCTTTATAATCCCACATTGGACTAAGCCTTGGCTTACTCAGTTCACATGTGTTTATCCTTGGTTCTCCGTTAATTCCCATGGTTCTCTTACCTGCACACTTCACATCGAGCATCAGTGGTTCAAGATGATAACTTTACATGAAATATATATATTCACTTTCCTATTTAGTATCATAACTCAATATGTGTAATTCAATTCAAATTACCAATTTCTATTCCATGATATCCAAACATCATAAGTACATGAATCATCTAGTGCAATAATCAAATCTAAACATGAATAATTCATTTCACCAAACATGTATGATAAAAATCAAGACGTACTCTAGATCCACATCCACACATACATAATATAATAATCACCATCGAAATATCGTATCTCGAGTCTCTATCAAAATAGATCAACAAGTGTATCGATGTATCAAAATGCAGAAAAGAAAAGATGCTATGACGGGTCGGGGTGAGGCCTTACACAATAATAGATACTAGCATTAAATCTGTTACCCAAATTAAGTGCATAAGTTAGTGTCAACAGAAACTCAAAAGAAACCCATCGCTAAGTAGAGCCAACTGAGCACCAAACAAGCATCACTGAGTGCAAGAAATTCACTGAGTGCCAGAGAGATAACCAACCAACACCGATGAACAAAGGAAACTGAGCAATACCAAACCAACTTTATCAAAGCAGGAACCAAGCAACTCAAACAAACTCAAATATGTTTTTGGTGACATAGGATTGCCAAGGACCTGAGATGCTCCTGCATCAAACTCCAAGGCTAACGAATTAGATAACATTGCAGCCAGTGGTTGATTTTTGAAGATAATATCATTGGAAGGCAAGTCAACTTTCATAAATTCAAATTTTACCTACATCCAGCAATAGTCGACAATTTTTAAAACTGGTTTAATGCTTAAGGATTTTTGACAAGTTGATCCAATTTGAGAAGCGTCACATCAAGTCAATTTTCTCACTTCACTTGTGTTGCCAGCCTTTATGAGTTCTAGAAAATCCATTTTGTTAGATTAGTTAGAGCAATAAGTGTTCAATAAAGGACACAAGGTGGAAAAGTTTTCTTTGGAGTCGAGGTTCACTCTTCAAAAAGTTGGATGGAGTGAGATATGAATCTCATCTGCCAAGAAAGGATGGGCTAGTTGCTTGAGTCAGTCATTGGGAGTCTGTATATTAATCTCATCTGCCAAGAAAGGATGGGCTAGTTGCTTGAGTCAGTCATTGGGAGTCTGTATATTAGCCTGAACAATCGCCTAGCCAATTTTACATCTCTAAAATTTGGTTTTTTTCTAGAAATTTTTTTACTCATTCATTTCCCATCGCCATTTAAGCAAGTTACTATTTTTAGCCAATTTGTCGGAGGAATATAATGGTCCAATCATGATAGGTGAGAGAGGTTAACGTCAAGGAAACTTTTGTCAATGGTCCCAAGGCATTTATTGTCAAATGCATGGATAGCTGGCACTTATGCTTCAACAAAATAGTGTATCTTAGGGAGTGGGATTCATTCTATCAAGTGAATCTAGTTTTTTGTAGAAAGTTATTTCTTGTCTTAGATGGATTCCCCTATCAAATTGCACGTGAGTGTAGAGTAAACTGCCTTTGATGCCCACATTTACTGAGAAAAATTAAAGGAAGTTTATTTATTCCATCAAAGAGTGGTCCTCCTTGCAGTTAAAGCAATTTTGGGAACCAATTTCTTTCTCTCCAACCACAGATACATAGTAAATATGGACATTTGTTTCAGCTTCTTGACTAGTATTCTAGTGGTAGGTGCACAAAAAAATAAAGCAGAGGAAATATGCTTTTGCCTCTTTGATGGTCGATACATCAATGGCCTCCATAATGCAACTATAGGGATTGATGATGATTTGTTCATCTCCTTCCCATAGGATCTTCCCATTGTTATGACTATGGGTTGTCATTTTCCTAAACTGGGAAACAATCCTCGATGAAACTTCTACGAAGGTCCCCCTAGATGGTTTTTTATCCTCTAGGGTTGGGAATGGGAACACTAGCCATTGAGGCTTTCCTCAATGAAAAAGGAAATGAACTTTCTATCTAGATTTTTGGGAATAGAAGAGGGCAGGGACTCTCTATATGGAGATGATTTAAAAGAAAGCATGGACAGGGTATACCAATATAGATTTGAGGAAAGAATGGACAGCCTTGGGAGCCTGCATTCTTCAAATGTAGATGAAAGGGAGAAGGATGAGAGTGATGAAGCTAAGGATGAGGAGGCAGATGAAGAGGTGAAAGGGGATGATGAGGATGACGATGATGATGATGATGAAGAGGAAGCTGAGGATGAGGACAACGATGTAGAATCAGCAAATTATATGGACCAAGCGAACAATTCTAGTTCCCAACCTGAAGATGAGGAAAATCAAGATTCCTCGGCAAAGAGTTCAGAGCAAGATTCAACTTTTGCTTCGGATTAATATTGGTGCAATGTTCCTTCTCAAGAATTTTCAATGTTTTTAGTTCATACCTATTACTTATAGTTTTAAATTTCTAGTAAAAGCTAGATTCTCATCATTTTTTTGTGCAGTTTTAGGAGGAACTGAGCTTTGTTGCTCTGCCTTTGATGTACCTCGAATATGATATGGACTTATTTGGTATTAAGTTTCATACTGAAAACTCATACTATGTTATAATATTTTAAATATATTAATCGAATCCTTTCGACCTTGGCCCCTTTCTAATAAAAAAAAATATAAGTCTTTTCATAATTGACTTTTCATTACAAAATTCTTAAAAATTCTTATTTTAAAAAACACACATTAATTTCCTTCTTAAAAGAATTTCTCTTTTCATAAAAAAATTTATTCTTAAAATGACAATTGGAAAGTTAACTATATCTAAAACTTAATATTGTTTTAAAAGATTTAAAAATAAATAAATTTAAAAATACTTAAAAAAATAAACTAATAATTATTTTAAAAATATATTATAAATTATACTCAAATTTATATCTCTAAGAAAAATTAGAATAAAGTTAAGTACTCTTTAGTGAAACTGAAAACAAAGCTAAGTACTCGTTAGTGAAACTGCGAATACTCTTTAGTGAAACTGTCAACTGAAATATTAGTAATTGCAATCTATAGAAGTTTCAAACCTCACCAGGCTATAAATTTTTACTCCATATTTGAACGGTTTAATTTATTATTATTATTATTATTTAAATATTGTTTCGATTCTTAGAGCAAAAGGAAAAGTTAACCGAGACCCGCACTAGCCTTCATTTTATCAAAGTGCGTGAGAAATTCTTTAGAAATTATTTCGAGGTGTACGAAAACCACTTTAACAATGTCCATAATAAATGCAAATAACTCACATTAGAGTTGTATGTTTTCTCCTCTCAGCTTCACGTCTCTCCTCATCTGTGTTTATTGCATTGGATGTAATGGTATCTTCTCTAAATGCTCCACCTCCTGCAACTGATGATTCTTCGAAAAGGTTTTCTGTGCCTTGGGAGGCCTTCAAAAAAAATTCTACATTGGCTGCCGACCTTTTCACTTTAGCTTGTTTTCTTGTGTTTACTTTTCTGATAGGCTCTGATGTCTGTCGCGCATTCAAAAAACGGGCGACTTGGCTGCCTGGTAAGGCCTTTGCTCTCAGTGGTGTAACAGTGCAGATAATTGTTTGGTGGACCAGTTTAAGTAATATTTATACTGATTATGAGATGAACATTCAAAGTTTGATCCCGAAACATGAATTGGTTGTTAGTGGAAGAGTTGCTGTGTGTGTTTTTATAGGCTATTTGCTGCCTGGAATGTCTGCTCCAAGTGTCAGAGTTTTTGGGGCTTTAGCAATAACTATATGTGCTCAAATTGCTTCTGAACTGCTCCTTCTATACAATCAAACTTATACAAAACCTAAGATTACATATCCTGAGTCTGGATTGGTTGATCTAAACTGCCTGAAGAAGTACTACCCAAAATCCAAGTATGGACTTGTTGATCTGGAATGCATGAAGCGGGCTAATTCAGAGTTGAGAACCCAATTTGTCCGAAACAATGAAAAAGAGATAAGCTGGTCCAAAACTACAGATCTGATTTTATTGATATGTGTTATAGTCCTTGGTCTAATATTATGTTGCACTGTTTTAGCGAGTAAAACCATTCGTGGCCTGTTGAGGCAAAGGGTTTCTTCCATTGCAAAGGAGAGTAAGTTCCACTTTTCAAAAGAGAGGATGACAATTTCCTCCATTAATGAGGAAATTCAATCCTCAGATGAGAAGACGGAGTCAACTTGGGATGATTTTGAGGGTGAAGTGCTTAGGTCATGTTTTGTTGCTCGTGTCTGCCAAGTTGATTATGTGATCTCCAGGTCAGTTTTGGGTTCAGCTGTTTGGATATTAGTCACCATTTGTGTCATAGTCTTCTGCAAGTCAGAGGGATTTTACGTAGTTCCATTCCTTTGTTTCGTCACAATGGGATGGGTTATTGTTTCCTGGAGATGGTTGACTGCCCAGTTATATTGTCCGCCCAGACATAGTAGGAGAAGGTGGTTTTGCTTTGAAGATTTCTGGACAAGTCATATTGTTGAGTGGATTGATATGTACGACTTGAAAAGAGAGCGGCGTCGATTCCAAAAATCAAAGTCGAAGATGCCTAGTTCGAACAAGTCTCAGGGCTTGTGTACGAGGATATTTACCAAAGTCAGGTTCCACAAGTTGTTATATCTGGTGCTCATACTTCAGGTATGTGTGGTCCTTTTCTGCAAAGTTTTTGGGCTTCTATCAGAGCTTACTGTGGGTGAATTTTTATATTGGTGTCGTAGATTTGTACATCGGTGTCGTAAATACATGATGAAGGAAGATGTAGCTAGATCACATGAAAATTATACAAAAAGTTTGGAGTCTTTATGCATGCCAGGAGAAGATCCCTCTTTTGTGTGGGAAGCCAATAAAATGTCATTGAAAAAAGCAGAGTGTCTAATGAAGAAAGGTTTCAAGGAAGGCAGCTCAAGTGAGGAAATCAACTCAATTTTCCGCCAATGCTCTGTGCAATGGGCGGAGGATGGGATGAAAATTCTAATGATGCTCAAAGAAAATGCAATTCCTTCAGTTTTGAGCCATTTTTCAAGTGTAGAAAACCATTTTCTGAAGATGACAGTAGTGTCACTCATCAGTATCTACATTAGATTGCACAAGGCCAAGTCAGATCGTTTGACAAAAGTTATGACAGCTTGTCATGAAGTGTGGGACTTGGTAAGCTTCGCAGATGAGTGTGATATTGATCTGCAGGCTGATAAAATAAACCTCCTCGATGATCTTGACAAAGAGAGTGATCAAGTCTGTATTGCCGCAAACAGAGAGTTCTATAAGCTGCAAATGAAGTACAAAGAAATGGCTTCTGAGTCCAAAGACAATGAGAATGTACATGGATTTCTGGAGGATTTATTGGAGAAGTGTGAAAACAAGCTCAAAAAAGAAAATATACTACAAGGCAATAGCAGGTTTCCTAGAGATTTAAGTGATTCCAGGAACTGGACAAAACTCGCACCAACCTACGCCCTCTACAAACTATGCAAATTGATGCAGGCTGAAGATATTGAAGATTTTGTGGTATGGACAGAGGAATCTTTGAGGAATGTTATTGCATTTTCCATGTCAAATCTACCAAATATGATTGTAAAGCAATGTTGGATATGGGCACAAGAGTTTGAGGAAGACAAGTTATGGGAAGCAATTCAGCTGGCAGGCAAATGCAGGGGAATGATGGAAGAGTGGGGGAGGGAACCAAAGCCGAAAGTGAATACCACACAGCCTAAAACGTTATACCAACGTTTTAAAATGTGGATATTATGTCGCTCAGTGGAGGAACCGCCAAGCCAAGGAGATCAAACATTGAGCAACACAGAGCAATGCACAATTGAAGTCAAGGAGTCTCCATAGGGACGCATTGATTTTTAATTATCCTTTTTAAACATATATATAGGTCTTGTGTGTGTGTGATGTTTTGTCCAAAATTTGAGGTTTGCTTTCTTGATAAGATTGTACTAGACTGGGTCTTACCCATATGAGTGTCTTCTAAAGTCTATTCATATAGATCTTAAAATAGCTTTGAGTGGTAGATGTGAAATGTTTGTAGAAATCCATAGATTGCATGTGGAAGCATTGATAGAGCAAGTGACCTTTCACTTTCTCTTAAATTAATATGCTTGAAGAGTTTTTTTCCCTCTTATTAAAATTCAAGGTGTATAGAGCTTTGGATTTTATAAATAAATATTTTTTTATTATCTATGATTTATTCTATAAATAAATAATTTTTTTATTTAAGAGATATTTGTATTCATGAATGTCTTATTGGATATTGTTTTAAATAAAGTTAAAAGTCTTCATTGTTAATAATAATTTAAATAATATAAACTTTTATAATATTTTTTTATAGATAAAATTTTTTATATTTTTTTATAGATAAAATTTTTTATATTTTTTTCTATTCAACTATTGTTTGTAACACTTAATTTGACATTTTACTAATCTTAGATGGGAGATTCAATATTCAAGGCTACTACATCTTGACATGAAATAGTATTGACAGAATCGTTTGAGCTTAGGTCATTTATAATTGCATGCACCAACTAAAATATAATTTTAAAAAATATCTAGGAACAAGAAAACCATTCATACTTTTCTTTTCCTAAATTCCACTAGAGATTAACCTATCAAGCCGGTATCTCAAACTTATCCCTAGATCCCATATTTGTAGATTCCTTGATAGCCTTTTGAACCATATTGTTAGTGTCACATTACTAGGGTATTTCTCAAGTGGGCATTACTGAAGCTTCATACCCATTTGGGATTTCACTAGTTGGTGTGACTAAAAATTCAAACCCCTTTGCGAAAATATAGGTGGGTGCAATAGAAAATCTATAGATTCAATTTGAAGTCATGTTCCTTAAGCCAAATGAAAAAAACTCAGTAAACCATGAAGAAAAGAAATAACAAGAAAATAATCATACTTAGAATTTAGAGAGCTGAATTGTATCTTTATTGCTACTATAAATAAGAATTAAAGAAGGCTAAATATAAAGAATTCACAGCTTCAGAAAAAATAAGAAAACAAGAGTAAATTTGTTATTTTAAAACAATACTACCCTATGCATGTATATGAACATGCTTTATTTGCATAAAAATAAAACACTTATCCTAAAAAAAACACATCATCAGTTATCAATGTAATCCCCCTTGATGCTGAGAGGGCTTGCAATCTGATCATAAAGAGCCAAAAACTAAAATTTTGTAACTGCTTTGGTGAATATATCTGCTAGTTGGTCTTGAGTGTTGATATGTTTTAGTTCAACTCCCTTCATCTGTACCAAATAAAAAATGAAATTATATTTCAAATCAAAATGCTTTTTCCTATTGTGATGAAATGGATTATTTGCTAACTTGATGCAACTTGCATTGTCACAATAAATCATTGTAGGTTGGATTTGCTTCTCCCTAATTTCTTCAAGAACTTTTCTAAGCCAAAGGGCTTGCATACCTGTTGAAGTAATTGCAACATACTCTTCTTATTTAGATGAGAGAGAAATAATGTTTTGCTTCTTTGAACTCCAAATAATCAAACAAGAACCAAAAGAGAAATAGTTTCCAAATGTAGACTTATAGTTTTCCACACTACCTCCCCAATCTAAAATCACTAAAGCCAACAAGATTGAACTTTTTAGAAGAGTGGTAATCAATACCAAACTTTATAGTTTCTTTCACATACCTCAAAATTCTCTTGGATTCCTTCATGTGTATCTTTGATGGATTTTCCATGTACCTTGAAATACGGGAAATTGAATAAGCAATATCAAGCCTTATGTGGGTTAACATCAAACTTGCAACAATACTTCTATAATCTATCTCATCACTAATTTAGCACCATCATCTCTACACAAGACAACTCCATGAGCACTTGGAGTGGAGGACTTGGGTTACATTTAACCATTTCAAATTTTTCAATCATATCCTTTGTATTCTTTGTTTAACAAAAAAAAATTCATCTTTACTTTGATAAATCTCCATTCCTAGAAAATTTTTATTGACTCCTAGATCTTTCATCTCAAATTCATTCATCATGGAAACTTTGAACTCATATTTCATCTTACAAGTACTACCTAAAAAATATTATAATACATGTTAAACTCTAGAGGTACAAAATTATTAAAATAGACATTAACATAGAGACATGCTTATATTTTAAAATATATGTATTTATTAAAATATATTTATTTGAAAGATGACATAGATAAGACTTGATTATGAGAATATAATTCAAATTTGATATCTTTTGAGATATGTTACATAGGTTGTACATGCACCATTAAAATTATGTTGTAAGTATACTATGGTGAAATGTATGTATCTATACATTGAACATTTGTTTACTACTAGTAGTTCATACAATAGTTAGTAATCTATAAATGAAGGTGAATAGTTTTTAATTACTATAAATGAATAGACTCCAAAGAGATATCATTATTAAAAATATTCATATAAAGGATTTTTTTGTGTTGAGGATTTTAAGGAATATGCTAATAGCTAAGATAAATTGTATGAAGGAAGATTATCCAAAATAATTCCACATGGAAGAGAAAATTACACATAGATACAACTCATCCACAACAAAGAGATAAAAGGTGAAATGATTCCAAGAAAAACTTGGGAATGAATAACAACTATTAAAAATTCCTTAAGCATGATAACATCATTTACTTAAACATCAATTTCATTATGCATTTTACAATTTGCATTAAATTAAAGTGGAATCATGAATTCATTATCATATTTCTTAAATTCGTATTAAATATGAATGTAAATGTAGACGAAGAAAAGGGGATTGATCTTGAATCTGTTTTGACAAGCTAAAATCAAGCAAACGTTATAGCATGGACATCAAAACACAAAACAATGGAAACAAACCTAAACTACGCCACCTCAGATTGAGCTAGAAACGGGTGCGCCCATGCACCATTTGATTTGCTCGGATTAAAGGGATGTGGATGCACTCTCTATGCACTTGGAGCATGCATTTTAATGATGATTTGAGGATCAAGAGGGACCTCAATATGGCACAAAAATAGGTATAGGAGACCCGATTTGCCCCTAAGGCCTCAAGAGCTCAAATTATGCAAATCTAGGATGATTAAATGATTGCTATGATGCATAAACAAGAATTGAAACTAAGATTAATCTAATTATGCTATTTAAGATGTGCTAAAATGATTGAAAATGAGCTAAATTGATGTGCTTATGCTTATGCTAGATCTAAAATGGCATTATAAGTTTGCTATATGCTTGAGGATGAGAATTCTTAATATTTGCTCTAAGAAGTGAGGGTATTTATAGGATTTTTAAAAGGGCTTGGGTTAGAGGATAGGTTAGAGTTTGGGGTAGAGTTAGGGTTAGGTCCTAGTGACAAGTGTCAGAAGGAGATTGGGTTGAAAGATTAGGAGGAATGTGCACAATTTGAGAAATGTGCCCAATGCCAAGAGGTGGAAGAGAGGGATAAGGGCTTCTTAAATACATCATTAATGCATGAAAGAGGGATAAGGGAGGCTTAAATGCATCCTTAAATGCATTGACAAAGAGGAAGCCCTCTTTGTGGACTTTGGAGAAGGCTTAAATGCATCCTTAAATGCATTTGACAAAGAGGAAGCCCTCTTTGTTGACTTAGAGGTTAGCATAAGTTTTGGTTAACCTTGCTAATGGAATGTGACAAGATTAGGGAGAGGATTAGGATTAGGATTAAGGATTAGGGATTAGCAAGTGGATTTTGTAGGAGGATTTAGAGGTTTCTAGAAGAGTCTAGATTTCTCTTAGGGTTAGGGTTAGAAAAGATGGGATTAGGGTTTTAACCCATTTCTAGAAGGGATTAGGAGATTCCAGAAGAGTTTAGTGCTCTTTAGAATTTTGGCTAACTTTTGGGCAAAAAATAAATTAATTATTTTTTTTGAGGATTTTTGGTCAATTTATTAATTAAATAATTAATAAATAGGGGGATAATGTTTAAATAAGATTTAAACATTTTTGGGAGGGATTTCTTAATTAAATATTTTTAATTAAGATAAAGGGATTTAATGACATAAAAATAAATTAATTAATTAAATAATTAATTAATTAATAAATGATGATGTCATCAGAGATTTTTCAAAAAATAAAAATACTTTATTTTCTAAAAGATTTTTAGGTGTCTACATTTTGCCCCTCTTTGATGCGATGCTGCAAGTGACATGGCGTCAAAGACAAGAAAATAAGATGCCCAAGGCTAGAATTGGAGGAATAAGAGATTGTGCCCCCTCGAGAAAATAACGCAAGGAGTAAACGTTGTGGAATTTTCTTGAAAGGAAACAGAGAGAAAGAAGGAAGAAGGGAGGGTAAATAACCAAGCTTCCAAGAGCAAAGATGGGTGAATGCAAGATGAGATGGAAAGCAAAATGCAAGATGAAGCTATATGCAAAGAGGCAAGATTAATCTATATGATGATGAATGCAAGGAACCGCGGGAGCTCCAAGTGCAAAAGGGAAGAGCACAACCTAGTTTAATATAGCAATGCTAGAGACCTGCCAAGGATACTGGGATCACGAAGCCTTGTCACCAGCGTTGCAGAGGACTGACGCTAAACAGACACGCAGGGTTGCCCCAGCATCACACATGAGACCCAGAGGTGGCATGGTGGAACCAATGCTGAAGAAACCACAAACAAACAACATTTCCCAAGTGCACCATGTAATCAAGAAGATCACAAGTGAACTGTGCAAGGGTCATGTCCGACTGACTCACAAGCAGAAGCAAAAGATCAAAAAGACCTTGCCCCAGATTATCCTCATTCGCAGCGCACCATGATATAAAGGATCGTGGTGACTTTGAGTAGAGAACAACGAGAAGCCGAAAAGATTAACAAGATCCAAAGGATAAAATCCAAGGTCAAAATGATAACTCCAAAAAGACATCCTTTGCCAAGGAGAGAGATTTGATTTGATGGTGGGAAGATTGGTCTGAAAGTGTAGAAGGATACATCAACACGGACCAAGTGTGTTGGGTGGAAGATTAGGTCAGACAGGAGGAAGGATACATCCTCAAGGACCCGCTGATTGATGAGAGAATGAGTGGTATTGTTCGCTAGCAAAAGATGTGGTTCAAAGATAGTTAGGATGATCAAGGATAGTCGATAATTGATGTTGCTGAAGTGCGAGGTTGGGTAGGACAAGATATTGATCGAATGCTGCTGTAGGACAGACAAGGACTATGTACAACAAGAAGGGACGATAGCTGACTCACACAAAGGATGGGACCTAAAGACACAAATGTACAAATGAGCTTAGGTGGAGACACGACTGACGCTATGGTACAAGACTATGAATAGGATGTACAAAGAACCTAGGGGTGAAGCCGAAAACTCCAAAGATATGCAAGATGATGCCCCAGTTGGGCTGGAAGGCCAAGATGGACTAGTGATGGATGATGTGTCTTGAAATGACACAGATTTGGGAAGGACATATCCCAATGATGATGATTAGATTGAGATCAAGGCTTGCTACAAGACTAAGGATGTGATTTGATTGGTTGGCTTGATCTTGGAGGTTCGATAACTAGAAGATATGGATAGTTTGGGAAGATTGCTAGAAGACTACTAGGAATGTTTGGGTAGGGATGAATGGCATTGGACTGCAATGAGGTTAGCTTATAGCTAGATACCAATGACAAGGGAAGATACTAGGTGATGGAAAGATGGAGGAAATGTTTGGGATGGGGATGATGGAACTGCTAGGAGATTTGGATAGAGGTAGATTTGGGGAGATTGGATGGTGGATTTGCTTGGGGACTGAAAGATGGGTGCTGAAGGAACTACTGAGGGATCAAGATAGAGGAATGCTTGGGGAGATTGGATGGAGGAACTGCTAAGAGAGATTTGGATGGAGGAAGATTTGGGGAGATTGGATGGTGGATTTGCTTGAGGATTGAAAGATGGGTGTTGAAGGAACTGTTGAGGGATCAAGATAGAGGAATGCTTGGGGAGATTGGATGGAGGAACTACTAAGAGAGATTTGGATGGAGGAAGATTTGGGGAGATTGGATGGTGGATTTGCTTGAGGATTTGGAAGATGGAATGCTGGTGAAAGATTACCAAGTGTCAAAAAATGAGCTGCTATTTTCCCAATGGAGGATTAGTGATAGGATTTCGTCAACCTAGGATAGACTGATGATCTTCGGTCAACTGGATTCTTATCAATACATGCCAATTTCTTGCTCGAGATGATGAGGCTATGCAAAGACAAGTTGGATTTCTTTTAGACAACGCTCTGTCAAAAAGAGGTGATTTCTGATTTGGGATAAGGGATGGAAACAACTGAAAGGGTTGAAACACTTAATGCTTGTGGATGTGGAAGTCTGAATTTGGTGCAAAAGATGGTGGATTCTGCTGTGGATGATGGATGCTGAGGGAACTACTGAGAGATTTGGATGGAGGAAGATTTGGATTAAAGATAGTCTCTAAGGAATATGTCACCAAGGAATAAGATGCCCCCTGCTTAGGATAGTTCATGTATTTTAAGAGGCATGGGGATGGGGTATGCTTAGAGGGAAGATATGCCGTCAAGAGGATGAGGAAGGTAGATGGAAGCTAGGATGAATGGATTGGATAGAGGATATGTAGCTGAAAGGTGTGATGGATGCCAAGGAGGTGCCCAAAAGCATGTATACCTGGTAGTCTCTGTTTTTTCATCAAGATCCAAAGGAGGACGAAGGAGGTGATAGAAGGGAATGGCCCCCTAACTGCAGAAAGCAATTAGGGGGGGGGCCTACACATGACGCCTATTTGCCAGGTTTTCACCATGGTACTTGTCCAATGTGCTTGAATTACCAAGTTTTCACCATAGGACGAATGTTTTTCTCTTTTCTTTTTCTTTTCTGATAATTTTCTCTTGATTTTTCCAATTTTTATGGATTTTTTATGATTTTTCACTGACTTTCTGTTGATTTTTCTGATTTATTACTGAGTTTCTACTAATATGCTGTTGATGTGTTGATTTGCTGCTAAGCTTCTGCTGATATGTTGCTGATGTGTTGATTTGCTGCTAAGCTTGTGCTGATATCTTACTGATGTTCTGATTTGTTGCTAAGCTTGTGCTGATATCTTACTGATGTTCTAATTTGCTGCTAAGCTTGTGCTGATATCTTACCGATGTTCTGATTTGTTGCTGACTCCTTGATTTGGTGCTACCTTATGATTAGATGTTGACCTTTTGTTTGATTTGTCACTGATATCTTGATATTGTTGCTGACTTTTTGATGTTTCTTCTCTACTGGCTTGTCCTTAGGATCCACTGCTAGATGATGGATGACAAGATTAGGATCAAGCCTAGGCATGTGTGCATATGACCATGCAAAATTTTTTATAATGGATTCCTTAAGTAGTGCACTCAAAGTCATTTCTTTGCCTTCTGTCAGGTTAATCGCAATGTAGGTGATCCGCCGACATTCCTTTGTACCCAAGTTGATTGGCTTGGTTTCTTCCATGATGATAGGGGACTGTTTTTGGTCTATAATCCCGGATAGGAGGAAGAGGCAAGGCTTCATCTTCTAGCACTTGAATTGCCAAGTTTTCACTAGAAAATATGCCCTTTATTTTTACTATTTTAGAATCAAAATGTGCCCCAGAAGGTTTTTCACATAAAGACTCATGATGTTCTTGTGCTTTTTCAATTTTGCGACTAAAGCTTACCTCTTCCCAAAATATTCTTCTGTGTCAAGCTCATAGACACATGTTGATGCTGAATCCTGATTGACTGCTGACTTTGCTAATTTCTCTAATTTGTCGTTGGCTTTCTTTGTTGATCATTTTGATGTGCTCGGATGTTGGTACAACTTTATCAGGATGGAGGGATTATGAAAAAGCATGGATTGGATGGGGTAGATGGGAGAGATGGTAGTAGAAAGTGTTTGGATGGAAGGATGGAAAGTGATCATGATAGGGGGATGTTGTTAGGATCAACATTGGCACATGTTGCGAGGAAGATGGATGAAGCGGATAGGATGTGGAAGATAGAGGTGGATGTAATGGAGGATTTATGCTAGGAGATTTCAGATCCTTGGGACACCCAAAATAGATTGAGGAGATGGAGGAGAAAATTGAGTAGCTGGAGGATTAGCAACTTTGGATGCCATCGTGGATGTTTCTTTTAGATGTATTACATCTTTTTGCTTTGGGATCCACATCATTTTTGTTTTAGCTTTGGTGGGCCTTTGTGGCCATTGGTAAGCATCAGATTGTTTGATTGGATTTTGCTTTGATTGAGCATGTCGTTTAGGCTGGACATGGCAATCTTTACTGGGCCTTTGTGGCCATTGGGATGCTTTAGATATTGTTTTTTCTTTGATGGGCCTTTGCGGCCATATGGATGCATTAGATTTCTTGATTGGAGCTTTTTTTGATTGAGCATGTCGGTTAGATTGGACATGACAATCTTTGGATGTTTGTGGATTTTTCCCTTTATGCATTTGTGATATGGCATCCGAATTGTGAGGAGCATTGGAAGGAAGATGAGGAGATGTGTAGGATGGAGGAAATACGGATGGAGAGATGGGAGGAGATTGGTGGATAGGATATATGGACATGTGCTTTTGTTGATCCTGACTAGGGATGCTTGGATGTTGGATGAAAGACTGAGTAGGATAAGATGGGGGATGATATTTTGGGATGTAAGGTCCCAAAATGGATTTGGTATGTAAAGGATATGTGCTGGAAGACTTTGGGTCATAGGGACCCAAAATAGATTTAGAGGATGAAGGAGGAATGTGATAGGTTGTCCTCGGTTGTAACGATGGAGGAGGAGGAATTGCGTTGTGTGCTTTGGAAGATGTGTTGGTGGGTTTGGAAGGATGTTTGAATTTTACTTTAGCTGTACCAACATTTCTGGAGGAAGTGCCTTCTTCTGATGTGCAACCAATTCCACAGACCTTTGGATGTTTCTTTTCTTTAACGGGCTCTATATTTCCCTGTTCATGAATGCCTAGGCCTTTACCTTGATAATTCCATTTCTTGAGCATTTTATCCAAACAAGGATATTTTTGACTTGGAGAAAATGATAAACATCCAGTTTCTAGTTCCCTGATGGAAGATATGAAACTAATTTCTTCTGCTTCAAGTGGATTGCCTTTGACAAATGTAAGTGTTCCAAGAGGATAGAGTGATGGCAGCAGGATAGTTTGGTTTGGAGGATCCTCAAGAGGAGAGGATAGGATGCTGGGATTTTGACTAGGATTGGGGGATAGTAATGGATCTTCAGTTGGAGAAACAGGGATGATAGGATCTTGGATTGGAGGAATTGGGATTGTAGGATTTTGGACTGGAGGTGATGGAAGCAATAGAACATGTGATGGGGGAAGTGAAGGGATTGGATCTTGATTTTCTTCTGTGAGTATTTCAACATGCTTTTGGACAAGATTTTGACATGATAGGATTTGTGTGGATAGAGTGTTTGGGGATGTATGGATGGACTCTTCAGATGGGGAGGATGGAAGGATGGGAGATTCTGTAGCGGTGATGTTTGGAAGAAGGAAGAACTCTTCAGATGGTATGGATGAAAGGATGGAAGATTTTGTGGCTGTGATGGCAGGAAGAGGGGTGAACTCATGAGGCTCATTTGATATGTTTTGGATAATGCTAGGAGGAAGTGATGCTGGTGGGGATTGGATGGAGACTTCAGATGGGAGGGACTCAATGATGCTAGGAGATGGAAGAGGATCAATGAGTGGGATGTATGGAAGATAGATAATAGATGGGAACGATGGATGGGCCTCATCAATGATGGCTTCACATGAAGGATTGAAATGGCTTAGCTCTTCAACTTCAGGAGTGGGATTTGTTATTGGCTTGCTTGTGAAACTCCTTGGAGACTTTTGTGGTGAGGAAGGATTGGAATGTGGAGGAGATGGAGAGCTTGGATGGTCCTCACATGAAGGTGGGGTGGAAAATTGTGAACTTACTTGAGGGGATGATGGTGCTGAAGAGGTAGAGGTGATGGATCAAGGTACAGGATATGAAGGGGATTGAAGGATGGACTCTGCTGGTGGGAAGAGAATTTTGGAAATGCGGTTCAAAATAAAAGATGGTGGATTGGGATAGGATGGAGGATTTGGGAAAAGGATGGGAGGACTAGAATCTTGGATTTGAGAGCGATTTGGAGGATGAGTGGATGGAGGTTTTAGATAAGGGAAGTAGCGTGAAGTGCTTCTATAGGATGATGGTGATGGGGATATGACCATAGCAGAAGGTGGAGGTATGAAAGGTGCATGCGGAAGCTGTGTAAGTTTAAGATGGGGATAGGTTGGGGATGGATAAGATAATGGATTTTCTTTTAAGGGAGTGCTAGTGGATGAAGGCATGATAGGATATGTTGGAGGAATGATTGGATGCTGGGGGATGCTTGGAGCAAACTGGCTAAAATATGCATCATGATCTACAAGGCTTTCATCATCATTAGGATAGGACGGATTGAGAGGGAAGACATAATATCCAAACTCATTATAATAGGTTTGAGACATGCTGACTTGTAGATGAGTTGGATAAGGATGAAGGACGAAGATGGATTGGAAGATAAAGACTCAGATTGGGATGATCTGACAGAATCAGACTAGGATTGAATTTGGCTCAAGATTGGAAGAAGACTGACTCTAGAGAAAGACAGACAAGGGGATGGGGGATGACCAAGACTGACATGGCTGTTCCGAGTATCTTTGAACCAAGTTGTAGATCAATTTGATGTTTTCCATTGGCAAAGGTTAGATTGACATGCACTCAAATAGATCTACCTAAGGAAGGTGAGTATCAAAATCGCTTCCCCACAGCTTGGTATCCTCCAGAAGAGAATACAAATGGTGAGTGTCTTGAGGCGATCTGGGAAACCACTTGGATCAGTCCTTGCACAAGGATTTTGATACTTTCGGATGTGGATCAGGTAGCCTCTATTTTATTAGGTTGCTAATGATTCCGTGGAGTCTCCATACCCGATTATGCTGATCATTCGTGACTCACTTAAGAGCCTTGCCAATAATGCTAGGGGAGAGGAATATTTACCATCCCTAGTCAGGTGTTTGGCACGAACGCTTGGCGATTAGGAGATGTAAGTGAGTCTTTTGGCCTTCACTTTATTTATATACCGGCCGGGGGGGTTATCGGTTTGAGGTCATTCTCCAGAAATGAAGCACTTCTTCCTGGATAGGCCTCGCTAAAAGTGGAACAAGTGAACTTGTCTGAGTTCAAATGTGTCCACGTTGCTTACTCTAACAAGGTTTTTGCAGAAAAGTAAACTCCTAGATGCACAAAAAGCAGATTTGTTCATTTCCAAATTGAATTCAAGTGTTTGATTTGATTTGAACAAAAGACACAAATGTTTAGGCTTTGATTTTTTCTTTTTCTGAAAAGTAAACAAAAAATGATTACAAGTTTGTTTTCCAGGCACTCAAGATTGAATGTACGAGTTGTTTTTAGAACTTTGACAAAGCTTTGTGTTTTAACTTAAGCATTCAAGATTGAATTTTAATTGATTTGCTTCTTTCTTGTGTACCTGCAGAAAGAAAAATGATTGTCAGATTTTTCAAGATAGATCAATTTTAAATAACTTTAAAAACATAATGTTACCGCTTCTGGATAGATGCGCAGCGATAGCGCACAGATGCGCAGAAATGTTGAACTGATGCGCAAGAAAATTATTAAATGCGCAGGGAATTTAGGCTGATGCGCAGGGAATTTGGTCTGATGCGTAACCTTTTGATAACATGCACAGTAAAAATTTTAAAATCTTGCACACATGCGCAGCAAAATCATATGCATGCGCAGTTTGACAATTTTACAATTTTTATGCTGACAACTTTTACAATTTTTTTATTTCTGATGAAATACCGATGCGCCACCTTCACTGATGGATGCTCAAGTTTGACTGATGTATGCACAGCGAATAGTGATAGATGCACAGGTTTATGAACAGATGCATCGTTTGACTGGTAAATGCGCAGGACTGTGGGATAAATGCATAATTTGTTCGAACTTGCCTTCAAATGCGTAGTTTTTTAATGTGAAGGTGTAGTTTATTTACACAGAAATTAATAAAAGATGAGAAAAACGGCCTTTGAATGCTGATTTTGATGCAAAAGATGAGGACGGGGTCCCACCGGGTGTGCCAGAATGTAGACAAAGAAAAGGGGATTGATCTTGAATCTATTTTGACAAGCTAAAATCAAGCAAACGTTATAGCATGGATATCAAAACACAAAACAATGGAAACAAACCTAAACTACGCCACCTTAGATTGAGCTAGAAACGGGTGCGCCCATGCACCGTTTGATTTGCTCGTATTAAAGGGATGTGGATGCACTCTCTATGCACTTGGAGCATGCATTTTAATGATGATTTGAGGATCAAGAGGGACCTCAATATGGCACAAAAATAAGTATAGGAGACCTGATTTGCCCCTAAGGCCTCAAGAGCTCAAATTATGCAAATCTAGGATGATTAAATGATTGCTATGATGCATAAACAAGAAATGAAACTAAGATTAATCTAATTATGCTATTTAAGATGTGCTAAAATGATTGAAAATGAGCTAAATTGATGTGCTTATGCTTATGCTAGATCTAAAATGGCATTATAAGTTTGCTATATGCTTGAGGATGAGAATTCTTAATATTTGCTCTAAGAAGTGAGGGTATTTATAGGATTTTGGAAGGGCTTGGGTTAGAGGATAGGTTAGATTTTGGGGTAGAGTTAGGGTTAGGTCCTAGTGACAAGTGTCAGAAGGAGATTGGGTTGAAAGATTAGGAGGAATGTGCACAATTTGGGAAATGTTCCCAAGGCCAAGAGGTGGAAGAGAGGGATAAGGGCTTCTTAAATGCATCATTAATGCATGTAAGAGGGATAAGGGAGGCTTAAATGCATCCTTAAATGCATTGACAAAGAGGAAGCCCTCTTTGTGGACTTTGGAGAAGGCTTAAATGCATCCTTAAATGCATTTGATAAAGAGGAAGCCCTCTTTGTTGACTTAGAGGTTAGCATAAGTTTTGGTTAACCTTGCTAATGGAATGTGACAAGATTAGGGAGAGGATTAGGATTAGGATTAAGGATTAGGGATTAGCAAGTAGATTTTGTAGGAGGATTTAGAGGTTTTTAGAAGAGTCTAGATTTCTCTTAGAGTTAGGGTTAGAAAAGATGGGATTAGGGTTTTAACCCATTTCTAGAAGGGATTAGGAGATTCCAGAAGAGTTTAGTGCTCTTTAGAATTTTGGCTAACTTTTGGGCAAAAAATAAATTAATTATTTTTTTGAGGATTTTTGGTCAATTTATTAATTAAATAATTAATAAATAGGGGGATAATGTTTAAATAAGATTTAAACATTTTTGGGAGGGATTTCTTAATTAAATATTTTTAATTAAGATAAAGGGATTTAATGACATAAAAATAAATTAATTAATTAAATAATTAATTAATTAATAAATGATGATGTCATCAGGGATTTTTCAGAAAATAAAAATACTTTATTTTCTAAAGGATTTTTATGTGTCTACAATAAAATAAGTCCATAACTTAGTCGTAGGGCCTCTTAGGGTTCCCTAACATCGCTACCTATGAAAACTTTAAGTGACATATGTAATCATCTAAATTCAATAATCAATTAAGAGTCATAACTTTAAGGAACTTCATCATAAGAATCCTAAACATTAATCACATACTTCTAGGTTTATTTTAGAGCACCAAAGGAAAATTTTCCTACATTCCTTCTTTCACCTTGAAGCATTAATATTAATGAACCATATACTTACCTAACACTAACTATCATATTATGAATTACTTTTTAACATGGTCATTCAATAATTACAACAAACATTATCATTGATTTAAGCATACATGTTTGTGAATTTCCATTACTTGGATGTATCATCATATTTATGTAAGTAATCAATTTCATTTAACCATCTTCCTAACTATAAAAGACACAAACACATAGTAATTGTAATATTTTCTTACTCACATTAGATAATTAGATTCCACATTAAATATATTTACAAAAAAATTTCTCCTAACCTACAATATCTATTATTCACTAATGCAAGTGTGTGTGTGTGTGTGTGTGTGCAAAGACATAATAAAAATCACATCAATGAATATACATGAATAATATATGACATAAGACATTAAAATCTACAAAATAAAGATCCCTAATGTAGAAATAATGAATGTAATAGAACGTGGATATATCGGCATAGTAAAAAACAAACAAAACCTTGATGAAGCAAAACATTTACCACCCAACCACATAAGACTTGGAGGCCTACTTGTACCAAGATAAGGAGGTAGACACCTAGTCCCCACACCAAAATAAGAAAACCAAAATAGAATAGAAGGAAGATCTACCAAATCTCCAAACAAAATAAGGAAATTCAAGGAAACATAAAGAAAGGCAAGACTACCACAGGCGAGGCACAAAATCAAATAGATAAAGGATCTAGGTTACATGTAAAGTGAGTGTCATCACATAGTCCTCACCCCTTGGGTTATCCTGGTAGTCTCTTTGGACCCCATCCCCCAAGTAAGAGTCATGCAGATCTAAAAGAAAATTCATGAGGAAAAGGTAGTTTGATCATGCCATCTCAATTGACATCTTCTTCCACACCCATCCTTAGCGTGTACTAGCACCTAAGGCATGTTAAAGACATTGATTCTAAATTATCTTATTAATATGTGTCCCCCCTCCTAATTCATTTTAAGGAACTATCACTTGATTTATCAACTCGTTAATGTTCTATCCTAGAAAAAACTTAGGGCCTCAACCCCCATTGAGAGTCACTCACCTACAATGCACATAGGTTCTTTAATCCCTTAAAATTTAAAATCATATAAAAATATATTTAAGAATCATAAATAAAAGTAAGTAATCAATTTGAATTCAATATAGTATTTAAAATCACAACATTCTCATTTAGGAACACTTGTATTTCCCCTCTTCATGGAAATAATATTTAAAATCGCAACATTCTGGTTTAGGAACATAGGCTAAAACATTATACCGACATTTTAAAATGTGGATATTATGTCACTTAGATGAGGAACCGTCAAGCCAAGGAGATCAAACATTGAGCAACACATAGAAATGCACAATTGAAGTCAAGGAGTCACTCAGTCAAGGAGTTTCCACAAGGATGCATTGTTTTTTAATTGTCCCATTTTATCATATATATAGGTCTTGTGTGTGTGATGTTTTGTCTTAAATTTGAGGTTTTCTTTCTTGATAAGATTGTATTAGATTGGGTCTTATTCATATGAGTGTATTCTAAAGTCTATTCTTATAGATCTTGATTCATGAAAAATAGCTTTGAGTGGTAGATGTGAAACGTTTGTAGAAATCTATAGATTGCATGTGGAAGCATTGATAGAGAAAGTGACCTTTCACTTTCTCTTAAATTAATATGCTTGAAGGTTTCTTTTCCATCTTATTAAAATTCAAGGTGTATAGAGCTTTGGATTTTTATGTATGCTGTATTTTATAAATAAATGTTTTTTTATTATCTATGAACTGTTCTATAAATAAATTTTTTTATTTTTTTATTAGATATTTGTATTCATGTATATCTTATTGGGTATTGTTTTAAATAAATTTAAAAGTCTTCATTGTTAATAATAATTTAAATAATATAAACTTTTATAATATTGTTTTATAGTTTAAATTTTTTATATTTGTTTCTATTAAACTATTGTTGTTAACGCTTAATTTGACATTTTACTAATTTCAGATGGGAAATTCAATATTCAAGGCTACTACACCTTGACATGAAATAGTATTGATAGAATAGTTTGAGCTTAGGTCATTTATAATTGCATGAACCAACTAAAAAATAATTTTAAAAAAGATCTAGGAACAAGAAAACCATTCATACTTTTCCTTTCCTGAATTCCATAGGAGATTAACTGATCAAGTTGGTGTCTTAAACTTATCCCTAGATCCCGTATTTGTAGATTCCTTGATAGCCTTTTGAACCATATTGTCAGTGTCGCATTACTAGGGTATTTCTCAAGTGGGCATTACTGAAGCTTCATACCCATTTGGGATTTCACTAGTTGGTGTGACTAAAAATCCAAACCCCTTTGTGAAAATATAGGTGGGTGCTATTGAAAATCTATAGATTAAATTTGAAATTGTGTTCCTTAAGCGAAATGAAAAAAACTCAATAAACCATGAAGAAAAGAAATAACAAGAAAATAATCTTACTTAGAATTTAGAGAACTAAATTGTATATTTATTGATACTATAAATAAGAATTTGTGAAGGCTGAATATAAAGAATTCACAGCTTCAAAAAAAATAAGAAAAAAAGAGTAAAGATTTTATTTAAAAAAGCAACTACCCTATGCATGTATATGAACATGCTTTAGTTGCATAAAAATAAAACACAAAATTTTTTACTAAACTATCTTTAAAAAAGTCTTTTTTGGGGGGGCAACATCAACACATCATCAACCATCCATATAATGCTCATTCATGCTGAGAGGGCTTACAATCTAATCACGAAGAGCCAAAAAATTAAAATTTTGCAGCTGCTTTGGTGAGTATATCTACTAGTTGATCTTGAGTGTTGATATGTTTTAGTTCGACTCTCTTCATCTGTACCAAATCATGAATGAAATGATACTTCAAATTAAAATGCTTTTTCCTACTATGATGAACTAGATTCTTTGCTAAGTTTATGGCACTTACATTGTCACAATAAATCACTATAGGATGGATCTTCTTCTCCCTAATTTCTTCAAGAACTTTTCTAAGCCAAACGGCTTGCATACCCGTTGAAGTAATTGCAAAATACTCTTCTTATTTAGATGAGAGAGAAACAATGCTTTTCTTCTTTGAACTCCAAGTAATCAAACAAGAACCAAAAGAGAAATAGTTTCGAGATGTAGACTTACAGTTTTCCACACTACCTCCCAAATCTGAAATCACTAAAGCCAACAAGATTGAAATTTTTAGAAGAGTGGTAATGAATACCAAACTTTATAGTGCCTTTCACATACGTCAAAATTCTCTTGGATTCCTTCATGTCCATCTTTGATGGATTTTCCATGTACCTTGAAATAAGTGAAACTGAATAAGAAATATCAAGCCTTATGTGGGTTAGTAACATCAAACTCGCAACAATACTTCTGTAGTCTATCTCATCAACTAATTTAGCACCATTATCTCTACACAAGGCAACTCCATGCACACTTGGAGGGGAGGATGGGCTACATTTAACCATTTCAAAATTTTCAATCATATCCTTTGTATCCTTTGTTTGTCAAAAAAAAATTCATCTTTACTTTGATAAATATCCATCCCTAGAAAATATTTCATGACTTCTAGATCTTTCATCTCAAATACATTCATCATGGAAACTTTGAACTCATATTTCTTCTTACAACTACTACCTAAAAAATATTATGGTACATGTTAAACTCTAAAGTTACAAAATTATTAAAATGGCCACTAACATACAGACATACTTACATTTAAAAAAATATATGTATTTATTAGAATATATTTATTTGAAAGATGACATGGTTAAGACTTAATTATGAGAATATAATTTAAATTTGATAACTTTTGAGGTATGTTACATAGATTGTACATCCACCATTAAAATTATGTTGTAAGTATACTATTGTGAAATGTATGTATCTAGATATATATAACATTACTTTACTAGTGGTAGTCCATACAATAGTTAGTAATCTATAAATTAAGGTGAATAGTTTTTTATTACTGTAAATGAATAGACTCAAAAGAGATATGATTATTAAAAATATTCATATAAAGGATTTTTTCATGTTGAGGATTTTAAGGAATATGCTAATAGCTAAGATAAATTGTACAAAGGAAGATGATCCAAAAAAGTTCCATATGGAAGAGAAAAATATTCATAGATAAAAACTCATCCACAACAAAGAGAGAAAAGGTGAAATGATTACAAGAAAAACTTGGGAATGAATAACAACTATTAAATATTCCTTAAGCATGCTAACATCATTTATTCAAACATCAATTTTATAATGCATTTTACAAATTACATTAAATTAAAGTGGAATTATCAATTCATTATTATATTTCTTAAATTACCATTAAATATGAATGTAAAATAAATCCATAACTTAGTCGTAGGGCCTCTTAGGGTTCCCTAACATCGGTACCTATGAAAAATTTAAGTGACATATCTAATCATCTAAGTACAATAATCAATTAAGAGTCATAACTTTAAGGAACTTCATCATAAGAATCATAAACATTAATCAAATACTTCTAGGTTTATTTTAGAGCACCAAAAAAAAATGTTACTAGATTCCTTCTTTCACCTTGAAGCATTAATATTAATAAACCATATACTTACCTAACACTAACTATCATATTATGATTTTTTTTTAATATGATCATTCAATAATTACAAAAAACATTATCATTGATTTAAGAATACAAGTTTTGTGACTTGCCATTACTTGGATGATATTTATGTAAGTAATCAATTTCATTTAACCTTCTTCCTAACTCTAAAAGACATAAACACATAGTAATCATAATATTTTCTTAGTCACATTAGATAATTAGATTCCACATTAAATACATTTACAACAACATTCCTCCTAACCTACAATATCTATTGTTCACTAATGAAAGTGTGTGTGTGTAAAGACATAATAAAAATTACATAAATGAATGTACATAAATAATATATAACATAAGACATTAAAATATACAAAATACAGATCGCTAATGTAGAAAGAATGAAGGTAATAGAACGTGGATCTATCCACATAGTCACAAACAAACAGAACCTTGATGAAGCAAAACATTTACCACCTAACCATATGAGACTCGGAGGCCCAATTGTACCAAGATAAGGAGGTAGACACCAAGTCCCCACACCAAAACAAGAAAACCAAAATAGAATACAAGTAAGATCTACCAAATATCCAAACAAGATAAGGAAATTCAAGGAAACATAAAGAAAGGCAAGAATACCATAGGACAGGCATAAAACTGAACAGATAAACGCTCTAGGTTACATGTAGAGTGAGTGTCATCACATAGTCCTCACCCCTTGGGTTATCCTGGTAGTATGCTTGGACTCCATCCCTTATAGGGAGACCCATTAATTCTCCTTGAGTTTCTTAGAACTCACCTTAGGTCTCTCTTAGGACCTCTTAGGGCTTCCTCAATCCACCCCCACTCACTTGGAAAGATGATGGAGGAGCATCCTAGAATTCTTGACAATCCTGTATCAACCAAAATATGTTTTTCTTTGATAGTAGATTATTGGTTTGGATCTCAGTTTGGGAGACTGGTTTCTCAGTTTATGTGGTTACCAAGGTGCTCGGTCTCTGAATAATGTTTGGTAACTGAAGGTGTTGGTTCACTGGCTCTCAGCAATAACTATGTTGCTCAGTGATTCTTGGCATGGTCAATTGATTGGTGCTCGATTATTTCTTCTGTTGCTTGGTATTCTTGCTTACCGATTGGATTGTTTGGATGAATCGGCTTGGCTGACTAGTGCATTTAATTTGGGTCATACTCCTTGAGTTATGGATTAATTGTCTGACATGTGGGGACCTAGATCTTGTGTGTTGCATTCTTCTATGTCGATCTGATGACCGTTGGGGCCATCATTGAGAGTTTATATATTTTGTAAGGCTATTTGAGGGCTGACTAATATTTTGGCATTTTTTATTTGTTAGTAAGTGTTAATTGTTTCTTCAGATGACTTGTGGCTAGCATTCATTATTTATAGGATGCTTGGGTAGTTGTTTAGGGCATTAAATTGTTGGTTGGAAGGTTAGTAGCCTACAAGCTTAGGAACAGGAAGATTGCTCGGAAGTTTGAGTATAAGTTTAGATCTTTCCTAGGTGCCTACCAGTGTGTTGTGTGTTACAGATGTGGGATAGTTGAATGTTGATGTTGTGGAAAAGATTCAGATCCTACGAGATCTTGTAAATTGTTACTTGCTTTATACTTGGCTGTAACTAGGAAGGCCTTACAACCCAACACCTTGCATGTAATCAGTGATTTGATGAATAAAGACTTTTATTTCATATCAGATCTATGTTTCTTATTGTGTATTTCTACTGCATATTAGTTTAGTTGCAAGGTCGGTCTATCCTTAATTGGATTCACCAACCTTGACTACATTAGGTGGTATCAGAGCAAGGTGTGCTCCTGTTGGAGCAAGTTGATCTGGTTGAGCAAAGTTTTTCCCAATTTGAGTGAAGTTTATTCCAGTTGCAGCTGAGTGGATCTTGTGTATCTAGATCTTGATTTGAAGATGCCTCCAAGGAGAAATCATGAGATGTCAGAGGAAGAAGCTAATGGAGAATTCAGTCTTGACAATTTTAGGGCTTTGCAGAAATAAGTGCAAGACCTACAAGAGGAATTGAGAAAGAAGAAGCCTACCTTGAAGGAGGATAGTGATGATGAATTTGAGGAGGATCTTTTTGAAGAAGCTCTAGAAGAAGCTAGAGATCCTGAGGAGAACCGAATTCTAAAAGCTATGTCTAAGATTGGAAAGAGACCTAAGATTGGGGTATGTGCAAGATCATGAGGGGCCAAACTATGACCAAAAGTGGCAATGAAAAATTAGCAAATTAGGGTTAGTCAACTTGACGTGAAAATTTTAACTAGCTATCAACCTAATACCAAAAAGTTGTAAGAAAAGAATCTGTAGGAAATTGAATGTAGTTTCTAAACTACTAGGCCTTTTCTAAAAAAAAATTAATAAAATTTTTGAAAAGTATAGATTTCAGTACAGCAGTACAAAAATTTCAAGAAAAAAATAAGAAATAGGTGTATGTCTGACCACCTTAATCATGATCAAATGATAATATTTTTTATAAGATTTAATATATAAGTAGTAGACTCGTGCCTGGATGTGACGCATATTTTTTTATAATTTTATTCCTTAAAAATAATTAATTATAAATTTTCTTCTACTACATTTTTAGAATAAAAAAACTCATGTGTCTAACTACCTTAACTCATTGAAAACTTTACAAATTTCAATTTATTTTTTTCCTTATATTAGGTGAACCATAGAATGTGATGCATTTTTTCCATTTAAAAAATGTTATACCATTTGAAAGTTATAGTCATTTTTCAATTAGTATATAAATCAGCACTTTAGAGGTAGCTCAATTAGAAAATAACTAATAATTACTTACTAAATTCAAAATTTGATAGCAATTATATCAATAGAAAGCTGATAATATCCTTAAAATACCCTTTTCATTTTATCAAATTCAGGTTAAAAAAAGTCGTAAGCTACATTGTCAAAGTCTGGAACTCAAAGAAATAGAGGAAAAACACATATTTGAAACATTTCAACAGTTGACCATGTAGGTTTGGTGCACAAGAAAATACCGAGCCTAATTGGGTACCCAAATTTGACGGTAAAATTTTGAATTTTCACATTCCCTTCCCTCCACTTTCTCCCTCCCATTTCTCCATCCTTCATATGATATATTATATTTAAAAAACTATATATTAGATTATATATTATATACAATATTATATATATTAAATATTATATAATATACATTTTACATTTTAAATATTATTTAATATATTAATATTAAATGTTACATTATATATTATATATTATTTTATATGTATAATATATAAATATTTTTTTCAACTATGTACGAAAGGTTGGAAGATTGCAAAAAAATCATGGATGACCATTGAAAGAAGCAAAGGAAATTAATTAGCCATTATAAAAATTAATGGGCGGCCATTGAGGAAGAGAGAGAGTGAGAAGGTGAGAGAGAGAGAGAGAGAGATAGCTTGAGCCAAAGAGAGAGAGGGAGAGAGAGAGTGTGTGTGTGTGTGTGTGTGTTTGAATGTGTCAAAAGGGGTCATAGGGACTCCCTAGGGGTCCTAGTACAACATATCATCCATTAGGACCTCTAGGAAGTCCCCATGACCCCTTTTGACAAATTGGAACACTCAAGTGTGTCTTAAGGGGTCTTACAACCCCTTTGGACACACTTGAGTGTTCAAATGTGTCAAAAGAGATCATGGGGACTCCCTAGGGGTCCTAGTATGCCCTATCATGTGTTAGGACCCCTAGGTAGTCCCCATGACCCCTTTTGACACATTCAAACACTGAAGTGTGCCTGAAGGGGTTTTAACACCCCTTCCAACACACTTGAGATTTTGAATGTGTCAAAAAGGGTCATGGGGACTCCCTAGGCATCCTAGTATGCGTTATCATGTGTTAGGACCCCTAGGGAGTCCCCATGACCCCTTTTGACACATTGGAATGCTCAAGTGTGTCTTGAGGGGTTTTAGGACCCCTTCAGACACACTTGAGTGTTCAAATGTGTCAAAAGGGGTCATGCAAACTCCCTAGGGGTCCTAGTATGCCTTAGCATGCGTTAGGACCCCTAGGGAGTCCCCATGACCCCTTTTGACACATTGGAATGTTCAAGTGTGTCTTAAGGAGTTTTAGAACCCCTTTGAACACACTTGAGTGTTTGAATGTGTGAAAAGGGGTCATGGGGACTCCCTAGGGGTCCTAGTATGCCTTATCATGCATTAGGACCCCTAGGGATTCCCTATGACCCCTTTTGACACATTTGAATGCTCAAGTGTGTCTTAAGAGGTCTTAGGACCCCTTCAGACACACTTGAGCATTTGAATATGTCAAAAGGGGTCATGGGGACTTCTGAGGGGTCCTAGTATACCTTATCATGCATTAGGACCCCTAGGGAGTCCCCATGACTCCTTTTGACACATTGAATGCTCAAGTGTTTCTTAAGGAGTTCTAAGACCCCTTAAGACACACTTGAGATTTCCAATTTGTTAAAAGGGGTCATGGGGACTCTCAAGACCTCTTCAGACACACTTGATCATTCTAATGTGTCAAAAGGGGTCATGGGGACTCCCTAGGGGTCCTAATATTAGGACCCGTGGGGAGTCCCCATGACCCCTTTTGACACATTGGAATGCTCAAGTGTGTCTTAAGTATATTAGGACCCCTAAGGAGTCCCCATGATCCCTTTTGACACATTGGAATACTCAATTGTGTCTTAAGGGGTCTTAGGACCCCTTTAGACATACTTGAGCATTTCAATATGTCAAAAGGGGTCACAAGGACTCCCTAGGGGTCGTAGTATGCCTTATCATGCATTAGGACCCCTAGGGAGTCCCCATGACCTCTTTTGACACATTTGAATGCTTAAGTGTGTCTTAAGGGGTCTTAGGACCCCTTCAAACACACTTGACTATTTGAATGTGTCAAAAGGTGCCATGGGACCTCCCTAGGGGTCCTAGTATGCCTTATCATGCGTTAGGACCTCTAGGAAGTCCCCATGACCCCTTTTTACACATTGGAATGCTCAAGTGTGTGTTAAAGGGTCTTAGGATTCCTTCGGACACACATGTGCATTCAAATGTGTCAAAAGGGGTCATGGGGACTGCTTAGGGGTCCTAGTATGCCTTATCATGCATTAGGACCCCTAGGGAGTACCCATGACCCCTTTTGACACATTTCAATGCTCACGTGTTTCTTAAGAGGTCTTAGTACCCCTTTCGACACACTTTAGCATTTGAATGTGTCAAAAGGGGTCATGGGGACTCCCTAGGGGTCCTATTATGCCTTAGTTCATGCGTTAAGACCCCTAGGGAGTCCCCATGATCCCTTTTGACACATTTGAATGCTCAAGTGTGTCCTAAGGGGTTTAAAGACTCCTTAAGATACACTTGAACATTCCAATGTGTCAAAAGGGGTCATGGGGACTCCCTAGGGGTCCTAATGCATGATATTAGAAACCCTAGGGAGTCCCCATGACCCCTTTTGATACATTGAAATGCTCAAGTATGTCTTAAGGGGTCTTAGGACCGCTTCGGACACACCTGAGTGTTCAAATGTGTCAAAAGGGGTCATAAGAACTCCTTAGGGGTCCTAGTACACCATAACATGTGTTAGGACCCCCAGGGAGTCCACATGACCCTTTTTGACACATTTGAATGCTCAAGTGTGTTTGAAGCCCATTCCTAGGACCCCTTAAGACACACTTGAGTGTTCCAATATGTTAAAAGGGGTGATGGGTACTCCCTAGGGGTCCTAGTATGCCTTATCATGGGTACTCCCTAGGGGTCTTAGGACCCCTTCAAATGCACTTGAGCATTCAAATGTGTCAAAAGGGTCCATGGGGACTCACTAGGGGTCCTAGTATGCCTTATCATGTGTTAGGACCCCTAGGGAGTTCCCATGACCCCTTTTGACACATTTGAACACTCAAGTGTGTCTTAAGGGGTCTGAGGACCCCTTTGAACACACTTGAGTGTTCAAATGTTTCAAAAGGGGTCATGAGGACTCCTTAGGGGTCCTAATGCATGATATTAGGACCCCTAGGGAGTCCCCATGACCCCTTTTGACACATTGGAATGCTCGAGTCTGTCTTAAGGGGTCTTAGGACTTCTTCAGACACACTTGAGTGCTTGAATGTGTCAACAAGGGTCATGGGGACTCCCTATGGGTCCTAGTACACTTTATTATGCATTAGCACCCCTAGGGAGTCTCCATGACCCCTTTGACACATTTGAATGCTCAAGTGTGTCATAAGGGATCTTAGGACCCCTTAAGACACAATTGAGTTTTCCATTGTGTAAAAAGGGGTCATGCAGACTCCCTAGGGGTCCTGGTATGCCTTATCACATGTTAGGACCCCTAGGGAATCCCCATGACCCCTTTTGACACATTCAAACACTCAAGTGTGTCTTAAGGTGTCCTAAGATCCCTTTGGACACACTTGAGGATTTGAATTTGTCAAAACAGGTCATGGGGACTGCCTAGGGGTCCTAGTACACCTTATCACATGTTAGGACCCCTAGGGAGTCCTCATGACCCCTTTTGACACATTTGAACACTCAAGTGTGTCTTAAGGGGTCTTAGGACCCCTTCAGACATGCTTGAGCATTCAAATGAGTCAAGAGGGGTCATGGGGACTCCCTAGGGGTCTTAGTATACCTTATCATATGTTAGAACCCCTAGGAAGTTCCCATGACCCCTTTTGACACATTGGAATGCTCAAATGTGTCTTAAGGGGTCTTAAGACCCATTTGGACACACTTGAGTGTCTGAATGTTTCAAAAGGGGTCAGGGAACTCCCTAGGGGTCCTAGTATGCCTTATCACATGTGAGGACCCCTAGGAAGTCCACATGACCCCTTTTGACTCATTGGAATGCTCAAGTGTGTCTTAAGGGGTCATAGGTCCCCTTTGGACACAATTGAGCGTTTGAATGTGTCAAAAGGGACATGGGGACTCCCTAGGGGTCCTAGTATGCCTTATCATGTGTATGACCCCTAATATGCCTAGTATTACCCCTTTGAACATAGATCAACTACTGTATCTTCCTCAGATAGTTTCCCAAAGAATATCCCCAATTCGTATACAAAGCAACATACAAGAAAAATGAGAAAAAATTAATAGCTAAAAGGTAATATTATATATAATATATTAGTGTACATTAGTATATATATAATATGTTATTTATATTATATACAATAGTATATAATACATTATTACATATAATACATTATTATATTATAATACATTAGTATATATATAATATATGCATTATATATATCATATGCCTCTTATATATATATATATTAATATTAATATATAATAATATATATATTAATATATTAATATATATATATATATATATATATATATATATATATATATATATATATATATATATATATATATATATTAATATATGTAAAAGTTTAAGTCTTTTGATTTGCTCTCGCCCTTTTTTTAATCTGCCTAGGAATATCATGTACCCGATATGAAATTAGATACCCAATTTTTGACAGGTAATATTTGACCAAAATATTCCTTGTCCCCACAGTTATTGGGTATCCCATTAGGCCTGTACTTTGGTGTCATGTTTGCCCAGGTGTACTGACACCCAAGCCTACTCAAAAGTCAACAAGCATTTTCATGTGCTTTTGGACGAGTGAAAAGTGAATAGTTTCCACATCGCCACTTTTTGGCCCCTCATGATCTTCGACATACCCATTCAAGTTTCTACATTTTTTGGAAGCCTTAGGCTGGAAGAATTGATTGATTGGATCAATGAGATTGATGAATATTTTTAGTATGAAGAAATAGAATATCTTGATAGAGTCAGATTTGAAAAGACTAAGCTTAAGGTCATGCAAATATTTGGTAGGGGGAAGTTTAGTTGGAAAGAGGTAAAGAGAAGATCACTAAGTGGAATCGAATGGTTGATAAGTTGAAGAAGCAATTCATTTTGGTGGATTATGAATTGGAAATGTTCAAGAAAATGCAAGCTTTGAAGCAAACTAGAAAATCGGTGTAGGAGTATACCAAGGAGTTTTACAGACTTCTGATTAGAACTGGTCATTTTGAAGATGATAAAGAAAAGGTTGCTAGGTATGTGTATGGTTTAAGACCTAGTATTCAAGAAGAATTTCTTACTACGTGGATGACAATAATCAATTATACTTATCAAAGGGCATTAAAGATTAAGGAGAAGCTGAATAAGAAGTTTGAAGGTAGATAGAACAATAGAAACTGAGGATGTAAGACTAGTGAGATAGCTATTGAGGGTAATGTGATAGAGAATTCTAATGTTGATGTTGGATCTAGCAGTGTTCAAGTTACTAAGAATGCTGGATAGAGAGGAAGGTGGAAGACTGAGTTCACTAGTACTTGTTATAATTATGGTGAAGCTGGTCATAGAAGTTGGCAATGTCCTAGGAAAAGAGTTGCATTAGTTGTTGAAGAAGACATTGAGAATGTTCCTAAGAAAGGTGAATGTCTTATCACTAAAAGGTTAGCTGCATGTGTCTCTAAACTGATGCAAAGAAGAAATTTGTTTAGGACCAGATGTAAGTGCAAAAACAAGGTATGTAATGTTCTAGTTGATGGCGGCAGTTCTGAGAACTTTGTTTCAGAAGAAATGGCTAGTAAATTGAGTTTGGAAAGGAGGAAGCGTCCTAATCCTTATGAGATTAGTTGGATTGAAGATGTTTCTAAGGTTAGAGTTGAAGAGGAATGCTTGATTAATTTCTAGATTGGATCTTGCCATGATGAGATATTATGTGATGTGTTTCCTATGGATGTCTATCATCTATTGCTTGGTAGACCTTGGTAGTTTGACAAAAATGTGTTGTTTGATGGTCATGCTAACACTTATGTGGTTAGGCATGAAGGAGCTTAGCATAAATTGATACCTTTATAGGAGACAAGGGTTAAAGGATGTGGAGTTATTAGGTGTTTTCCTTGTGACAAACCTCAGGAGCACAAGGTGGAAGAGCCTATTTCCGTTGAGTCTAATTTGAAGGAGAAGGAAAATGAGATATTTGAAGAGTTTGTTGAGATCAAGAAGTAGATGGTTTTTTTGGAAGAGATGGTTTAGTAGATGATGACATTTATGACATAGAGGGATGCAGATTATACTGAGTTGATTGAGGAGGATGAATCTTATTGATGCACTGCTGTGGTCAGTAGTGGTTAGAGTCAGTTGCTATCCATTACCAACCTAGAAAGATAAGAGGAGTGGAAAGAAAAAGAACTTACTGTAGGGAGAAATAAATGAAGTGAAGACTACTTGGGATGAAGGGAAAGAGGAGATATGGGTGAAGAACAAATTTGGCATACCCGTTTTGATTCCCTTGAGCCATTCCTGATTTCCTTATGAGAAAATCTTTCTAACCTGGGGTGTCTAATGTAGGAGCATCCTAGGATTCTTGGCAATCCTGTATCAACCAAAATATGTTTGTCTTTTATAGTAGATTATTGGTTTTGATCTTGGTTTGGGAAACTGGTTGCTTGGTTTATGTGGTTACTAGGGTGCTTAGTCTCTGAAGAATGCTCAGTAACTAAAGGTGTCAGTTCACTAGTGCTTGATGATAATTGCATTGCCTGGTCATTCTTGGCATGGTTGGTTGATTGGTGCTCAGTTATTTCTTCTATTGCTCAGTATTCTTGCTTACCAAGTAGATTCTTTGGATGAATTGGTTTGGCCGACTAGTGCATTTAATTTGGGTTATGCTCCTCAAGTTATGGATTGACTATTGGACATGTGATGACCTAGATCTCATGTGTTGCATTCTTCTATGTGGATCTGATGACCATTGGGGCCATCATTGAGAGTTTATTTATTTTGTAAGGCTATTTGAGAGGCAACTAATATTTTGGAATTTGTTATTTTTTAGTAAGGGTTAATTGTTTCCTCAGTTGACTTGTGGTTGGGATTCAGTATTTATAGGATGCTTGGGTAGTTGGTTAGGGCATTAGATTATTGGTTGGAACTTTAGTAGCCTACAAGCTTAGGAATAGGAAGTTTTCTTGGAAGTTTGAGTAAAAGTTTTGATCTTTCCTAGGTGCCTACCAGTGTGCTGTGTGTTACAAACCTGGGTTAGCTGAATGCTAATGTTGTGGAAAAGATTTGGATCTTACAAGATCTTGTAAATTGTTACTTTCCTTGTACTTGGCCATAATCGGGAAGGCCTTACAGCGTGGCACATTGCATGTAATTAGTGATTTGATGAATAAAGACTTATGTTTCATATTAGATATGTGTTTATTATTGTGTATTTCCACTACATATTAGTTTGGCTACAAGGTTAGTCTATCCTTAATTGGATTCACCAACCTTGACTACATCAAAAGAACCAATTCTTTCCCACTTCAAAGGATCTTCTTATCTTTTCAGGTTCCTACTCTTTGTCTTCAAAATGAACACACATCACAATTACTATCAGTCGAATAAAAAATGGACACATCAACCTAACCTGGTGCTTAGGACCCACTCTTCAAAAGCTCTAAATCAACGATCATTGTTATACCACAATGCTAAACATCATGCATCTCACCTTAGTGGTATAACGATAGCCGTGAGATCCTGCTACACTTTATCATGCTCATAGGCTCAAATTAACTAGTCCCACTTGACAAATTCCAAGTCACCGATCCTTAACCAACCATAGACTACCATATGTGCTCGCGTGGCATTTTGGACCCACCGCCCCTTCAGGCTAACATATCACATCGGATGGCTATCTCTATACCGTGATGATAAAAGATGCGCATCTCAGTCCAACAGTATAACATGTATAGATCTTTTCTTGCCTTTAATCATCTGCAAACCTCCTTCAGTCTGTTGGGCCCACCTTGAAAGATGGCACATTGTCGCTAAAGCACTTGTCAAAAAATCTGACAACCAGAAGCCTTACAGTGTAATGACAGCCATGAATTTGAAAAGGCAAGACACTTGGAAAATATTAACTGAAAACTTAGGCCTCCAAAAGCTTTTGATAAATTAGAAGGGAGGCTCGAAAAAACTAACTGCCCAACACATGAAAGGAAAAAGAGAAAGTTGACAATTTAGCACATGTTTATTGTGACGATTAATGAGTCAAAAAGGTAATGCAGAAATATAAAAAGACTTAAGGGGAAATTAGGGTTTTCTTCAACACAAGGGTTTTTAACCTTGAAATGTTTAAAAATAGGTCAAAACCTAAGATATTCTTCAAAATTTAGCATAGAGCAGGAAAATTTTAATAGTAATAACAGTGGCTCATGCTTGGGGACGTGTATCTCTTGAAAATACAATGAGAAACTGGAATCTCCTGGTACAGTAGACCAGAGTAAAATTGTGACCAAAAATAGGGCTCGCACACAAAAACCTAAACAAAACCTATATAGAAACTGCCAAAACTCTTAAGAGAAATAGAGTTTTAAGAACTGACCATGAACAGGTAATTCCATGAGGTCTCCTGTTAGATTCTTCAAAATATAAGAGCTTGGTCCCCATTTTTCTTCAACAATATATGGTCCTAGCCAGATGTGGCAAAACTTCCCATGCTTGCCTTTATCTTCTATTCTTGCATTCCACATCAAGTCCATATCTCCTTCTGCAAAATGTTTCTGAATAGTTCTTCTATCATACAGGACTTTGTACTAGGCCTGTAACCTCTCATTTTTGTTGTGTGCATCATTCCTTACCTCATTGAGTTGGATGAGGTTGTTCATTTTGATTTTCATGTCTTCTTCTACATCATCATCATATTTTTTAATGAACTAATACATCTGTAATAAATTATTTTGAGGTAATCTTGCATTGATTCCATATACTAAACCAAAAGGGGCACATCCTATTGCCTTCCTGACTGTAACCCTGTCAGCCCACAGGGCTTGTAACAATTTGGAATCCTAGGCCATCTTATTTTTGTCCAGGACTCTTTCTAGAATCTTGATCAAACTTTTATTGCTAGATTCTGCCTGGCCATTGCCTTGTGGATGATAAGAAGATGAATATGAAACTTCAATACCATTATGTGTGCAAAAATCGACAAACTCTTCTGACCTTAAATATAATGCATTATCAACCACCATAGTTTCTGGGCAACCAAATCTTGTCAAAATATTCTGTATCATAAAATCTGTTACCACCTTGCTAGTAGCCCTCCTTATAGGGATTGCCTCAACCCACTTGGTGAAATATTAAGTTGCCACCAAAATATAGCAATGTCCACCACTAGACTTATTAGGAATTTCACCAATGAAATCCATACCCCACTTCTAGAAAGAGGCTTGAATAGAGACAGGTTTGAGAGGAACATTCCCACTAAATTTTAATTTTCTTGCAAACCTTTTGCAGGGATCACACTTCTTCACAAATAAATGAATGTCTTTGAAAAGTGAAGGCCACCAAAAACCTTTCCTAATAATTTTGTGGGCTGTAGTCTTAGCCATGTAGTGTCCTCCACAAATTCCATTATGCATTTCTTCCATCAAAAACTTGGCCTTTTCCTGACCAACACACCTAAGAAAAACACCCTTATTACTCATCCACCAAAGTTCACCCTTTATGATTGCATATTTCAAAGAATGGAGCTTGATAGTTCTCTTTTTATTATCATCCAGTTCAGGGGGCAAGACCATCCTTTGCATGTATTTAACAATATCTTCATACCACTCACAATAGTTCATGTTGCATATATAAGGCCTTTGGTCCTCTTCTAGCATGTTTATCTAGTTTTCATTTAGATTACTTTGGGCCATCAACTTGGCTAGGTCTAAACCTCTTACCAATTTTGTAATATGAATGTCAATGTTAAATTTTTGAATTATCTTAATCCACCTACATCTTCTTCCTAAAACCTCTTATTGGATCAAGATATCCTTGACTGCAGCACTAGAAACATATGCAACCACTGTGGCTCCCACTAAATAGCATCTGAATGTCTTAATAGCCTTGACCAAGGCATAAGCTTGTTTTTCAATGATATCATAGTTCAATTCTGATGCCTGTAAGGTCTTGCTGAAAAAAGAAATAGGTTGTTCAAAACCTTCAACATTCTTTTGTAAAAGTACTATAGCAATGGTATGGGCAGATGCAAAAGAGAAAATTTGCATCGACTTGCTGTAATCTGGTGTCCTTAAAACTAGGGCATGCATAATGTCTTTCTTAATATCATTAAAAGCCTAAACTGCTTTAGTATTCCATTCCATCTTTTCTCCCTTCTTCAACATCCTTAATATGGGATTACCGATCTCTGCAAAATTTGTAATAAATCTTCTTAGAAAATTGACTTGTCC
Organism: Chamaecyparis obtusa; assembly: GCA_027943335.1. Classification (NCBI taxonomy): domain Eukaryota; kingdom Viridiplantae; phylum Streptophyta; class Pinopsida; order Cupressales; family Cupressaceae; genus Chamaecyparis; species Chamaecyparis obtusa. Next base: position 318,602 of record BSBK01007708.1, read on the forward strand.
TAGAAAGGACTGAGTTTCCTTGATATTTTTTTGGCAAAGTTAGCTTGTCAATAGCCTCCTCCCTTTCAAGATCTATCCTCACACAATCCTTAGAAACTATGTGCCCTAAGAGCTTACCTTCTGTCACACCAAAAGTACACATTTTTGGGTTCAAAGAAACCCCATATTCCAATGCTCTGATAAGAATTTTCTGAAGATGTTGACAATTTTTTTCTTCTTTGGCTAAAAAGGCTATCAAATTATCCTAATAAACCACCATAAATCTATCAATGAAATCTACAAAGGCTACATCCATAGCCCTTTGAAAAGTGGCACCTACATTAGTCAATCCAAAGGGCATCCTTACATAAACATGTGTTCCCTATGGAGTAGTAAATGTAGTTTTAAATTGTTTTATTTCTTTAATCATACCCTGATTGTAACCAAAAAAGCCATCCATCATGGAAATCAATTTTGATCTTGTGACCTTTTGTAACATGTTCTCCATGTTTGGTAACCCATAGTTGTCCTTTAGGGAATTTATGCTAAGATTCCTAAAATCTACATATAACCTGATATCACCATTCTTTTTTCTGACATGCACTAAATTTGAAACCCAAGTGAAATGCCTCATTGGCTTAATTATTCCAGCATCCATCATTTTCCTAAGTTCACTTTGCATTTTGGGTGCCAGGGTAGGATTAATAGGTTTCAATTTCTATCTAAAAGGTTTTGTCCCTTCCTTGAGTGGGATTTCATGTTGAAAAAGGTCCTCTCTATAAGCTTTAAGGTCTTCATAAGACCAGGCAAAAACATGCCTAAATTTTTTGAGAAGGTCAATCAGATTCTTTCTAATTCTTGGGGACAGAGACCCACCTATGCAAAATTTCATGGGGGCTATCTTTGTGCCCAAGTTTATCTCCTCAAGCTCATTGGTTTTATCAATACTAGTAGAGAAAGCCTTGTCTCTATTTTCAAATGCACGTTCAAGAGCAACTAGTCCTTTAGGAACTCTGTTTGATTTCAACTGTAAAACTTCTTTCCCAAAAATGACATCCTTGCCATTCATTGTATTAATATAAGAGCTGAAATCCATCTCCTTATGACCAAAATGAGATTCACAATGGAGAAACCTTAATATATCTTGACCATTAGAGAAAACATGCCAATTGTCTAGATTGTCAGGAATAGAAGGCCTAGCTTGTATCTCAATATTTGAAACATCTACAAATGTAACATCTTCAGGTCTAAGGGCTATATTAGCCAACAAATCTGCCATCCTATTCTGAGTTCTTTCCATCCAGCAGATATTAAAAGCACTAAAGCTTTCAATCTCATCCCACACTGCATTCCTATATTGCTTCAATTTTTTATTCTCGAAAGCATACTTTGATCTAATTTGGGATATGAGTAGCTCAGAGTCACCTATAAATTTTTTATTCTTATACCATGCTTTGACACTAGTCTAAGACCAATTAACAAAGCCTCATACTCTGCAACATTATTTGTGAATGAAAACAGCAAGGTAAATGAGAACTTGAAAGTCTTACCATTTGGGGATACAAGTAATATTCCAGCTCCAGATCCTTCTTTGCTATTTGCTCCATCAAAATACATAGTCCAGATACTATCAAGGTCAATCCATGCCTCTTAGCTTTTAGGTACATGGCGAGGCTCAACACCTTCCTCTACTTCCTTACCATGGGGTGTATCCACCTTTAATCCCAAATATTTCATAACCTCAGTAGGCATAACAGTATTTGATGCTCTAGAATCAATCGTGCAATTGTTTAACAACTTCCCATTTATCTACAAAGTTAAGAAAAAAGGATCAACTGATCCTTCTATAGTACTAACAACATTTGTGTCCAAATAGATCTAAGGGATTTCAGAAACAATCTCCTCACTACAATTTTCATCTTCATCATTGACAGTTGTTATTTGTCTCTCAATTTTTTTTGTAGTTGGAGAATCAGTATGTACTACACTTTTTACCCATTTTAAGGCATTTTTCTTGTGTTCATCTATTGTCATCATCTCTAATAATGGAACTTTGATAGTAATTTGAGACAATAATTTAGTCATGTCAATTGGAATGTATTTTAAATTAGATACATCTGACTTTGAACTTGCAATCTCTTTATCATCCTCTTGGGTGAGTACATCTGTAGGTCTGTCCATTTGAGCTTTATGATTGTCTTGCATAACTGGTGGTACATCAGCTACAGGCTTAGTTTTCACCTTATAAACAATATTAGGTTTATCATTTTTCTTTATCTTGATCTTAGCAGTAGGAGGAATATCCTTGATCTTTTCTTGTGATATTTTTGCATCCTTACCCGTTTTCTTGATAAAAATACCAGCAGGCTTAGGATCTGAATCGCCAAAAACTCTATTCCTCAAGTTATAATTTACTTTTTCTTGAGTAACCAAATTATCTATTAACAAAGGAATCTCATCATCAGATGGTCTCCTTAAAGTAATTGGTTTCTCATTTCTTTGCAAATTACACTGGATGTTGTCAGGCTCACTATCATCATCATCTAAAAAAACTTGCTGATGATATGATTCATTTTTAGTTTGGAAATATGAGACATCTTGATTTTCATCTTCTTTAGCAGAGTCTACCTCACTCAAAACATGAGAAGAAAACATCCCACATCCCTCGTCATCATAAGACTACTCTTCATTGGATTCTTGCTCTTCTTGGGAAGAGACACTTTGGGATATGGTACAATAATTTGGATCATGGGGTGACTGACAAACAATACAGCATGGGATGTCTTCCACTACATTCATTGAGTTTCTTTGTAATGGATTAGGGGTCCTATCATTTGGTTTATCTCTTCTCTCAGGAAGAATAGGCTTCCCATCTTTGCACTGAGTGTTGTAGGGGAAGTTTTGCATTTTTGGCAATTTGTTGAAATTATTGAAAGGGGGCTTGTTCCCACCTACAGTTTTATTTCCTCTATTTTTGTCAGGCTTTAGATCTTTGATTGCTTTCAAAATTTGTTTCAGATTTTCATCATCTTTAGGTTTCACACTCACAGGCCTTCCTGGATCCTTTCTATTTAACAAAGGAGACTGATTATCTTCTCTCCTTCCCAATTTTCCTAAAATTCTTTGGTTGCTCTTTATGTTCACAGCCAGCTTGTAAGCTTCAACAAGACTCCTTGGATTTTTATCTCTTAAAAGGTAACCCATCTTAGAGTCAAAAGTATTTAGATATATGACAAGGCATACCCTGTCATCTAGTCTAATAACTTGCAACAATCTATGCACGGCCCTTTGAAATCTGATATTAAATTCAACAATATCCTCATTGAAGTTAATTTTTATGTTATTAAACTCATTTAGCATAAAACCTTCATGTGTTTTATAACCATATTGCTCTTTAAAACAATGCCTAAGTTGATCCCATGAACCAATGCTATCGTGTGGCAAAGCCCTAAACCAATCTCTAGAATCCTCTATTAGGGATTGCACAAATAATTTCATCATGACAACATCATGTACAATATTGTAATCATCACTTACATCAACGAACCTTTTTACATGCTCTTTACAGGTTATGATATTGATTCTTGTAAACTTAGGGAGTTTCTTTCTGATTTCTTCAAGAATGGGATTAGGATAACTAAAAATATCGGTGAAAACCAATTGTTTGCATCTTTCATGAATAATTCCTGTATTAGGAATATTAGCACCCTAAGATGTAGATGCATTTGTATTTGTAGTGGCAGGACCCTTAAGACCTTTTGGTGGGGGAGTACCACCTATGTGACTAGCTATATTTGCAGTATTAGTTCCTTGTGTCATATTAGGATTAGTAAAATTTGTAGGTCCTGTAGACCTTTTAAGAAAATTAATTTTCTTCTTCATTTCTAATATTGAAGCCTCTAATTTTGCCTTCTCAAGTTGTTTGGCTAGCCATTCCTATTCCCTCTTAGCCTTTCCAAGGTCTGCTTCCAATCTCAAAGCCTGGTCTATAGGATCCTTGAGATTTACAAGATCTTTAATTGAAATACCCTTTTCCTTTTATTTTCTCTTATCATTTGGAACTCTTGCCTCAAAAGTTTTGTAGACAACAGGTTTCTCATTTGTATGTTCAGGGATGGGAACATAGTTTATAGCTTCTAAGTTTAACAATTGTCTTTTTAACTGATCAACTCTTTTCATAGCTTGTCTGATTCTTTCTTCTTTTTCTTTTTCTCTTTTCTGCCTAATGGCTATTTGTTCATGAATTCTTTTTTCTAGTTCATACACTTCCTCAAATATTTCTTCAGAATCAGGTAAAGTTATTTCAGATTCAATCTGCTATGTTTGAAATTCTTCCCGCTGATTTTGGGATTCATAAAGACCTTGGGGTATTGAAGAACCAAAGGTGAAAGGGGGAAGAAAATCGTGATTACTCCTACTTTTACTTCTTGACCTTCCTTCCCTTTCATGCCATTTTTTAGGAACAAACTTCCTGTTACCCCTAGGTAATCCTTCACCCTCTCTTTCTATAGGTGAATTATAGTCCTCATATTGGTTTAGGACTAGGTCAAATGCTTCCTCATATTCTGAGGCATTTCCTTTGTGACTTGGAGGAGCAATATTTTCTTGTTTTGAGTTTCTCTTTTTCTTCCAAGTGAAAGACATATTATCAGTATCTTTGGCTCTCCTACCTTGACCTCTTCTAGATGTAGTAGGAAGCCCACCATGAAGAATTTCTTCTGGGTGCTCCCTACTATAAGACCTTGTGTTTCTAAAACTCATGATGATAATTTATAAAGCACTAGTATAGAGATACTAGAGACAGAGTCACCACTCACAAAATAGTGAGAAAATTTGAAACTTACTGATACTGACTCTTATACTTTTAATGAAGTCCATTGGATATATGATAAGTTGGTCAAGAGTCCTATCTCAACTTGTACCTACATTATCGATACTAATTTGTAACACCAGAGATTTAAAAAAAATTGAAATAGGTAAGTCAGGAGTCAAGCTCAACTTGAAAGCTACACTATTTGCTCCTGATAATAATTCTCTATTCTCTAGTAGAGTCACTAATCTGATGGTGACCTGGAAGAGCTAAATCAATCTAGGTAATGAAATATTTGAATGTTTACAACATAAACAGTGATTCAGAACTGATTTTACTCCTTTATTATGCTCCACTCCCCAGCTGAGTCACCATTTTGTAGTTTCTTGAAATGGAGTTTATACTCAAAGAGACACCAATATGCCTATGATGGATATTAAGGATTGGTTAGTTCCAAATGTGGGCAATCTATAGGCAATTGGACCAACTATAGGGATGGATATTCCCTCTTCTACTTTTGGCTCTGTGAAACCAAGGTAGGTACACCTGATCCAATAGTGTTAACTTTGACTAATAGTTCTAACTCTGCCCCTTATTTCTTTATTTAATTTTTCAATAGATGAAAATAGTGAGAGAATGCTAAACAAGAACCTATTGTTCATTGATCCTCCATCACTGAGTAGGACAACATATATGTAAATGAAAGTCAAAGACTGGTCATGATTAAATGTTTTTATGATTTTAAGATTTGAATAATTTCATACAAAACATAGATAGGAAGATACAAGCCAGTGCCTTATCTATTGGGCAAAGTATTAGAAAATAGAATGGATACAAAGATAATTTTAGGAATAACTAGTCTTCGAACATAACTACAAATATCTCAACTCATTCATACTTTTAGATAATCCCTGTGTGAATTAATGAACATTTATTTCACCCTAAGCAATATTTAATCCAACCCTAGGTTAGATCTAAAAGCAAAAATACATACACATAAGCCTGCAAAAGACTTAAAGATTCATAGAATAAACACAATGGACAAGAAAAAGCCTTGAGATTTGTATTAAGTATAACCTTGATCATTTGTATATATCAGATTCTAAATAGCAAGCTTGAGGAAAAAAAGCAGCACCTTGCACTTCTTCTCTATTGTCTTGACAAAATGATACAAAATTTACAATCCTCGACTGAGGGTTTGGTTTTTAAAATCTCTATCTTTTCATTCCTAAACTCTCAATACCTAGAATGACCATGGGAAATCCTTTTATATACAAGGAAATGCAAATAAGCTATGAGTCATTCTAGGGTTTACAAAATCTTAACCCTAAAAACTTTTCAACAACTACAAAAATTACATTTAATACATTTGGTCCAGAAAGTGAGAAAATTGTAGTTGAGCTGACTTGCTTTATGTCTTTAATGTTGTCCTTGGTATTCTTTGAACATATCTGATCTGCAACACCTGTTGTCCATTCTACAATGAATGCCTTCAAAATATCTCAACCACTATGTGACCCAAAATTAATGGCTATGAGTTGCATCATGGGGCTAGAAGAGTATCAACCCTTACTACTTCCGATATGTACTGATATCTCCATTTATTGTACAAATCTTCACTTGGGAAATCAAAATTGACAAATTCAACCCTTTTACTCAACAACTATTCCCACTCACTCTCAAATTGAGTGACTTTCTACTGAATTGAGTCAAACTTGGATTTAGCACTAATTAGTAACTTGATAGTGCGACTGAAAGAAAATTTGTCAGCTAAGACACTAGTTATTCTTTCTGTCAGAAGCCCATCTATTTCTTCTCTCCACTTATAAGCTTCTTTTAATTCTCCTTTATCTTTGAAAATGATAGGCACCAGTTCATAGTTTGGAAGAATCAACTTAGCCTTCAACATGTTTAATTTTCTAATAAAATTACCTAAAAAGATGTCAAATTGCACCAATTTCTTCACAATTTGATCCACTGATTTTATCAGTGGGTCAGGGTCCTCCTGTCCTTTAGACAACATATGGAATAACTTTATGTTAGGAGACCTTTGAATCTATTTTTTCAAAATTGGAGAGAGTTCATTTTTCTCCTTATTCAAAGTCTTAAACAAAGAAATCAATTTGCTAATATGATTGTGGAGAATGAAGGGCTTCAAATCACAAGAAAACTCCATGATAGCATCAGTTATCTTCTCTTCATACTCATATTTTGCAAAAGCTGTGGCCTTTATATTTTCATCATTTTCTTTTTCTATCCGTGCCCTAGTTTCCTTCAATCTGTCTGCTTCTTCTGTTAATCTCTGTTTCTGCCAATTAACTTTTGAATCTATATTTGTTTCTAGGAGTGGAGAAAGTGGAAACATAATAATTGGGCTTGAAAATGAAGCCACTATAGATTTATCAGTAATTTCCAATTGAGGAGATCTGTGATCTAATGGTCTTGACAACTGAGCAATCAATCTTTCCTTTTGAATCGGTTCCTCTTTGAGCTCATTATAAGATTTTAAGGCCATTTCAAATTTGAGCCTAAGCTCCTTATTTTCTCTATCATCCTTCTCTACTAAATTAACATTGAATTTAGCAGTCTCCAGGATTAAGTTTGATGCCTCTACACTAGATGTTTCACCTACTCTCCGAACCATCAAACTTCTTATATATCCTATAGAAAGATCTTTCCTCCTTCCTCTATCTTCATCTTTATTCAAAAACCACATGACCAGGGCAACATGATCCTCAAAAAAAGCAATACCCTTTTCAACCTATTTAGTTTGCTATGCTGTAGTAAGATTTTTCACTTTCCTTTTTGACACTTGATCAAAAACAATTGCATCAACAATGTCCCATTTTCGCAAAATTAATATCCCTTCTGTATGAATCATGACTCTCCCCTCCTTTAGAGTAATTTTCTCAAATTGTTTATCTATTTCTGCTTTGGTTTCTTCTTCCATTTCCTTTATATCCCTAGCAAGGGATTCTTCTTTCTTCTTTTCACATATCTCTTTATGCTGATTTATTTTCATTCTCCAAAGAAATTTAGAGAATGCCCTAGTTTTAACAAACTTATCATCAGCAAGGAAAGAGTCACTTGCTTTCTTCAAAATAGGGTCTATTTTCTTACCCTTGAACTCTTCAACTGTAAGATCCATGGCCACCTCTTTAGGTGCCTCCAGAATTCCTTCCTCCAAATCCTCACCAGAAACAAAAATAGTTCCCTCATTTCTTAATTGTACAAGTTGTTCTGCTACCCAATGTTCAGCTAATTAGATAGGGGATTGGGAAGGAGAGTAAAGCTCCTCTTCTAGTATTTCTTCTTCTTTCTTTTACCTTCTGGGAGAGGGTCCCTGCACTGATGGATCATCAATTGGTCTTTTTCCTCTTGAAGTAGAAGGGACATCCTCACACCTTTACTGAGAAGGCAGAAGAACTATGTATCCACTTCTCCTCTGCATTATGTAGACTCCATTTGGAATCAACTTCATATATTTTGGCTAGCTCAAGATTTTCCTAGCCTTCTTAGGATTTGTTTTGCTCACAGCTTCTCTTTTCTCATTTTCTGCCTGCATGAGGCCCTCAAAATGTTCCATTAGGGCATCTATCTTTCTTGCCCATTGTTCAAACTGCTTCAATGGATCCTAAGCTATATCAAAATTTATTATAAAATCTATAGACTTACTATAGATGATCCATTTATCCTTCTTCTCCCATTGAACTTGCAAATCAAAATAATTTCTAATCTCATCCTCTGGAAAATTAAATTGATGCTCAATAAGAGCACACCTCACCTTCTCTCTGAAACTCCGAAGAGGAAACCTTCTGTGTCTGCGCATCTCACTACTACTTTAGGCATTCTATAAGGTTGTAAAACCTTATGCAGATGTACCCATCCTCCTTTTGTGATTACATACTGATGTGCTAAAGTTACATCTGGAAAAAAAGGTTCCCCTCCCCTTACCAGTGAGTGTGGTTTCTTGTAAATAACCAATCTATCTTATAATATCAGCATATCCCAATTTCAATGGGACTTGATATGGTAAAACATAAGGTGCCACCTTGGAAACATACACTTTGAATACTGTGGAGACTAGATATAAAATTATGTCTCCAAAATTATGGACAATAGTGATGTCCCGACAATACTCCTGTGGCTTGATCAATTTAGTAACTCAGTTGGGATCCTTGGATTGTCAAAAATAAAATAGACCTAAGTCTTGATGCAAAATCTCTGTGAAAGGCAATGTAACTAGCATCAATTCTGTCCCATGACAAGACTATAGTCCATATCTGCATAGGGAGGGTTTCTCCATCACTTTGCTTCACAATATTAACTGTTGTGCTAAAGAAATTCTCACCCTTGTATAAAAACATATGCATGAGCATAGAATGTTAGGAATGGAAAATACTGAGAGGGGGGGGGGGGGGTGAATCAGTATTTCAACAACTTTTTCCCAATTATGGATATTAAAAATTACTTTGTTGCATATAAAGATAATAAAACTAATGAGTAAACATAGCACAATAAGCACACAACTCATAACACATGATATGTTCTTGAGGAAACCCAATCAAGGGAAAACCCCGGTGGGGATGGTACCCACAAATGAGATCACTATAACAAATGTATCCTGTTAGGGATATTGTGACCCTGTTAGGAGTCAATTACAGTACATATAGATGATCTGTCCCTGTTAAAGGACTTTAGGCCCTGTTAAAAGCCTTAACCCTGTTAAAGGTTATGAATCTGATTACAAGATGAGCCCACTGCCCAACCATGCAATGATGATCACCAGATGAGCCCACTGCCCAACTTGGTAATACAATTAAGTTCTCTAATCACTATATTGTTTAAGTTCAACTTCGCATACATAGCCTTGACCGCTATCATAATTTACATCAACTTTCTCAAGTTCGCATTACATTTAACCAATGCCTTTTTTTTTTATGCATTCATTCATGCATCCATTACATACATCATACCTAATACAAGGTACAATTCACTACCTTTATACATGAATCATTTACATAATCAATTAGGTTGGCTTCACATCATAAATCAATCATATGTCAGCCCACAATATCACAAAATAACTTTTCACAATCTTTGTCAACTGTTGTCCTGAACTCTGCTCTGTCGGCTCTAAACCATCTTCACTAAACTTTGAATAACTTCATCCGTACACATCAAAAATTTATGCATTGTTAACTAAAGGTTCTTCACACACTCTAAATGCTTCATCTTACTCCACAAATCAAAATATCAATCCAATAAAAAGATATAACTGATTTACTAAAACTGTTCATCAGAAACACTGTTCTGTTACACTGTCTTCACAAAAAAGCTTGTAACTAATTCATATGAACTCAAATATTTTTGTGCTGTTAACCATAGCTCAATAACATCATCATAATGCTACAATCTACTCCACAAAGTCTGATTCCATCATAATCATCTTCTGCAAAAATATCTTCTATCGGGTACACTGTCTGCCTGTCTGTCACTGAACACTAGTAAATCACCTCTAACTTTCAATCTGTAACACATAAAGACTTGTGCTGTTAACTAAAGATAAATAATATCATGTTCTAGCTTCCATCAACTCCACATAAGCCCATCTTCAATAGAAAATTACTTATCACTAAAACTGTCCTCTATTTTCCTGTCAATTCACTGAAACTCAACATGTAAGTACTGAAAACATATATAACTTTCTGCAATCACATAATATCTAAAATATATGACATGTATGATATCTGAATAACATATTTGACTTCTGCAAAACATATATGACATGATCCTCACATATATTCCAACATATACCTTCTGATTTCTGCAAATACATTATTTGATCAACATGTCTGATAACTGAAATTGATAAACATATGTTGCCACAATGACAACATCCATGCATACATAACAATCTCCTTAATCTCCCATTAGTCTAAGTCAAATTGCCAACAATCCAAATTGCCAAAAATCCAAATTGCCAATAATCCAAATTGCCAACAATCTCTCCCTTTGTCATTGATGGCAACATATGGAAAAATTGACTAAGACAAATACTTCAATCATTCAAGAAATAATTGACAACAAAAATTGAACTTCAAAGATATATTTTATTGATCATAAGATATTTACATAGCTCTTACATAACTCATACTCATACACCCCCTTTGAATATTCTCCTTATATTTTACAAACTGACTCTATTTATAATTTTCTGTATATCTCTCCCCCTTTGACATCAATGACAAAACGATGTCCAAAAATCTCTTTCTCTTTACTGTAAAGCTAGTAGACTGCCCACACAATCTGCATATTCTATCTTCCAGGCTTCAAAATCAGTATCCCAAGCCTTCTTTACTGAGTCTGAAATGCTAAGCAATGTGCTTAGTCCATAGGCTACAATCTGACATGCCTATAAGGAATTAGAAAAAAATTTGTCATAAGCTATCTTAGCTTTCAAACATTCATTCAATTTTTCTTCAATGATAGATAACTTAGTTGAAACATGCTCTCTCAGAATACTTATTTTGTTCATCGTCTGTTCTTTTTCTATATTCAAAATTTTGAGTTCTGCCTTCAACTGCCTTATTGCCTCTCAACTGCAAAATATTTGCATTAGGAGTCATCAAAGTGTTAGAAGCTGTCAAAATTTCTTCTTTCTTCTTCTTGATCTTCTCATCTTCAGTCAATGTGACTGATCTCACACAATCAATGGACAAATTCTTTCCAATCTCATAAGTTCTCCTTAAACTCTTAATGCTTATATCTAAATTAACAATATCACTTCTAATTTTTGCACTGATAGTTTGCAAAACTTCTACCTTATGCTCTGCTTGTGCTTTTACCTTTGCTATATCCTTTAAGTTAGTAAACTCAAAATAAAAAACACTCATTACTAAGTTAGCTTTTTCTTTTACCTCTGCCTCTGCAATTTTGCTGCTTATTACACTCTCCAATCTTTTAGTAAGTTCTATTAACTTAGCCTCAAGGTCTTTGACCTTCTTATTCTTGCCAATGATCTTGTTAAGGGATGACAACAAGTTAAGTTGATCATCATCATCAATGTCTTTTGTGAATTGCTCAAAAATGGAACTCTCTTTTTCTGATAATTTTTCTGGTGTGCTAAGGACTTCTTTACCTTTCACTACTTGCTCAGGGGTTGGTTGCTCTGGTTGCATCATTTCTTTTGCTTGTTTCTCTACAGGTGCTGGCTGCTCTATCACAACTGGTGCTGACTACTCTGGTTGCTCTTCCAATCCCAAATTGTCAACAATGTTGCCCAACTGACTGAACATTCCCTCATCTATTTCTAAAGTCACAGTGACACCTTCTACATCCATTGTGTCCTTTCCAATCTCCACTTGTGCTTGTGCTTCTAGTTGCACTTTAGCTTGTGTTTGTGTTTGAGCTTGAGCTTGCTGTTGTGCTTGTTGTGGTTCCTGTTGTGGTTTAGGAGCTGACTCCAACTCTATCTTTCCTGCTACCATATCTGCCAAAACTTGTATTATTGCTCCCTCTATTTCTTTTCTTACCTCCTCATATTTGCCTGCCATAATCATTATTGTTCTCTTTTTAGTTCTTAGTATAGTTCCAACATGAACAAGTAACTTCTTCAAATATTCCAGACTATAGTCTGTAACAAACTTTTTCAAAATTGTTTCTCTAATCTTTAGGTCTTCAGTATGAGCCCTCTGATGTCCATCAATCAATCTTTGATAAAACTCATCAGGTATTTTACCTTTTACAAAATCTAACTTGTTATCTGTTCTATACAAAAATTCACTTGTAGAATTTACAATGTTTAATTTGTCTAAAAAATTATATGCATCATAGAACTTATTTACTCTTGTGAAGTCTCCTTTCATATATATATCTTTATTGATCTTGCTTATATCAGGCTTCCATGTTCTCTTCTTCTGAGGTGCATCTACATCAACTGGTGGCATTCTTGGTACAGGTGGTACAATAGTTTTCTGTCTCTTTCCTGGTCTGGGTGCACTGACCTTCACTCTTTTCTGCCTTTGTTGATTTGTCTCAATTGGTTGTTGTATCTCTACACTAGGTTCAACCTTCACTTGAATAGGTGTTGGGGCTGGAATTGAACTTTCTGCTTGTGTGGCTCCAACTGCTACTTCAGTCAATCTTACTGCTTTTGCTGTCTTCTTTACCACTTCATACTCTTGTTCACTGATTCCACTTTTCTTCAATATCTTCTTCATTGTTGCTTCCACTCTCCTTTTTGATTGTTCCTTCTCCTTTTGCACCAACTGTCATGCTGTACACTTCATCATAAGTGCCAAACCTCTTTGCATGTGCATCAAGCTTGCACTTCAATAATCTACCAATATAACGTTCAACTTCATTCTCAGAAATTTCATACCCAAGAGGGTCCAAAAACTCAATTCTAGGTTCTACTGCTTCAATGTAGGTAAAGTCTGTATCTACCATAAAGCATATATCATTCTTATATTTCTCAACTAGGAAAACATGTATCCTTGTTCTATGCTTGCACATCTCCTGGAATGTCTTCAAAATCAAAGTCACACTGCTATCAACTTTCTCAGTAAGATTTTTCTGATAAACTGTATTGATTCTATCCATTGTGCATTCACCATCATTCCAATCGGTAGTAAAAGGAAATCTCCTATAAATATGAAAGAATATGTATGTGATCAATGAGGAAAATCTGAATTGGGAATTCTTCACTTTTCTAATCTTCTCAAAATTCTCAAACAACTGAATTCTCAATATCTCACAAAGGTCTATTTTCTTCTTCTCAACACACATCAGATAAGCTGCATGTACTATGCCAGCTACCATGTCATCTTCTCTAGAACTTGCACAAAATTTGGTTGCCAAAATTTTGCAAAAATACCTCACATCATCTTGCTTAATCTTACTAATCACTATCCCTCTACCATTGTAGGATGATCTAGTGTTTTCTAGGACTATGTTATTAATCTTCTTCTCATTCAGTGGCATCTCTCTTTTCTTAGATAAATCAGTCACTTCATGAATTAAATCTACAGTGATATCTATCACTCTATCCTCCATCCAAAACTTGCCATCATGAATTCTACTCAAAATGATTTTAGTACATTGTTCATCGTCAAACTCATGTCTCAAAGAGTACTTAATGATCTCATTGTTCTCTAGGTGTTCATACCCTTGTTTTACTGTCATATCTTCATTGTACAATAACTTATATTCATCATTCAACTCAAGTTATGCTAGTTTTTCAACTCTACAACTTAAATAACTCTGTACATTTTCCAAATGTATTACACTGTCTGGAACGGTTGATAATGCTAGGGTTTCATCATAAACTTCTAGTTTAACAGGCTCCTTCTTCATCTTAGGTCTGTTCTTATCCTTAATGCTATGAAACATACTTGCAGTCATCATGTCCTATTTGATTATCCCTTGAAAGTAACTTCTGTATCAAGATAAATACCTCAAAGTCGCTGAATAGGGTTCAGAGCTGATAATTTTTGATAACCTTGCTTCAAATCACCTTAGAACTTACTCTTCATGCTTCCAAGTCACTTCTATTCGCTTTGTGTCTGTAAATATTCTGATTTCAGTCTTATACCATTTAGCAATTACTAACTCTGACATCTCATCTACCCGTTTTGCCACTCAAATGCCAAAATACTAATTTCTTGAGTCTGTTTCTGTAAATCTGCACTAAAACTCACAAAACATCATAAAAAATTTTGCGCTCTTAACTAGAGCATTAGTACATCATAACAAAGCTACATTTAACACCGTAAAACTTAATTCATCCAAAATTCAAAGTTATGCTAATTCTAAGTTCCTAAAATACTAAAAATAACAGAATTCAAGTGCTCAAAGAAAAGTTAGATAAAGATTCAATCTTACCATCATCTATATTGCCTTTCTTACTATTTTCCACACTGAATAAACTTGCTTGATCCTTTGCTTCAACAAATTTCACTTCATTTTCATTGCTACAACATGTTTTCACTGTATTTTTTGCATTCTTATTTCTTCTTCCAAAGTTTCTAGGGTTAGGGTTTTGATCATACCTTTTAGTGTTCATTCTACAAAATCTTACTGTATGTCCAACCTTATTGCATATCTGACATATCATTCCATTTGGTATATATCTGGATCCTTGATGATTTAATTATGTTCTGCAATTTCTTGCAATGTGTCTAACCTTGTTGCATCTATAACAAACTGTCATATTTCTTCCTTTCATGCCATCAGATGTTCTTTGACCTACAATGTTAGTAGTTCTAGATATTTTATTTTCAATAATCTTATTATTCTTACATTCAATAGCTCTATGTCCAAATCCATGACAATTATAACAACATCCATTAAGAGGTCTAAATTGCTTACCAGTATAATCTTTCTTCATGTGTCCAAAAGAATTACATGCAAAGCATCTACCTTCGAATTGCATACCTTTTGATGTTTCTCCTTGTTTCGAAGTTTCACCTTCTTGCTTAGATGATTCTCCTTCTTGTTTAAATCTAGTTTCTTCTTGTTTAGATAGATCTTTCATCTCTGAGTCTGATTCAGTCTTGTCAACTTTAGGATCATTTGATTTTTTGCTTTCAGAGAATATACCAAATCCAAGTCCAGTATTATCATAAAAGGGTTTGCCATAACTTATCTGCTCATAGATCTTGTCACTATTTGAATATAACTTCTCAAGTTGCTGCTTTGACTGAGTTAGTTCACCTTTCACTATTTTATTGTACTTATCAAGTTCATCATACTCCTTTTTGACTTTATCATATTCAGAGTTCATTCTTTCAAGTTTAGCCATCAGATCTTTGTTTTCATTTTTCAAAGTTTCATTTTCAGATCTAAGATTCTCTTTTTCATCTCTCATGCTAAGCTTCAAGTTTGCTACCTTTAATTCATGTCTAAGAATCACATTTTCTTTTTCTAATTCATCACAATCTTCAACAAGTATATCAGATTATTTTTCAGATTTCAGATCTTGGATCTCACCTTTCAGTTTGTAAATCAAGCCTTTTGCCTTTTCATACTTTCCTCTGTAGGAATCTCTTTCTTTAGTAAGTAAGTCAATCTGTTCAAGAGCTTCTTCAAGATTCTTCTACAATTGATCCATATCCATAGAGATCTTACTCAAGCTGCTAAGCCTTTCTTTCTTCCGAGTAACTGTGCTCTGATACCAATTGTTAGGAATGGGAAATACTGAGAGGGAGGGGTGAATTAGTATTTCAACAACTTTTTCCCAATTATGGATATTACAAATTACTTTGTTGCATATAAAGATAATCAAACTAATGAGTAAACATAGCACAATAAGCACACAACTCATAACACATGATATGTTCTCGAGGAAACCCAATCAAGGGAAAACCCCGGTGGGGATGGTACCCACAAATGAGATCACTATAACAAATGTATCCTGTTAGAGATATTGTGACCCTGTTAGGAGTTAGTTACAATACATATAGATGATCTGTCCCTGTTAAAGGACTTTAAGCCCTGTTAAAAGCTTTAACCCTATTAAAGGTTATGAATCTGATTACAAGATGAGCCCACTGCCCAACCATGCAATGCTGATCACTAGATGAGCCCACTGCCCAACTTGGTAATACAATTAAGTTCTCTAATCATTTTATTGTTTAAGTTCAACTTCTCATACATAGCCTTGACTACTATCACAATTTACATCAACTTTCTCAAGTTCGCATTACATTTAACCAATGCCTTTTTTTTTATGCATTCATTCATGCATCCATTACATACATCATACCTAATACAAGGTACAATTCACTACCTTTATACATGACTCAATTACATAATCAATTAGGTCGTCTTCACATCATAAATCAATCATATGTCGGCCCACAATATCACAAAATAACTTTTCACAATGTTTGTCAATTGTTGTCCTGAACTCTGCTCTGTCGGCTCTAAACTGTCTTCACTAAACTTTGAATAACTTCGTTCGTACACATCAAAAATTTATGCGCTATTAATTGAAAGTTCTTCACACACTCTAAATGTTTCATCTTACTCCGCAAATCAAAATATCAATCCAATAAAAAGATATAACTGATTTACTAAAACTGTTCATCAGAAACACTGTTCTGTTACACTGTCTTCACAAAAAAGCTTGTAACTAATTCATATGAACTCAAATATTTTTGTGCTATTAACTATACCTCAATAACATCATCACAATGGTACAATCTACTCCACAAAGTCTGATTCCATCATAATCATCTTCTGCAAAAATATCTTCTATCGGGTACACTGTCTGCCTGTCTGTCACTGAACATTAGTAAATCACCTCTAACTTTCAATCTGTAACACATAAAGACTTGCGCTGTTAACTAAAGATAAATAATATCATGTTCTAGCTTCCATTAACTCTGCATAAGCCAATCTTCAATAGAAAATTACTTATCATGAAAACTATCCTTTGTTTTCCTGTCAATTCACTGAAACTCAACATGCAAGTACTGAAAACATATATAACTTTTTGCAATCAGATAATATCTGAAATATATGACATGTATGATATTTGAATAACATATCTAACTTTTGCAAAACATATATGACATGATCCTCACATATATTCCAACATATACCTTCTGATTTCTGCAAATACATTATCTGAACAACATGTATGATAACTGAAATTGATAAACATATGTTGCCACAATGACAACATCCATGCATACATAACAATCTCCTTAATCTCCCATTAGTCTAAGTCAAATTGCCAACAATCTAAATTGCCAATAATCCAAATTGCCAACATAGAATACCACCCAAATGGTCTAGAAACCTTCAAATTTTTGATTCTTATTAACCCCTCATGAATTAAATTGACTAAATGAGATGCAAAATAAAAAATCAATGCTAATTGGGGGTGCAATTATTGTACCATCATGAACATGTAGGGAATGGGCATATGGGTTGCCACATCATGTCCTAGAATCATGTTCTATGATATGTAAACCTCTTGAGCTCTCTTACTAAACAAATCTAACCTGAAAGGTTTTGGTGTAAATGCACCGACAACACACATTGATCCAATCCGTTCCAAAAACTATCTCAAAGGTCCAGACCTCAAAGAGTCTCTCTGTGCTTCATATATTTTTGTGAATTCTTTGAAGTCTATCTTCACCAATTTGACAGATGGGTCATTTAGTGCAAAAACTTCTCTAATTTCATCCTCTGTGATGCTAGTCAGGTCCCTCCCATTTATATCCTTGACACATCTAGTCACAGGATCATAACATTTGGCTATTTGTATTAATAGCTCTGCATCCATAAAAACTTCAGGGCACACTAACCTTCCAATGTCAAATTGCAACACATTACTTAGGGGAGCACTTTTATTTCTTTGTGAAAACATTGATCTGAACAAACTAAGACTGCTGTCCTTCTCACCCACGTTAGCATCTCTCATACAGTTCCCTCTATCAAAAAGTTTATCTGTAACTAAATCCCTAAGGTGTCTAGGAGTAAGTTGTTTAACCCTTTATGGCCCATTATTAGAATGCAGGAGTAATTGCATTAAATCCTCAAAAATCCCCCTATTAAGATAGTCTGTTTGACCAAATAAATTTCTTTTTGATGGCATTTTTGGAACTAGGGTTTTCTTACTTAAGATACAAACTTTCAAGAAACCTCAAACCCTATCAACTGATAATTTAAAAATTTTACAATATCTTCCCAAAATTTCAAACAACATAAAAAATCAAAAGAAACCTACTAGACACCCGAGAATTCCTTTGCCTGAAAATGCTACTTGCAAAAGATCAATCACCAGATAAGCTTGTGAGAGCAGTGAGAAGAAACAATGATCAAAATTTGATATATAACTTTGCCAACTACTTGAAAGATTTGTTAGGAATAAATGCAAAGTAAGTGAATGGAAAGTTTGTGAAGCATTGAGATATTGTTTGGATATGATTTATGATCATTCTATAGCAGTGGAGTGTTGCATTCATGACTGGATTGTCATTGATGTCAACATAGTGTGATTTGTAGTGTATTGACAGGGAAATAGAGGACAGTTTTGGTGATAAGTAATTTTCTATTGAAGATTGGCTTATGCGGAGTTAATGGAAGCTAGAACATGCTATTGGGTATCTTCAGTTAACTGTGCAAGTATTTATGTCAAATAGATTGAAAGTTACAGGTGATTTAGTGATATTTAGTGATAGCACCTGGAAGGCGACAGTTTTATGTGTAACGTGTTGAAAATATTATTTTGAATATGAAGGCTGACCAAATTGTAATTGTTTGAGTATGGTATATATGAAGGATTGATTTTCATTATTGAGTAGCGCATGGTGATGAAATGATAAATCTTATGATGCAAATATGAGCGAAGGTGATGGGAAGGTTGCAGGTTTTGGCAACAAGTGATGAATAGAGTTAGTGCAGCAGTGTTTGATGATCAGTGAGATCAGAGATCAGAGTTCTGAGGTATTGTGATGTTGCGAGTGTGGTTTTGGCATAGTAAGTTGAAGGTATTTGTTTCATATTATTCTGTTGAATAATCTTAAGGTCTGTTGGACAGTGAGTTCAGAGATCTTGCCTTGAAGCTGTTTGGGCAGTGGGTCCATCTGTCTTCTTTGACTCTTAACCAGGTCTCTTAGACTCTTAACCGGGTCAGAATCTTTTAACAAGGATTCAAATCTCCTAACAGGGATTATATGTACTGAATGTATTTCATAAGATTCCTAACAAGGTCCATCCTCCAACAAGGAACTTTCATATTAGTACATCATTTTGTGGGCATCATTCCCACATGGGGTTTTCCCTTGATTGGGTTTCCTTGAGAACATATCTTGTGTCATTGTGCAAATTGTGAATGGTTATTGTTACATGGTTGATTATTGGATTGGTTATATGGTTAATTGCTACAAAGAAGTTAAAGAAGTAAAATTGTTTAAATTATTAGATAACTGATTCACCCCCCCCTCTCAGTTATCTTGGAGATCTTTTCTTTCTAACAATTGGTATCAGAGCAACAGGTCCTTGAAGGAAAAGTTTAACAGCTTAAGGAGATCCATGGTGAATTTTAGGAAAGAAAGCCCTAAATTTGATGGAGTAAATTTTGACAGCTGGAAGGAGAAGATGAAGGTACATCTCTTGTGTTTAGGACCAGACTATTGGTTGATGACAAGCAAAGGAAAGCAAATCATTGATGAAGAAAATCTTGAAAGTTGTACAAATGAAGAAAGAGATGTCTTTATGTTGAACATTCTTGCAAAAGAAGCACTTTTGTCAGCCCTACCAGAAAATGAATACAGTCAGGTAAAAGATCTACCTAAAGCTAATGATATTTGGAAAGCTTTACATAAAACTTTTGAAGGTGATGAACATGCAAAGCAAGCTAGAGTACATAATTGGATTTGTGCATTTGAGGATATAAGAATGTTAGAAGATGAATCTATTAGAAGCTATATGGGAAGAGTATCTGAGATTGTGACAGGAATTAAGTCTTGTAGAGGAATGAAAACTGAACAAGAAGTGATATGGAAGATCTTGAGAACATTGACACCTGTATTTAAGCAGACAACACAAATGATTGAACAAGTGATACCTTGCACACCGAAATTTTCAAAAGAAACCCTACTTGGAAGATTGGAAGCTGTTGGCAATTTGGACTGATGGGAGATTGTTGGTAATTTGAGATTATGGAGATTGTTATGTATGCATGGATGTTGTCATCGTGGCAACATATGTTTATCAATTTTAGTTATCATACATGTTGTTCAGATAGTGTATTTGCAGAGATCGAAAGGTATATGATGGAATATATGTGAGGATCATGTCATATATATTTTGTAGAAGTCAGATATGTTATTCAGATATCATACATGTCATATATTTCAGATATTATGTGATTGCAGAAGTTATATATGTTTTTCAGTACTTACATGTTGAATTTCAGTGAATTGACAGGCAAGCAGAGGACATTTTTGGTGATAAGTAATTTTCTATTCAAGATTGGCTTATGCGGAGTTAATGGAAGCTAGAACATGCTATTATTTATCTTCAGCTAACTGCACAAGTCTTTATGTGTTACAGATTGAAAGTTAGAGGTGATTTACTGAAGACAGTGAAAGACATGCATACAGTGTACCCGATAAGAAGATATTTTTGTAGAACAGTGCAAGTAGATTGTGATGATGTTATTGAGCTATGGTTAACAGTGCAAGAAGATTCGAATTGGTATGAATTAGTTACAAGCTTTTGAGTGAAGACAGTGTAACAGAACAGTGTTTCTGATGAGCAGTTTTGGCAAATCAGCTATATCTTTTTACTGGAATGATATTTTTGTTTGCGGAGTCAGATGTAGCATCTAGAGAGTATAAAGAAACTTTAGTTAAAAGCTCATAACGTTTGGATAAGATTTGGAAGAGTTACAACACCTGGAAGCTGACAGTGTAATGTGAATTTTGATGTAACGTGTACAGTTTTGGTAAATCGGTTATATCTTTTTATTGGATTCATATTTTGATTTACGGAGTAAGATGAAGCATTTAGAATGTGTAAAGAACTTTTAGTTAAAAGTGCATGAGATTTTGATGTGTACGGACAAAGTTATTCAAAGTTTAGTGAAGACAGTTCAAGGCCGACAGAGCAGAGTTCAGGCCGACAGTTGACAAAGATTGTGAAAAGTTATTTGTGATATTGTGGGACGACATATGATTGATTTATGATGTAAATCCAACTTAATTGATTATGTAATTGAGTCATGTATAAAGGTAGTGAATTGTACCTTATATTATGAGATAGTTGTATGTATGAGTGCATGGATGAATGCATAAGAAAGGTATTAGCTAATTGTAATGTGAACTTGAGAAATTTGATGTAAATTGTGATAGCGGTCAAGGCTATGTTTGCAAAGTTAAACTTAAGTAGTACAGTGATCAGAAAACACAATTATATTACCAAGGTGGGCAGTGGGCTCATCTAGTGATCAGGATTGCATGGTTGGGCAGTGGGTTCATCTTGCAAATAGATTCATAACCTTTAACAGGGTTAAGGCTTTTAACAGGGAAAGATCATTGTATGTACTATAATTAACTCCTAATAGGGTCACAATATCCCTAACAGGATACATTTATTATAGTGATCTCATTTGTGGGTACAATCCCCACCGGAGTTTTTCCTTGACTGGGTTTCCTCGAGAACAAATCATGTGTTATGAGTTGTGTGCATATTGTGCTATGTTTACTCATTAATTTGATTATCTTTATATGCTGCAAAGTAATTTGTAATATCCATAATTGGGCAAACGTTGTTGAAATACTGATTCACCCCCCCCTCTCTGTATTTCCCATTCTTAACAATTGGTATCAGAGCACAGTTATTCGGAAGGAAGAAAGGCTTAATAGCTTGAGTAAGATCTCTATGGATATGGATCAATTGTAGAAGAATCTTGAAGAAGCTCTTGAACAGATTGACCTACTTATTGAAGAAAGAGATTCCTATAGAGGAAAGTATGAAAAGGAAAAATGATTGATTGACAAACTAAAAGGTGAGATCCAAGATCTAAAATTTGAAAAAGAATCTGATATACTTGTTGAAGATTGTGATGAATTAGAAAAAGAAAATGTGATTCTTAGACATGAATTAAAGGCAACAAATTTGAAGCTTAGCATGAGAGATGGAAAAGAAAATCTTAGATCTGAAAATGAAACTTTGAAAAATGAAAACAAAGATCTGATGACTAAACTTGAAAGGATGAACTCTGAATATGATAAAGTCAAAAAGGAGTATGATGAACTTGATAAGTACAACAAGATAGTGAAAGGTGAACTAACTCAGTCAAAGCGGCAACTTGAAAAGTTATATTCAAATAATGACAAGATCTATGAGCAGATAAGTTATGGCAAACCCTTCTATGATAAGACTGGACTTGGATATGGTATATTCTCTGAAAGCAAATCAAATCCAGAAGTTGCTAATGATCTTAAAGTTGACAAGACTGAATCAGACTTAGAAATGAAAGATCTATCGAAACAAAAAGAAGGAGAATCATCAAAGCAAGAAGGAGAATCATCAAAAAAAAAGGTGAGACTTTGAAACAAGGAGAAACATCAAAAGGTATGCAATTCAAAGGTAGATGCTTTACATGTAATTCTTTTGGACACATGAAGAAAGATTATACTGGTAAGGAATTTAGACTTCTTAATGGATACTGTTATAATTGTCATGGTTTTGGACATAGAGCTATTGAATGTAAGAATAATAAGATTATTAAAAATAGAATATCTAGAAGTACTAACATTGCAGGTCAAAGAACATCTGATGGCATGAAAGGAAGAAATATGACAGTTTGTTATAGATGCAACAAGGTTGGACACATTGCAAGAAATTGCAGAACACAATTAAATCATCAAGGATCCAGATATGTACCAAATGGAATGATATGTCAGATATGCTATAAGGTGGGACATACATCAAGATTTTGTAGAATGAACACCAAAAGGTATGATCTAAACCTTAACTCTAAAAACTTTCAAAGAAGGAATAAGAATGCAGGAAATACAGTGAAAACATGTTGTAGCAATGAAAATGAAGTGAAATTTGTTGAAGCAAAGGATCAAGAAAGTTTATTCAATGTGGAAAATAGTAAGAAAGGCTATATAGATGATGGTAAGATTGAATCTTTATCTAACTCTTCTTTGAGCATTTGAATTCTGTTATTTTCAGTATTTTAGGAACTTAGAATTAGCATAACTTTGAATTTTGGATGAATTAAATTTTGCGGAGTTAAATGTAGATTTGTTATGATGTAATAATGCTCCAGTTAAGAGTGCAAAGATTTTTATGATGTTTTGTGAGTTTTAGAGCAGATTTACAGAAACAGACTCAAGAAATCAGTATTCTAGCATTTGAACAGCAAAACGGGCAAAACGGGTAGATGAGATGTCAGAGATAGTAATTGCTAAATGTTATAAGACTGAAATTAGATTATTCACAGACACAAAGTGAATAGAAGCGAATTGAAATCATGAAGAGCAAGTTCTAAGGTGATTTGAAGCAAGGTTATCAGAAATTATCAGCTCGGAACCCTATTCAGCGACTTTGAGGTATTTATCTTGATACAGAAGTTACTTTGAAGGGATAATTAAATAGTACATGATGACTGCAAACATGTTTCATAACATTAAGGATAAGAATAGACCTAGGATGAAGAAGGTGTTGGCATTAAGCAAGATTGCCACTAGTGACAACACTTATTTGCATCCTGAGTGCAAACCGAGCAGAACAGTGCAAACCGAGTAGGACAGTGTAAACCGAGTGACATTATGTATACCGAGTCACAAGTATTTACCGAGTTTAAAACTTACCGAGTGGTTTGTATGAACCGAGCCTTCACTTCTACCGAGTGCATGACGATGCCAAGTAATGCAGTGGACGCCGAGTATCAGAAAGTCACCGAATTAGTTTGCAGGAACCGTGTAACCATACTTGAGCTGACTTAGTAGCACTTATGTTTATTTGTTAAGCCAACTTTGTAATTGTAATTTCAATTAATTGTTTAGACTTGTATATAAACAAAGTTGTACAAATACCAAGTAGCATGAGTGTGGAATAAGAAGAAGATGTATGGATAAGTGAATATGTGAAGATGCAAGAAAGGCGGAGATAGGTAAATTACAAAGGGCTACAGCAGTATAAGGAGCAGTAGAGATAAATCTATCACAGAAGGTGATCAGTACATCAGCAAATCTCATTCAGCAAATACAGTTGCAAGTAAGAGATCTACTGTTTCATTCTAACAAGTGAATCAGTACTAAATCTTTTAACAGGGTAGACTTAACAGTCTTTGTATAAATCTCTTAACCGAGTGCATACTTAGTTGTATGTTTGTAAATCCTCTAACAAGGTGGACCTAGCAGTCCTTATTGCTCCTAACAGGGCAGATCATCAGAAGTGATCAATGTAAGCCTTAACCGGCCAACTTTATACTACAGTACTAAAGCTTTGTGGGTTTCATCCCCACCCCAATTTTACTTTCTTTTGGAAAGTTTCTAGGTAACCAAATCTATGTGTCATTGTTGTGAATGCTTTTATGTTTCATGCTTTCTATATGCAAAAGGATAAAGTGAACTATATGTTAATGCATCTGATATTGAAAAATTTGAAGTTACTGATTCACCCCTCCCCTCTCAGTAACTTGGTTAATTCTTGAATATTTTCAACAATTGGTATCAGAGCTGTATTGGTTCTCAAGATAAAGCTTAACTAGCTTGAGCAAAGATCCAGGACAATGGAGGTATTCAAACTGAACAAGTTGATTGAAAATAAAAAGCTAGATCTAGAAATGGCCATAGCTAAACTTAAAGAAGCAAAAGAACATCTTTCCCAATCCCTAAGAAGAAGGAAGGAACTTGCAAATCAAATGAATGATCATAATTACATTGAAGAAAAGATTGAAGATCTTTTTCCCTCAAATAGCTCAGATGAAGCAAACAATGCTGTCAAAGAATTCTTAGAAAAGAATGGGTCTCTGCAGGAAGAAATGAGAAAATTAAAAAGAGAACAAGAACTACACTCAACAAGATTTTGTGAGATCTTAGAACAAAGAAACAAGTTGAAAGATGAATTAGATGGAAGGAACAATGAAGTCCAAAATAAAACCCTTCAGCTAGAAAACCTAATTGATCAGATCTCCCATACAAATGAGAAAATTCTGACTCTAAGATCAGAAATAGAAAGCATAAGAGAAGAACTAAGATTTGAAAAGAAAATCAATCTAAGATTGGTGGATGACCTAAACATCGAAAAAAAAATCAATGAAAGAATGCTGAAGAACCAAGAAGACTTATATTAGCTGCATGATCAGAATCTTCATAGGCAAAAAGGAAAAGCAGGACTTGGATACAAAGAAGAAGGTGAATCTTCTAAGCAAGGTACTCAAAGGAATTAGAAACCTACTTGTAATCATTGTGGAAAAATAGGACACACTTCAAATAAATGTTGGAGCAATGAAAAAGCAGATTTCAATAGAAAATGCTGCAACTGCAATCAGCATGGTCACAAAGAAAATGAATGCAAGGAAAGACCAAGATTCAAAGGTAATTGTCACAAATGCAACAAACAAGGTCACAAGGCATCCGAGTGTAGATCCAAAACATTCAATCCAGTAGAACAAATTATGAAAGCAATGTTTGGATGGGATTACAACTCTTGGTGTAGATGTCATTACTGTGGAGAATATGGACACATTGACATGAACTGCATAAAACATCATCTAAAGAAAAGAGATACCACCATAAGATGTTTCAAATGCACTAAACTCAGTCATATAGCCAAAAATTGCATGAATGCTAGTGAAGTTGAAGATGGAAAGAAAAATGAAGCAGCTAAGATTAGGAAACAGATGAAACAACAGTGGATTCCTAAATCTACCGAGAAAACCAGTCTAAGTAATGGAATGGGTGGCTCTATTGACTCAAACTAAATTCCCAAGAAAGCACTGGAATTGTATTCTCATAGACAAATTTCAAGCAGTTCCAGAACTGAATTAAAAGAAAGATCTAAATCGGCATACAAGATGCAATAAGATCACAGGAAGGTCGGTATCAGTTTTCACCAAGCAAGGTCAAGAGCTATCTAATATGATTACCGAGCGAGGTCGGAGCAATATGAATTCTCAAGTTCACCGAGTTGCGAAGTCTTTACCGAGCAATTAATTCATAGTGGGTGACAGTCTGTCAGAATTCATACCCTAATTTCTACTAAGCATTAATGACAGAGTTGTAAACAAAAGACAAGAAATCAAACTCATTCTTCACCGTGAACTTTAGCATTTTGAGAGCAAAAAATTTCTAGAGCAATCAAGCGATTCAAATACTTTTGTGAAAAAGATTCTCTATGAGCTACCATGGCATCATCCAGCGCTTCAGTGAAGAAAGGAAAAGAAATGATAATTCAAGGGGAATGGAGAGCACCAGATTTCAAACTCGTGCCCGCAATTGTAGCAACCCTAGACCCGAATGGAGCTCAATCTCAGATTCCTCCTAAGGTACTAGTTGTTAACGATATTCACAATCATTTCAATTGTGCAATTCAAGAGATGGAAAACCTAGAGCTAGATATTGTGCGTGAGAAACTATGTGCGAATGGTGTTCTAAAACCAGAGCACAAACATCTGGAAGACAAGGGATTAGTTCACATTACACATTTACCTCGAAACTTTCGAGAGAAATGGGTTAGATACATTCTCAGCCGTGTACACGAAGGCAAAATTTGGCTTGAGCAACCCATAAAGATCACTAAGGAGATGATTCACTGAATCATCGATCTTCCCATGTTAAACAAAATTAAATCTACCAAAACCCTAGGTCGGCTGGAGCTGGAGAAGAAAACCCTAGTCGAGTGGGACGGCAGGGGCATGAAAGTAAGCAGCATTACTGATGCTGAATTGAAGTTTGACACACACATCATTGCTCATAAAATATATAGTTCAAGTCAGTAGAATAGTGTTCCCTGTGAAGCCATAGACCTAGCATACAAAGTGGTAAAGAATAATTTATCATTTGACCTTGTAGATTTATTGTTAAAACAGTTTAACAAGAACATGGAAAGCATTCAAACTTCCAAAAACAATCCATGTAAGTTTGGATCTCTACTAGTCTGTTTATTTTTCTATGTTCAGAAATTCTTCCCTTCCAAAGGAAAAGTAGTATGGAGAAAGGATGTGCCAATTCTTTATGAGATAAATAAATATATTTCAGAAATGGGTGAAAATTTTGATAACATCATGGATAGTTATTTTGAGTCTTTCAAGAAGAAAATGAACAACAGATTCCGGATTCCACAGAAGTTGGTGGAAGATTATAAAGATGATATTTGTTTCATCGTGGACTGTGACAAAGTATACATTCAAGCAGCTAAACCGAAGATTGTACATGTGAAACCCCTTCCTTATGAAGTAAACATTGATGAAACAAAGAATATCATTGAAGCCCTCCTTAATCAGCCTGTTGATCCCAAAGCTCCATATTTTGAGACATATGAAGAAGTAAAAGTGAGAATTGAATTAAGTATAAAGCTTCTATAGACAATGAAAATAAAGGAAGAAAGAGGATAGCCAAAATGCAAGCTATCACACCTCTAATGCTAACCGAGGGCAGAGGAGAAGACATTGAAGAAGAAGAGAAAGAGGATGAGAAAATAGAAGAACTAGAACCTGCAAAGAAGAAAGGGAAGGTATACATCACCAGGGTACCTAAGTCTCCCACTGCCGTATTTACAAGGAGAAGTGCAAGGGGTAAGGTAGACAAAAAAGACAAAGATATAATATTCAAAAAGCCTCCTCTAACTCTTCAAAAGAAGATCAAACTTTTGAGAGAAGGATCTAGTGTAACTAATATAAAATCTTTAAAATATGAAATCAGATCGGAAACAGAACAAAAGGAGATTGAAGATGCTATCATTGAAAAGATGAGACAGTGGAAATACTCCCTTGATGAAATAGCCCCACAGATTTCAAGAGCTTTATTAGATCAAATAAAAATAAGATGGGCCAATGCAAGGCAAACTGTAAAAGACATATTTGATCAAACCCTGAAACAGTTAATGCCGAGCTTGAAAAATGATGAAATACAGAAGGCATTGAAGGAGAATAAAAATAAGATGACACTGAAGTTCAATACTTGTTTAATTCTGATTAACAATATTGAATCAGTTGTGAAGAGTGCAAATACCACATGAAAGAACATATACCATCTTCACCAACCGAGTACTGAACCAGTTATAATAAAAGACATTGAAGATGACAGTGATGAATAGGAAGAAGCCACTGAAGTAGATGATACCATGAGGATAGCGGCAGAAGTCATTGCATCACTTCCTACCTCTCCAGCAAAAGTTGCTACATCTAGCCCGGAGACATCTTCAAGCATGGTTGTGAAAACTTCAACATTTGTCCAATCACCTATAGAAACAACAAAAGTAACTACCATTTTTTCTACCAAGTTACAGTCTCCTATTTCAGCAAGTTTTCCAGCAGTAAGTATTTCAGTTTTTGATTCTACAAGTGTAAATATTTCAGCTTTGAGTTCTCTAGTAGACAGTATACCATTCTGTATAGCCAGTCCTACTATGTCTACTATCACTACTACTAAGGCATTAAGTACTATAATAGATAAGCCTAAGGCTCAACCGAGTATAAAATTTTTGGGCAAGAATATAGTAGAGGATATAAACCTAGATGAGGAAATAGAAATTCCAACATTGGATTTTGCAAATCTATCAGTGGATCAAATGCAAAATATAGGTGAACTCCTCCAAAGGAAAGCAAAGCAAAAGAAGCTAAAAGAGGAAAGAGACAAGGAATATAAAATCATTAAAGATGCTATAGACATTTTATCAGAAGCATTAGGTATTTAAGTAGACTCCTCTCAACATGTTTTGTTACAATTAGCAAAAGCAGTAAATAAGTACAATGAGGATTCATCTGGGACAGACAAGTTAGTTGAAAGAGCCGAGAAGAAATTCAACAATAAAGTGCTTGAGCACATTGCTCAGCACATAGCTATTAATCAAGTAGAATTATCTTCAGTTTTGACAAACATTGAGTCTTCCTATTCCAATGTTACCTCTCTTTTGGCCAAACTATGCAATGTTGCAGAGTTCACAAAGGATGTCAAGGATAAAATGAATAAAATTGATGAGGATTTGAAGATTAGCATACAAAAGCTACAACTTGAACCAAGTTCAAACTCTGCTCATCACATGAAAATCTCATTCCTATCAAATATGCAGTCAGAACTACTGAAAGAAGACACAAGGATTCGGTCCACACTGCTAAACATTCAGAACATGATCCTTCCCATCATGAATACAATGTATAAGGACATTGAACATTCTAAAACATTAATTCATGACAATCAGTTCTCAATAGCAGATCACATGATTGAACTCTCTGCAGAAGTCCAAATTGCAATCCAAACATGCAAGATTCTACAAAAAAATTAGGACAGAACTCTGGAACTGATAATGAAGGTACATTCTATTTTTCTATCAAATTTTGGATTCTCCCTGTAAAAAACTTGTATATACACCTTTGACATTATCGTCAAAAAGGGGGAGAATATGTATAGAAAGAAAAAGTTAGTATATCGAAAGGGGGAGATAATTTATAAAGCCCTATGACAAAGATAAATTTTGAAAAATCAAAATAAATCTCAGCATGGTTCATGTATATAATTTTTGGGCAATAAGTATTTTTGTCACTAATGTCAAAGGGGGAGATTGTTGGCATTAAGTAGGATTTCCACTAGTGACAACACTTATTTGCATCCTGAGTGCAAATCGAGCAGAACAGTGCAAACCGAGCAGAACAGTGCAAACCGAGCAGAACAGTGCAAACCGAGCAGGACAGTGTAAACCGAGTGACATTATGTCTACCGAGTCACAAGTATTTACCAATTTCAAAACTTACCAAGTGGTTAGTATGAACGGAGCCTTCACTTCTACCAAGTGCATGACAATGCCGAGTAATGCAGTGGACGCCGAGTATCAGAAAGTCATAGAGTTAGTTTGCAGGAACCGTGTAACCATACTTGGGTCAACTTAGTAGCACTTATGTTTATTTGTTAAGCCAAATTTTTAATTGTAATTTCAATTAATTGTTTAGACTTGTATATAAACAATGTTGTACAAATACCAAGTAGCATGAGTGTGGAATAAGAAGAAGATGTATGGATAAGTGAATATGCGAAGATGCAAGAAAGGCAGAGATAGGTAAATTCCAAAGAGCTATAGCAGTATAAGGAGCAGTAGAGATAAATCTATCATAGAAGGTGATCAGTACATCAGCGAATCTCATTCAGCAAATACAGTTGCAAGTAAGAGATCTACTATTTCATTCTAACAAGTGAATCAGTACTAAATCTTTTAACAGGGTAGACTTAACAGTCTTTGTATAAATCTCTTAACCGAGTGCATACTTAGTTGTATGTTTGTAAATCCTCTAACAAGGTGGACCTAGCAGTCCTTATTGCTCCTAACAGGGCAGATCATCAGAAGTGATCAATGTAAGCCTTAACCGGCCAACTTTATACTGCAGTACTAAAGCTTTGTGGGTTTCATCCCCACCCTAGTTTTACTTTCTTTTGGAAGGTTTCTGGGTAACCAAATCTATGTGTCATTGTTGTGAATGCTTTTATGTTTCATGCTTTCTATATGCAAAAGGATAAAGTGAACTATATGTTAATACATCTGATATTGAAAAATTTGAAGTTACTGATTCACCCCTCCCCTCTCAGTAACTTGGTTAATTCTTGAATATTGCTAACAGAAGGAACCAGTTAAACTAGATATTTATGATGAAACCCTAGCATTGTCAACCGTTCTAGACGGTGTATTACATTTAGAGAATGTGCAGAGTTATTTAAGTTGTAAAGTTGAGAAATTAGCACAACTTGAATTGAATGGTGAATATCAGTTATTGTATAATGAGGACATGACAATAAAATAAGGGTATGAACACTTGGAGAACAATGAGATTGTAAACTACTCTTTGAGACATGAATTCAATAATGAAAAATGCACTAATATCATTTTAAGTAGAATACATGATGGAAAGTTTTGGATGGAAGATAGAGTGATAGATATCACTGTAGACCTGATTCATGAAGTGACTGGATTGTCTAAAGAAGGAGAGATGCCCCTAAATGAAAAGAAAATCAAGAACATAATTCTAGAAAACACTGGGTCTTCTTACAATGGCAGAGGGATAGTAATTAGTAAAATTAAACAAGATGATGTGAGATACTTGTGTAAAATATTGGCAACCAAATTTTGTGCAAGTTCTAGAGAAGATGACATGCCAGCTAGGATAGTACATGCAGCCTATCTTATGTGTGTAGAGGAGAAAAAGATAGACCTTTGTGAAATTTTAAGAATTCAGTTGTTTGAGAATTTTGAGAAGATAAGGAAGGTGAAGAATACCCAATTCAGATTTTCTTCATTGATTACATATATATTCTTTCATATTTATAGGAGATTTCCATTTACTACTGATTGGAATGATGGTGAGTGCACCATGGATAGAATAAATGCAGTTTATCATAAAAGACTTAATGAGAAAGTGGATAGCAGTGTAAGCTTGGTTTTGAAAACATTTCAGGAGATGTGCAAGCACAGAACAAAGATACATGTTTTATTGGTTGAGAAATACAAAAATGATATATGTTTTATGGTTGATACTGACTTTACATATATTGAAGCAGTAGAACCTAGAGTTGAGTTTTTGGACCCTCTTGGGTATGAGATTTCAGAAAATGAAGTAGAAGGCTACATTGGCAAAATGTTAAAGTGCAAGCTTGATGCACATGCAAAAAGATTTGGCACCTATGATGAAGTATACAGCATGACAGTCGGTGTGAAAGAAAAGGAACAATAAAAAAGGAGAGTGGAGGCTACAATGAAAAAGATATTTAAGCAGAGTGGAATGAGTGAACAGGAATATGAAGTGGTGAAGAAGACAACAGAAGCAGTTAGATTAACTAAAGAAGCAGTTGGAGCCACACAAGCAGAGACTTCAACTTTAGCCCCTACACCCATTCAAGTAAAGGTTGAACCTGATGTAGAAATGCAGCAACCTAAAGAGACAGAACAACAAAGGCAGAAAAAGGTGAAGATAAGTGCACCCAGACCAGGAAAGAGGCAGAAAACAATAGTGCCACCTGCACCAAGAATGCCACCAATTGTTGTGGATGAACCTGAGAAGAAGAAGAGGACATGGAAGCCAGATATCAATAAAATAAATAAAGAGATATATAGAAAAGGAGATTTCTCTAGAGTAAATAAATTCTTTGATTTATATAATTTTTTAGATAAGTTGAACATTGTCAACTCCACAAGTGAATTTTTGGATAGAATAGGAAATAAGATAGATTTTGTTAAAGGGAAAATACCTGATAAGCTATATCAGAGATTAATTGAAGGACATCAGAGAGCTCACACTGAGGATCTAAAGATAAGAGAAACAATTTTGAAAAAGTTTGTTACTGACCATAGTTCGGAATACCTGAAGAAGCTACTTGTTCATGTTGGAACAATGCTAAGGACCAAGAGAAGGACATTAATGATTATGGCAGGAAAGTATGAGGAAGTAAGAAAAGAGACAGAGGCGGCAATTGTACAAGTTTTAGCAGAGATTGTTTCAGGGAAGATAGAGTTGGAGGTAGCTCCTAGACCTCAACCAGAACCTCAAGCAGCACAACAAGAAGCTCAAGCACAAACACAAGCAGAAGTGCAACCAGAAGCATAGGCACAAGTAGAAATTGGAAAAGACACAATGGATGTTGAAGGTGTCACTGTGACTTTGGAGACTGATGAAGGTATGTTTAGCCAATTGGACAACATTGTTGACAATTTGGGATTGGAAGAGCAACCAGAACAGTTAGCACCAGCTATGACAGAGCAGCAAGCACCTGGTGGAGAGGCAGAACAAAAAGCACCTGCAGAGAAACAAGAAGAGATTGAGCACCCAGAGCAACCAACCCCTGAACAAATAGGTAAAGGTAAAGAAGTTCTGAGTACACTTAAAAAATCATCTGAGAAAGAAAGTTCCATTTTTGAGCAGTTTTCAAAAGATATTGATGATGATGATCAACTTAATCTGTTGTCATCACTTAACAAGATCATCGGGAAGAACAAGAAGGTCAAAGACCTTGAGGCAAAGCTAACAAAGCTTATTAACAAATTGGAGAGTGTTATAAGCAGCAAGAATGCAGAGGGAGAGGTAACAGAAAAAGCCAACTCAGTTATGAGAGCTTTTGATTTTGAATTCACTAACTTGAAGGATGTAGCAAGAATAAAAGCACAAGCAGAGTATAATGCAAAGATTTTGCAAACTATCAGTGCAAGTATTAGAAGTGACATTGTAAATTTAGATACAGGTATTAAAAGTTTAAGGAGTATTTATGAGATTGGAAAGAATTTATACATTGATTGTGTGAGATCAGTTACATTGACTGAGGATGAGAAGATCAAGAAGAAGGAGGAAGAAATTTTGATAGCTTCTAACCT
This sequence comes from Chamaecyparis obtusa, assembly GCA_027943335.1. Lineage (NCBI taxonomy): Eukaryota > Viridiplantae > Streptophyta > Pinopsida > Cupressales > Cupressaceae > Chamaecyparis > Chamaecyparis obtusa. The sequence goes on from BSBK01007708.1 coordinate 352,437, forward strand.
TTTGTTGACCCCCAATGCAAAGATTTTGACAGTAGAGAAAACAATAAGGCAGTTGAAGGCAGAGCTTAGAATCCTGAATATAGAGAAAGAACAAAAGATGAACAAAATGAGCATCTTGAGAGAGCATGTTTCAACAAAATTGTCTATTATTGAAGAACAGTTGAATGAATGTTTGAAAGCTAAGATAGCTTATGAAAAATTCAGCTCTGATTCTTTACAAGCATGTCAAATTGTAGCTTATGGACTAAGCACATTGCTTAGTGTTTCAGATTCAGTGAAAAAGGTTTGGGATACAGATTTTGAAGCCTGGAAGATAGAATATGCAGATTGCATTGGCAATTTACTAGCTTTGCAGTAGAGATATAGATAAAAAAAAAATATTTTTGGACATCGTTTTGTCATTGATGTCAAAGGGGAAGAAATATACAGAAAATTGATGTCAAAGAGAGATATACACAAAAAATTGTAAATAGAGTCAGTTTGTAAAGTATAAGGAGAATATTCTAAGGGGGAGCATGAGCATGAGTTATGAGTCATGTAAATATCTTTCATGTAAATATCTTATGATCAATAAAATTAAACTTCAAAATATTTTGTTGAACTTCAATTTTTGTTATCAGTTATGTCTTGAATGATTGAAGTACTTGTCTTAGTCAATTTTCCCATATGTTGCCATCAATGACAAAGGAGGAGATTGTTGGCAATTTGGACTGATGGGAGATTGTTGGTAATTTAAGATTATGGATATTGTTATGTATGCATGGATGTTGTCATTGTGGCAACATATGTTAGAAAGAAAAGATCACCAAGATAACTGAGAAGGGGGGGTGAATCAGTTATCTGATAATTTAAACAATTTAGCTTCTTTTATCCTCTTTGTAGCAATTAATCATATAACCAATGCAGTAATCAACCATATAGCAATAACCATTCACAATTTTCACAATGACACAAGATATGTTCTCGAGGAAACCCAGTCAAGGGAAAACCCTGGTGGGGATGGTACCCACAAATGAGATCACTATAATATAAGTATCTTGTTAGGGATATTGTGACCCTGTTAGGAGTCAATTTAGTACATACAATGATCTATCCCTATTAAAGGACTTTAGGCCCTGTTAAAAGCCTTAACCCTGTTAAAGGTTATCAACCCTGTTAAAGGTTATTTGCAAGATGAGCCCACTGCCCAACCATGCAATGCTGATCACTAGATGAACCCACTGTCCACCTTAGCAATACTGATCACTAGATGAACCCACTGTCCACCTTAGCAATACTGATCACTAGATGAACCCACTGTCCACCTTGGCAATATGGAACAAATACCTTTTACTTAATGTGCCAAATCTGCACTGTGCCAAATCCGCACTCACAACATCTCAATACCTCAGAACTCTAATCTCTGATCTCACTGATCATCAAACACTGCTGCACTAACTCTGTTCATCACTTGTTGCCAAAACTTGCAACCTTCTCATCAACTTCGCATGATATGATCATGTCAGCTCTCTTCATCGCTTCAATTTTTTTGCTTACTCAATAATGAAAATCAATCTTTCATATATACCATACTCAAACAATTACAATTTAGTTGTCCCTCAAATTCAAAACAATATTTCCAACACGTTACACATAAAATTATCGGCTTCCAGATACTATAACTTTCTCAAATCTCATCCAAACGTTATGCGCTCTTAACTAAATTTTCTTCACACATTCTAGATGCTTCATCTTACTCCACAAATCAAAATATCAACCAATAAAAAGATATAACTGATTTACCAAAACTGTACACGTTACATCAAAATTCACATAACACTATCGGCTCTCAAATGCTGTAACTCTTCCAAATCTTATCCAAACTCTTTGCGCTATTAACTAAAGTTTCTTCACACCCTCTAGATGCTACATTTGACTCCACAAATGAAAATATCATCCCAGTAAAAATATATAACTATTTTGCCAAAACTGCTCATCAGAAACACTGTTCTGCTACACTGTCTTTACTCAAAAGCTTATAACTAATTCATACCAATTCAAACTTTCTTGCGCTATTAACCATAGCTCAATAACATTATCAAAATGCTACAATCTACTCCGCAAAGTCTGATTCCATCAAAATTATCTTCTGCAAATCTTCTACCAGGTACACTGTCTGCCTGTCTGGTCACTGAATATCACTAAATCACCTCTAACTTTCAATCCGTTTCACATAAACACTTGCGCTGTCAACTGAAGATACCCAATATCATATTCTAGCTTCCATTAACTCTGCATAAGCCAATATTCAATATAAAATTACTTATCACCAAAACTGTCCTCTATTTTCCTGTCAATATTCTGCAAATCACACTGTGTTGACATCAATGACAATCCAGTCATGAATGCAACACTCCACTGCTACAGAATGATCATAAGTCATATCAAAACAATATCTCAATGCTTCACAACCTCTTCATGCACTCACTTTGTATTCATTCCTAACAATCTCCTCCATTGGCATTGATGGCGAAACGGATGAAAAACATCCAATGTTTCAAAAATCTAATTTATTAAATCTTGCTTCGTTGTCCTGTAAATATCAATCACAACAACATTCCCAATTGCTTCATTCCTAACAACATTCATTCCTAACAATGTCTCCCCAAAATGTTTTCACTCTCCCCCATAACATATGGTTCACTACAATAAATCTCTCCTCCAAAATATATGCATACTTACTGTAATGTTTTTCATGAATCTCTCCCCCATTGACATCAATGACAATGCCAAACAATAGCTCAATGTCAACAGATACTATTCTAAAAAATACATGCACTAGAGTCCTCAATGACTCAGCTCAGTCATAGATACTCCCCCATTCAGGAAGTACCAACATCCAGTCCAGAAAAAGATAGGTGCATAAACCACTGGACGGATGCAATCCTCTGCATCTCTATTCAATAGAAGGTTGGGGAATAACCCCAAGCATACCTCTCAGGTACTCAAAAGTTTCCTTCGGCAACAGTTTTGTAAAGATGTCTTTTATCTACTCATTTGTACTGGTGTACTCAAGTCTGATCTCCTTCTTCTCAACTTTCTCTCTCACAACATGATACTTGATCTCAATATGCTTTGTCTTTGAATGTAGTACTGGATTCTTTGATAAACTGACTGTACTTGTGTTATCACAATGTATAATAATAGGTTCTTCAAACTTTATGCCAATGTCCTTCAACATCTGCTTCATCCAAACAATCTGATTACAATTGTTTGCTGCTGCAACATACTCTGCTTCTGCTGTACTCTGTGAAATACAACTCTGTTTCTTACTTAGCCACAAAACCAATCTTCCTTCAAGAAAAAATGCTCCACCATTGGTGCATTTCTTGTCATCAACACTACCTCCCCAGTCTGCATTAGTATATGCACACAATGTAAAATCATCAGAATTATCATACCACAGTCCATAATTCACTATTCCCTTGAAATATCTCAGGATTCTCTTTGCTGCTACAAAATGTAATTCTTTAGGTGTTGCTTGAAATCTTGCTACAATCCCAACTAAATGTGCTATATCTGGTCTTATATGTGTCAAGTACTGCAATCCTCCAATCATAGATCTGTACTTTTTGTGTTCAACTTCTGCTGATTCATCCCGACTAGACAATTTAAGTCTGGTTATCATAGGTGTTCCAACTGGTTTACAATCTTCCATTCCAAATTTCTTCAACAAATCATTTGGATACTTAGATTGACTGATAAGTATGCCATCTTTGCTCTGTATAATCTGCAATCCCAGAAAGTACTTCATTTCTCCAATCATACTCATCTCAAATTCTGTCTTCATTTCTTCTGCAAATTTGTCACTAGCTTTATCTTCACCTCCAAAGATAATATCATCAACAAATAGTACTATAATCAACAATCCATTCTCAATTTATTTTATGTATAAATTACTATCTGCTATTCCTTTCATAAATCTAAATTTCAGTAGATACTTATCTAATCTAGCATACCAAGTCCTAGGTGCTTGCTTCAAAGCATATAATGCTTTCTTAAGTTTACATACCATGTCTCCTTCATGAGTTAAAGGAAAACCTTCAGGCTTCTCTATGTAGACTTCTTCTTCCAACTCACCATTCAGAAATGCTGACTTAACATCCATTTGATATACTCTAAATTTCTTATATGCTGCATATGCCAAAAACATTCTAACTGCTTCAAGTCTTGCCACAGGGGCAAAAGTTTCTTCATAATCTATTCCTTCTTTCTATGAATATCCTTTACATACTAATCTTGCTTTGTTTCTGATCACTTCTCCTTGTTCATTCATTTTATTTCTGAATACCCATTTAGTTCCAAACACATTCCTATCTTTAGGTCTAGGAACCAATTCTCATGTCTTGTTTTTCTCAATCTGATCTAATTCTTCTTTCATAGCTTTAATCCAACATTCATCTTCACATGCTTCATTTGTAGTTTTAGGTTCAACTTGCGAAATCAAACATAAATGTACCTTATTCTGAGTAAGAACTCCTCTGTCTAAGCTTCTAATTATCTGCTCAGGTCGATGATGCCTTGTAGTGTATCTGTTAGGTGTCATAGTCTCTCCTCTTGTAGTTTCTTCTCTTGTTGCTTCAACAACTGCAGTTTCTTCTCTTGTCTCACTTGTAGACTCTTTTTTGCTCTAATCATTGCTGTCTTCAACATTGTTCTCATTTGTCAATTCACTGTTAGCCTCATAGAAATGTTCAGAAGTTTCATTATTAGGTTGAGTAACAGTTCTTTCATCAGATTCTCAATCACTTATTCTTTCCTGAATTCTGAATTTCTCATCAACTCTAACATTAGCACTCTCAACAATAGACTTAGTTCTCTTGTTATAACATCTATATGCTTTTCTTTTCAATGAATAACCAAGAAAGATTCCTTCATCACTTCTAGGATCAAACTTTCCTATATCATCATCTCTTTTAATATAACACTTGCTACCAAAAATTTTGAAATACTTAACTGTAGGTGTGTGTCCAAACCATAATTCATAAGGTGTTTTCTCTGTTCCTGATCTGATCTGCACTCTGTTCATTGTGTAGACTGCTGTATTCACTGCTTCTCTCCAAAATATCTTTGCCAAATCACTCTCAAATAACATAGCTCTTGCTGCCTCAGTCACTGATTTGTTCCTCCTTTCTGTAATGCCATTTTATTCAGGTGTTCTAGGTGCTGAAAACTATCTCTTAATGCCATTCAACTCACAATAGATGTCAAATTCTCTAGATGTAAATTCACCTCATCTATCTGATCTTAAACATTTAATTTTCATTCCTGATTCATTCTCAAGTTTGTTCTTAACAATCTTAAACTTATCAAATGCTTCAGATTTTTCTTTTAGAAATGCAACCCACATCATTCTTGTAAAGTCATCAACAAAAATCATAAAATACCTTTCACCATGAAATCCTCTGGTTCTTTTAGGTCCACTCAAATCTGTATGAATGATCTCCAATTTCTCAATAGATGCAAATTTCTTGCTTGGAAATGAACTTCTTTTCTGTTTTGCCATCACACATTCTTTGCACATCATCTTATTAGGCTTTATAATCTTAGGCAAATCTCCCACTGCAAATGTAGTACTCACCTTCACAATGTTATCAAAATTTATATGACAAAATCTTCTATGCCACAACCAACTGTCATCAATCTTAGTCATTAAACATGTCATCTCAATAGGATTCAACTAAAATACATTACCTCTGGTTTTAGATCCTCTTGCAATTATATTTCCATCATTATCTTTGATCACACAAGAATTTTTAGTAAAAGAAACTTGATATCCCTTATCAACTAACTGTCCAACACTCAACAAGTTATGCTTCAATCCATCAACAAAGTAAACATCATCAGTGTTAGTCTTTCCATCAAGAGTAATAGATCCTATACCTCTGATTAAGCAAGGTGCATTGTTGCCAACTCTGACTACTCCTCCATCATAATTGTTGTACTTTATGAACTTCCTTTTATCTCCTGTCATATGATGTGAACAATCACTGTCTATAATCCAATCTGATCTCTTTTCTACTTGCGAAACCAAAGCCTTTTCTTCTACAACTTTTGGTTTAGTAGTTTCTTCTTTTATAGCCACAAATCCTATGTCATCATTATCATTATCACTGTCACTTGAATTTCTTTCAATTCCTGTGTCAATTTCCTCATCATTAACATAATAACATTTCTCAGGTTTTGTAAACTTGTTCCTATACTTCTTGACTCTCTTAGGACATTTAGATGCATAATGACCATATTTTTGACAAGTCCAACATTTAAATATTTTCTTACCATCAGGTTCTTTTTTCACAAGTAATGCAATACCTTCTTCAATTTTCTTGTCTTCCTCAGATCTGATTCTGTTGCTGCTTACACTTGTATTTCTTGAGAATGTAGGTCTGATGCTCAAGGTACTGAATGCTATTTCCATCTTCGGTAACTCTCCTGACATTCTCAAACACATTTCTGTTGTTTCCAATCTTTCAAGTAGGGTTTCTTTTGAAAAGTTCGGTGTGCAAGGTATCACTTGTTCAATCATCTGTGTTGTCTGCTTAAATACTGGTGTCAATGTTCTCAAGATATTCCATATCACTTCCTGTTCAGTCTTCATTCCTTCATAAGACTTAATTCCTGTCACAATCTCAGATACTCTTCCCATATAGCTTCTAATAGATTCATCTTCTAACATTTTTATATCTTCAAATGCACAAATCCAATTATGTAATCTAGCTTGCTTTGCATGTTCATCACCTTCAAAATTTTTATGTAAAGCTTTCCAAATATCATTAGCTTTAGGTAGATCTTTTACCTGACTGTATTCATTTTCCGGTAGGGCTGACAAAAGTGCTTCTTTTGCAAGAATGTTCAACATAAAGACATCCCTTTCCTCATTTGTACAACTTTCAAGATGTTCTTCACTAATGATTTATTTTCCTTTGCTTATCATCAACCAATAACTTGGTCCTAAACAAAAGAGATGTACCTTCATCTTCTCCTTCCAACTATCAAAATTTACTCCATCAAACTTAGGGCTTTCTTTCTTGAAATTTTCCATGGATCTCCTTAAGCTATTAAACTTCTCTTTCAAGGACCTGCTACTCTGATACCAATTGTTAGAAAGAAAAGATCCCCAAGATAATTGAGAGGGGGGGGGGGGGGGGTGAATCAGTTATTTGATAATTTAAACAATTTAACTTCTTTATCTTTTTTGCAGCAATTAATCATATAACCAATGCAGTAATCAACCATATAGAAATAACCATTCACAATTTGCATAATGACACAAGATATGTTCTTGAAAAAACCCAGTCAAGGGAAAACACCGGTGGGGATGGTACCCACAAATGAGATCACTATAATATAAGTATCCTGTTAGGGATATTGTGACCCTGTTAGGAGTCAATTCAGTACATACAATGATCTGTTCTTGTTAAAGGACTTTAGGCCCTGTTAAAAGCCTTAACCCTATTAAAGGTTATTTACAAGATGAGCCCACTGCCCAACCATGCAATGCTGATCACTAGATGAACCCACTGTCCACCTTAGCAATACTGATCACTAGATGAACCCACTGTCCACCTTAGCAATACTAATCACCAGATGAACCCACTGTCCACCTTGGCAATATGGAAAAAATACCTTTTACTTATTGTGCCAAATCCACACTGTGCCAAATCTGCACTCACAACATCTCAATACCTCAAAACTCTGATCTCTGATCTCACTGATCATCAAACACTGCTGCACTAACTCTGTTCATCACTTGTTGCTAAAACCTGCAACCTTCTCATCAACTTCACATGATATGATTGTGTCAGCTCTCTTCATCGCTTCACTTTTTTCACTTACTCAATAATGAAAATCAATCCTTCATATATACCATACTCAAACAATTACAATTTAGTCGTCCCTCAAATTCAAAACAATATTTCCAACACGTTACACATAAAATTATCGGCTTCCAGATACTATAACTTTCTCAAATCTCATCCAAACGTTATGCGCTCTTAGCTAAATTTTCTTCACACATTCTAGATGCTTCATCTTACTCCACAAATTGAAATATCAAACCAATAAAAAGATATAACTGATTTACCAAAACTGTACACGTTACATCAAAATTCACATAACACTGTCGGCTCTCAAATGCTGTAACTCTTCCAAATCTTATCCAAACTCTTTGCGCTGTTAACTAAAGTTTCTTCACACCCTCTAGATGCTACATCTAACTCTGCAAATGAAAATATCATCCCAGTAAAAATATATAACTGTTTTGCCAAAACTGCTCATCAGAAACACTGTTCTGCTACACTGTCTTTACTCAAAAGCTTATAACTAATTCATACCAATTCAAAATTTCTTGTGTTGTTAACCATAGCTCAATAACATTATCACAATGCTACAATCTACTCTGCAAAGTCTGATTCCATCAAAATTATCTTCTACCAGGTACACTGTCTGCTTGTCTGTCACTGAATATCACTAAATCACCTCTAACTTTCAATCTATTTCACATAAACACTTGCGCTATCAACTGAAGATACCCAATATCATATTCTAGCTTCCATTAACTCTGCATAAGCCAATATTCAATATAAAATTACTTATCACCAAAATTGTCCTCTATTTTCTTGTCAATATTCTGCAAATCACACTGTGTTGACATCAATGACAATCCAGTCATGAATGCAACACTCCACTGCTACAGAATGATCATAAGTCATATCCAAACAATATCTCAATGCTTCACAACCTCTTCATGCACTCACTTTTCATTCATTCCTAACAACATATGTTTATCAATTTTAGTTGTCATACATGTTGTTCAGATAGTGTATTTGCAGAGATCGGAATGTATATGATGGAATATATGTGAGGATCATGTCACATATGTTTTGTAGAAGTTAGATATGTTATTCAGATATCATACATGTCATATATTTCAGATATTATGTGATTGCAGAAGTTATATATGTTTTTCAGTACTTACATGTTGAATTTCAGTGAATTGACAAGAAAGTAGAGGACATTTTTGGTGATAAGTAATTTTCTATTAAAAATTGGCTTATGAAGAGTTAATGGAAGCTAGAACATGCTATTATTTATCTTCAATTAACTGCACAAGTCTTTATGTGTTACAGATTGAAAGTTAGAGGTGATTTACTGAAGACAGTGACAGACAGGCAGACAGTGTACCCGATAAGAAGATATTTTTGTAGAACATGATTTTGATGGAATCAGACTTTGTGGAGTAAATTATAGCATTTTGATGATGTTATTGAGCTATGGTTAATAGCACAAGAAGATTCGAATTGGTATGAATTAGTTACAAGCTTTTGAGTGAAGACAGTGTAACAGAACAATGTTTCTGATGAGCAGTTTTGGCAAATCAGTTATATCTTTTTACTGGAATGATATTTTCATTTGCAGAGTCAAATATAGCATCTAGAGAGTATAAAGAAACTTTAGTTAACAACGCATAACATTTGGATAAGATTTGGAAGAGTTACAGCACCTAGAAGCCGACAGTGTTAGTTGAATTTTGATGTAACATGTACAGTTTTGGTAAATCGGTTATATCTTTTTATTGGATTGATATTTTGATTTGCGGAGTAAGACAAAGCATCTAGAATGTGTAAAGAACCTTTTGTTAACAACGCATGAGATTTTGATGTGTATGGACAAAGTTATTCAAAGTTTAGTGAAGACAGTTCAAGGCCGACAGAGCAGAGTTCAGGCCGACAGTTGACAAAGATTGTGAAAAGTTACTTGTGATATTGTGGGATGGCATATGATTGATTTATGATGTAAAGCTGACTTAATTGATTATGTAATTGAGTCATGTATAAAGGTAGTGAATTGTACCTTATATTATGAGATAGTTGTATGTATGAGTGCATGGATGAATGCATAAGAAAGGCATTGGCTAATTATAATGCAAACTTGAGAAAGTTGACATAAATTGTGATAGCGGTCAAGGCTAGGTTTGCAAAGTTGAACTTAAGCAGTACAGTGATCAGATAACACAATTATATTACCAAGGTGGGCAGTGGGCTCATCTGGTGATCAGCATTGCATGGTTGGGCAGTGGGCTCATCTTGCAAACAGATTCATAACCTTTAACAGGATTAAGGTTTTTAAGAGGGCCTGAAGTCCTTTAACAGGGACAGATCATTGTATGTACTATAATTGACTCCTAACAGGGTCACAATATCCCTAACATGATACATTTATTATAGTGATCTCATTTGTTGGTACCATCCCCATCGAGATTTTCCCTTGACTGGGTTTCCTCGAGAACAAATCATGTGTTATGAGTTGTGTGCATATTGTGCTATGTTTACTCATTAGTTTGATTATCTTTATATGTTGCAAAGTAATTTATAATATCCATAATTGGGCAAAAGTTGTTGAAATACTGATTCACCCCCCTCTCAGTATTTCCCATTCCTAACAGAAGAAGCAAAAATGAATTTGAGAATGTCAAGAGAGTTACCAAAGATGGAGACAGCATTCAGTGCTTTGAGCATCAGATCTACATTGTCAAGAAATATAAGTATGAGTGGAGACTATGCAAGCAGCAGCAGAATCAGATCTGAGGAAGACAAGAAAATTGAAGAAGGTATTGCATTACTTGTGAAAAGAGAACCTGATGGTAATAAAATATTTAAACGTTGGATTTGTCAAGAATATGGTCATTATGCATCTAAATGTCCTAAGAGAGTCAAGAAGTATAGGAACAAGTTTAGAAAACCTGAGAAATGTTATTATGTTAATGATGAGGAAATTGAGGTAGGAATTGAAAGAATTTCAAGTGACAGTGATAATGATAGTGATGACATAGCATTTGTGGCTATAAAAGAAGAAACTACTAAATCTAAGGTTGTAGAAGAAAAGGCTTTGGTTTCGCAAGTAGAAAAGAGATTAGATTGGATTATAGATAGTGGATGTTCACATCATATGACAGGTGATAAAAGGAAGTTCATAAAGTATAGCAATTATGATGGAGGAGTATTCAGAGTTGGTAACAATGCACCTTGCTTAATCAAAAGTATAGGATCTATTACTCTTGATGGAAAGACTAACACTGATGATGTTTACTTTATTGATGGATTGAGGCATAATTTGTTGAGTGTTGGATAGTTAGTTGATAAGGGATATCAAGTTTCTTTTACTGAAAATTCTTGTGTGATCAAAGATAAGGATAAAAATCTAATTGCAAAAGGATCTAGAACCAGAGGTGATGTATTTCAGTTGAATCCTACTGAGATGACATGTTTGATGACTAAGATTGATGACAGTTGGTTGTGGCATAGAAGATTTTGTCATATAAATTTTGATAACATTGTGAAGGTGAGTAATACATTTGCAGTAAGAGATTTGCCTAAGATTATGAAGCCTACTAAAAATGATGTGCAAAGAATGTGTGATGGAAAAACAGAAAAGAAGTTCATTTTCAAGCAAGAAGTTTGCATCTACTGAGAAGTTGGAGATCATTCATACAGATTTGAGTGGACCTACAAGAACCAGAGGATTTCATGGTGAAAGGTATTTTATGATTTTTGTTGATGACTTTACAAGAATGATGTGGGTTGCATTTTTGAAAGAAAAGTCTGAAGCATTTGATAAGTTTAAGATTGTTAAGAACAAACTTGAGAATGAATCAGGAATGAAAATTAAATGTTTAAGATCAGATAGAGGAGGTGAATTTACATCTAGATAATTTGACACCTATTGTGAGTTGAATGACATTAAAAGACAGTTTTCAGCACCTAGAATAGCTGAACAAAATGGTATTCCAGAGAGAAGGAACAGATCAGTGACTGAGGCAGCAAGAGCTATGTTATTTTAGAGTGATTTGGAAAAGATATTTTGGAGAGAAGTAGTGAATACAACAGTATGCACAATGAAAAGAGTGCAGATCAGATTAGGAACAGAGAAGACACCTTATGAATTATAGTTTGGACACACACCTACAGTTAAGTATTTCAAAATTTTTGGTAGCAAGTGTTATATTAAAAGAGATGATGATATAAGAAAGTTTGATCCTAGAAGTGATGAAGGAATCTTTCTTGGTTATTCATTGAAAAGCAAAGCATATAGATGTTATAAGAAGAGAACTAAGTCTATTGTTGAAAGTGCTAATGTTAGAGTTGATGAGAAATTCAGAATTCAAGAAAGAATAAGTGATTGGGAATCTGATGAAGGAACCTTTACTCAGCCTAATAATGAAACTTTTGAACATTTCTATGAGGCTAACAGTGAATTGAATAATGAGAACAATGTTGAAGATAGAAATCATCAGAGCAGAAAAGAATCTACAAGTGAGACAAGAGAAGAAACTACAATTGATGAAACTAAAAGAGGAGAAACTGCAAGAGGAGAGACTATGACACCTAACAGATACACTACAAGGCATCATCCACTTGAGCAGATAAGTGGAAGCTTGGACAGAGGAGTTCTTACCCAGAATAAGGTACATTTATGTTTGATTTCACAAGTTGAACCTAGAACTACAAATGAAGCATGTGAAGATGAATGTTGGATAAAAGCTATGAGAGAAGAATTAGATCAGATTGAGAAAAACAAAACATGGGAATTGGTTCCTAGACCTAAAGATAGGAATGTGATTGGAACTAAATGGGTATTCAGAAATAAAGTAAATGAACAAGGAGAAGTGATCAGAAACAAAGCAAGATTAGTATGTAAGGGATATTCACAGCAAGAAGGAATAGATTATGAAGAAACTTTTTCTCCTGTGGCAAGACTTGAAGCAGTCAGAATGTTTTTGGCATATGCAGCATATAAGAAATTCAAAGTATATCAAATGGATGTTAAGTCAACCTTTCTGAATGGTGAGTTGGAAGAAGAAGTCTACATAGAGTAGCTTGAAGGTTTTCCTTAAACTCATGAAGGAGACATGGTATGTAAACTTAAGAAATCATTATATGGTTTGAAGCAAGCACTTAGGACTTGGTATGCCAGATTGGATAAGTATCTACTAAAATTGAGATTTATGAAATGAAAAGCAGATAGTAATTTGTACATAAAATAAATTGAGAATGGATTGTTGATTATAGTAATATTTGTTGATGATATTATCTTTGGAGGTGAAGATGAAGCTAGTGACAAATTTGTAGAAGAAATGAAGATAGAATTTGAGATGAGTATGATTGGAGAAATGAAGTACTTTCTGGGATTGCAGATTATACAGAGCAAAGATGGTATATTTATCAGTCAAGCTAAGTATATGAATGATTTGTTGAAGAATTTTGGAATGGAAGATTGTAAACCAGTTGGAACACCTATGGTAACCGAACTTAAATTGTCTAGTCAAGATGAGTCAGCAGAAGTTGAACATAAGAAGTATAGATCTATGATTGGAGGATTGCAGTACTTGACACATACAAGACCACATATAGCACATTCAGTTGGGATTGTAGCAAGATTTCAAGCAGCACCTAAAGAATTATATTTTGCAGCAGCTAAGAGAATCATGAGATATTTGAAGGGAACAGTGAATTATGGACTATGGTATGATAATTCAGATGATTTTACATTATGTGCATCTACTGGTGCAGATTGGGGAGGCAGTGTTGATGACAAGAAAAGCACCAGTGCTAGAGCATTTTTTTTTGGAGGAAGATTGGTTTCATGGCTAAGTAAGAAGCAGAGTTGTATTTCACAAAGTACAACAGAAGTAGAGTATGTTGCAGCAGCAAACAATTGTAATCAGATTATTTGGATGAAGAAGATGTTGAAGGACATTGGGATAAAGTTTGAAGAACCTATTATTATGCATTTTTGATAACACAAGTACAGTCAATTTATCAAAGAATCCAGTATTACATTCAAAGACAAAGCATATTGAGATCAAGTATCATGTTGTGAGAGAGAAAGTTGAGAAGAAGGAGATCAGACTTGAGTATATCAGTACACATGAGCAGATAGCAGACATTTTTACTAAACCATCACCGAAGGACACATTTGAGTATTTGAGAGGCATGCTTGGGGTTATTCCTCAACCTTATATTGAATAAAGATGCAGAGGATTGCATCCGTCCAGTGGTTTATGTACCTATCTTTTTCTGGACTGGATTATGATGGTACTTCTTGAATGGGGGAGTATCTGTGACTGAGCTGAGTCATTGAGGACTCTAGTGCATGTATTTTTTAGAATAGTGTCTGTTGACATTGAGCTATTGTTTGGCATTGTCATTGATGTCAATGGGGGAGAGATTCATGAAAAACATTATAGTAAGTATGCATATATTTTGGGGGAGAGATTTGTAGTAGTAAACCATATGTTATGGGGGAGATTGAAAACATTATGCTATGGGGAAATGATGTTAGGAATGAAGCAATTGAGAATGTTGTTAGTGATTGAGATTTACAGGACAACAAAGCAAAATTTATTTACTTGGATTTTTGGAACATTGGATGTTTTTCATCCGTGTTGCCATCAATGCCAATGGGGGAGATTGTTAGGAATGAATGAAAAGTAAGTGAATGGAAAGTTTGTGAAGCATTAAAACATTGCTTGGATATGATTTATGATCATTCTGTAGCAGTGGAGTGTTGCATTCATGACTGGATTGTCATTGATGTCAACACAGTGTGATTTGTAGTGTATTGACAGGGAAACAGAGGACAATTTTGGTGATAAGTAATTTTCTATTGAAGATTGGCTTATGCAGAGTTAATGGAAGCTAGAACATGCTATTGGGTATCTTTAGTTAACTGCGCAAGTCTTTATGTGAAACAGATTGAAAGTTACAGGTGATTTAGTGATATTTAGTGACAGACAGGCAGACAGTGTACCTGGTAGAAGATATTTTTGCAGAAGATGATTTTGATAGAATCAGACTTTGTGGAGTAGATTGTAGCATTGTGATGATGTTATTGAGCTATGTTTAACAGTGCAAGAAGATTCGAGTTCATATGAATTAGTTACAAGCTTTTGAGTGAAGACAGTGTAACAGAACAGTGTTTCTGATGAACAGTTTTGGGAAATCAATTATATCTTTTTATTGATTTGATATTTTAATTTGTGGAGTCAAATGTAGCATCTAGAAAGTATGAAGAAACTTTAGTTAACAGCGTATAAAGTTTGGATAAGATTTGGAAGAGTTACAGCATCTGGAAGCCGACAGTGTTATGATGTAACGTGATAAAAATACAGTTTTCGTAAATTGGTTATATCTTTTTATTGGATTGATATTTTGATTTGTAGAGTAAAATGAAGAATTTATAATATGTGAAGAACCTTCAGTTAACAGTGCATATAGTTTGGATGAGATTTGGGAAAGTTATAGTACCTGAAAGATGACAGTTTTATGTGTAACATGTTGGAAATATTATTTTGAATATGAAGGCTGACCAAATTGTAATTGTTTGAGTATGGTCTATATGAAGGATTGATTTTCATTATTGAGTAGCGCATGGTGATGAAATGATAAATCTTATGATGCAAATATGAGCGAAGTTGATGGGAAGGTTGTAGGTTTTGGCAACAAGTGATGAATAGAGTTAGTGCAGTAGTGTTTGATGATCAGTGAGATCAGAGATCAGAGTTCTGAGGTATTGTGATGTTGTGAGTGCGGTTTTGGCATAGTGTGGTTTGGTACAGTAAGTTGAAGTTATTTGTTCCATATTATTTTGTTGAATAATCTTAAGGTCTGTTGGAAAGTGAGTTCAGAGATCTTGCCTTGAAGCTGTTTGGACAGTGGGTCCATCTGTCTTCTTTGACTCTTAACCAGGTCTCTTAGACTCTTAACCGGGTCAGAATCTTTTAACAGGGATTCAAATCTCCTAACAGGGATTATATGTACTGAATGTATTTCATAAGACTCCTAACAGGGTCCATCCTCTAACAAGGAACTTTCATATTAGTACATCATTTTGTGGGCATCATTCCCACACGGGGTTTTCCCTTGATTGGGTTTCCTTGAGAACATATCTTGTGTCATTGTGCAAATTGTGAATGGTTATTGTTACATGGTTGATTATTGCATTGGTTATATGGTTAATTGGTGCAAAGAAGTTAAAGAAGTAAAATTGTTTAAATTATCAGATAACTGATTCACCCCCCCTCTCAGTTATCTTGGGGATCTTTTCTTTCTAACAAGATTTTCCACACATAGCACATTAATTTTTCCATTATTAAAAGTTGGCGGCCCGAGAACTCACAAGGCAAGAAAATGTCACAGAAGAGAAATTTCAAAAACTAGTCATCGATACATTTCTATTTTGGTGCATCAGACGGTCGACATCTTCAACCACTTAATCTTTAAAACTTTACCCTCGGTTAGTTTTTTGCCAATGAAAATATTTCAAATTGCCATGTGAAGAATTAAATGACTTAACTGTACTTTGTCATGAAATAGACAGGTGTCATCTTGTCGCTAAAGTGCTAGCCCAAAACTATCAAAAAAACCATCTTAAGATATAATGACAACCATCAATGTAATTAAATCAGATGATCATCACCTTTCAATAAAACTTTAGCCCCACCGGTGAGTTAAAAAACCTTTGGTGAATGAGAAAATGCCATGTTAGAACACATCAGCACGATGGAAATCACACGTCACACCTGGTGGAATAAAAATCTGGCAACTAAGACACATCATAGAAATCATGGGCTAATTAGAGATGACCACATCATTAAATCTCTGATGCAGAGGACACACCAAACAATCCTCATCTCTCAACCCAAATCAATAGTTGTCGCTAAACCGCAAAGATAATAACTATGCAACTTATCCCAATAGTTTAGCGACAACCGTGAGATCTTGCAGCATCTTAATCACTGTGAAGACTAAGGCCCCACATTGACAGGTCACCCGTCACTTATCAAATCACATTGTGCCATGTTGACACATAAGCGGGTCCCCTTCAGAATACTCTTTATTACTTAAGACTCTATCAGCCGCCACATCATAATTACTGTCAATTGAATAAAAATGGACACATCAACCTGACCTGGCACCTAGGACCCACTCTTCAAAAGCTCTAAATCAATGGTCATTGTTATATCACAATGCTAAACATCATCCATATCACCTCAATAGTATAACAATAGCTGTGAGATCCTGCTGCACTTTATCACGCTCGCAGGCTCAAATTAACTAGTCCCACCTGACAGATTCCAAGTTATTGATCTTTAACCAACCATAGATCACCATATGTGCTCACGTGGCATTTTGGACCCACCGCCCCTTTGGGCTAATGTATCACATTAGATGGCTATTGCTATACTGCGATGATAAAAGATGCACATCTCGGTCCAACGGTATAACAACATTCGTAGATCTTTTCTTGCCTTTAATCATCTGCAAACCTCCTTCAGTCTGTCAGGCCCGCATTGACAGATGGCACGTCATCGCTAAAGCACTTGTCAAAAAATTTGACAACCGAAAGCCTTGCGGTGTAACGACAACCACGAATTTGAAAAGGCAAGACACTTGGAAAATATTAATCAAAAACTTAGGCCTTCAAAAATTTTGATAAGGCCCAAAAAAACTAACCGCCCAATACATGAGAGGATAAAGAGGAAGTTGATAATTTAGCACATGTTTATTGGGATGATTAATGAGTCAAAAAGGTAATGCAGAAATATAACAAGACTTAAGGGGCAACTAGGGTTTTCTTCAACACAAGGGTTTTAAACCTTGAAATGTTTAAAAATAGGTCAAAACCTAAGATATTCTTCAAAATTTAGCATAGAGTAGGAAAATTTTAATAGTAATAATAGTGGCTCATGCTTGGGGATGTGTATCTCTTGCAGATATAATGAGAAACTAGAATCTCCTAGTACAGTAGACCAGAGCAATATTTTGACCAAAAATAGGGCTTGCACACAAAAACCTTAACAAAACCTATTTAGAAACTGCCAAAACTCTTAAGAGAAATATAGTTTTAAGAATTGACCATGAACAGGTAATTCCATGAGGTCTTCTATCATATTCTTCAACATATAAGAACTCGGTCCCCATTTTTCTTCAACAATATATGGTTCTAGCCAGATGGGGTCAAACTTCCCATGCTTGCCTTTATCTTCTATTCTTGCATTCCACATCAAGTTCATATCTCCTTCTACAAAATCTTTCTGAATAGTTCTTCTATCATACAGGACTTTGCACTGGGCCTGTAACCTCTCATTTTTGTTGTGTGCATCATTCCTTACCTCATTGAGTTGGATGAGGTCATTCATTCCAATTGTCATGTCTTCTTTTGCATCATCATCATATTTTTGAATGAACTAATACATTTATAATAAATTATTTTGAGGTAATCTTGCATTGATTCCACATACTAAGTCAAAAGGGGCACATCTTATTGCCTTCTTGACTGTAACCCTGTCAGCCCATAGGGCTTGTAACAATTTGGAATCCCAGGCCTTCTTATTTTTTTCTAGGACTCTTTTCAGAATCTTGATCAAACTTTTATTGCTAGATTCTACCTTGCCATTGCCTTGTGGATGATAAGTAGATGAATATGAAATTTTAATACCATTATGTGTGCAAAAATCAACAAACTCTTCTGACCTAAAACATAATGCATTATCAACCACCATAGTTTTTGGGCAACCAAATCTTGTCAAAATATTTTGTATCATAAAATCTATTACCACCTTGCTAGTAGCCCTCCTTGTAGGGATTGCCTCAACCCACTTGGTGAAATAGTTAGTTGCCACCAAAATATAGGAATGTCCACCACTAGACTTATTAGGAATTTCACCAATGAAATCGATACCCCACTTCTAGAAAGGGGCTTGAAGAGAGACAAGTTTGAGAGGAACATTCCTGCTGAATTTAAATTTTCCTGCAAACATTTGGCAAGGATCACACTTCTTCACAAATTGATGAATGTCTTTGAAAAGTGAAGGCCACAAAAAAATTGCCCTAATAATTTTGTGGCCTGTAGTCTTAGCCATGTAGTGTCATCCAAAAATTCCATTGTGCATTTCTTCCATCAAAAACTTGGCCTTTTCCTGACCAACACACCTAAGCTAAACATCCTCATTACTCCTCTACCAAAGTTCACCCTTTATGATTGCATATTTCAAAGAATGGAGCTTGATAGTTCTCTTTTTATTATCATCTAGTTTAGTGGGAAAGACCATCCTTTGCAATTATTTAACAATATCTTCATACCACTCACAATAGTCCATGTTGCATATATAAGGCCTCTGGTCCTCTTCTAGCATGTTTATCTGGTTTGCATATAGATTACTTTGGGCCATCAACTTGGCTAGTCCTAGACCTCTTACCAATTTTGCAATATGAATGTCAATGTTAAATCTTTAAATTCTGTTAATCTACCTACATCTTCTTCCTGAAACCTCTTGTTGGATCAAGATATCCTTGACTGTAGCACTGGGAACATATGCAACCTATGTGGCTCCCACTAAATGGCATATGAATGTCTTAATAGCCTTGACCAAGACATAAGATTTTTTTTCAATGATATCATATTTCAAATCTGCTACCTACAAGGTCTTGCTGAAAAAAGAAATAGGTTGTTCAAAACCTTCAGCATTCTTTTGTAAAAGTACTATAGCAATGGTATGGCCAGATGCAAAAGAGAAAATTTGCATTGGCTTGCTGTAATCTAGTGTCTTTAAAACTGGGGCATGCTTAATGGCATTCTTAATATCATTAAAAGCCTAAACTACTTCAGTATTCCATTCCATCTTTGCTCCCTTCTTCAACATCCTTGATATGGGAATATTGATCTCTACAAAATTTGTAATAAACCTTCTTAGAAAATTGACTTGTCCTAGAAAAGAATGAATTCCCTTGATATTTTTTGGAAAAGATAGCTTGTCAATAGCCTCCACCCTTTCAAGATCTATCCTCACACCATCCTTACAAACTATGTGCCCTAAGAGGTTACCTTTTGTCACACCAAAAGTACACTTTTTTGGGTTCAAAGAAACCGCATATTCCAATGCTCTGATAAAATTTTTCTCAAGATGTTGACAATGTTGTTCTTCTTTGGCTGAAAAGGTTGTCAAGTCATCCTGATAAACCCCCATAAATCTATCAATGAAATTTGTAAAGGCTACATCCATAGCCCTTTGAAAAGTGGCACCTGCATTAGTAAATCCAAAGGGCATCCTTACATAAACATATGTTTCGCATGGAGTAGTAAATGTAGTTTTAAATTGTTTTGTGTCTTTAACCATAACCTGATTGTAACTAGAAAAGCCACCCATCATGGACATCAATTCTGATCCTGTGACCTTTTGCAACATGTTCTCCATGTTTGGTAACCCATAGTTTTCCTTGAGGGAATTTATGTTAAGATTCCTAAAATCTACACATAACCTGATATCACCATTCTTTTTTTTGATAGGCACTAAATTTGAAACCCAAGTGGAATGCCTGATTGGCTTAATTATTCTAGCATCCATCATTTTCCTGAGTTCACTCTACATTTTGGGTGCCAGGGTAGGATTGATAGGTCTCAATTTTTGTCTAAAATGTCTTGTCCCTTCCTTGAGTGGGATTGTTAGGAATGAATGCAAAGTGAGTGCATGGAAAGGTTGTGAAGCATTGAGATATTGTTTGGATATGATTTATGATCATTCTGTAGCAGTGAAGTGTTGCATTCATGACTGGATTGTCATTGATGTCAACACAGTGTGATTTGCAGTATATTGACAGGAAAATAGAGGATAGTTTTGATGATAAGTAATTTTTAATTGATGATTGGCTTATGCAGAGTTAATGGAAGTTAGAACATGCTATTGGGTATCTTCAGTTAACTGCGCAAGTCTTTATGTGAAACAGATTGAAAGTTAGAGGTGATTTAGTAATGTTCAGTGATAGACAGGCAGACAGTGTACCTGGTAGAAGATATTTTTGCAGAACATGATTTTGATGAAATCAGACTTTTCAGAGTAAATTGTAGCATTTTAATGATGTTATTGAGCTATGGTTAATAGCACAAAAAGATTTGAGTTCATATGAATACTTACAAGCTTTTGAGTGAAGACAGTGTAACAGAACAGTGTTTCTGATGAATAGTTTTTGGGAAATCGGTTATATCTTTTCACTGGGAAGATATTTTCATTTGCAAAGTTAGATGTAGCATCTAGAGAGTGTGAAGAAACTTCAGTTAATAGCACAAAAATTTTGGATAAGATTTGGGAGAGTTACAGCACCTGGAAGCTGACAGTTTTATGTGAATTTTGATGTAACGTGTTGAAAATATTATTTTGAATATGAAGGCCGACTAAATTGTAATTGGTATATATGAAAGATTGATTTTCATTATTGAGTAATGCATGGTGATGAAATGATAATCTTATGATGCGAGTATGTGATGATGATAAGCGAAGTTGATGAGAAGGTTGCAGGTCTTGGCAACAAGTGATGGACCGAGTTAGTGCTGCAGTGTTTGATGATCAGTGAGATCAGAGATCAGAGTTCTGAGGTATTGTGATGTTGTGAGTGTGGTTTTGGCACAGTAAGTTGAAAGTATTTGTTCCATATTATTCTGTTGAATAATCTTAAGGTCTGTTGGACAGTGAGTTCAGAGATCTTGCCTTGAAGCTGTTTGGGCAGTGGGTCCATCTGTCTTCTTTGACTCTTAACCGGGTCTCTTAGACTTTTAATCGGGTCAGAATCTTTTAACAAGGATTCAAATCTCCTAACACGGATTATATGTACTAAATGTATTTCATAAGACTCCTAACAGGGTCCATCTTCTAACAAAGAATTTTTATATTAGTACATCATTTTGTGGGCATCATTCCCACACGGGGTTTTCCCTTGATTGGGTTTCCTCGAGAACATATCTTGTGTCATTATGCAAATTGTGAATGGTTATTGTTCTATGGTTGATTATTGCATTGGTTATATGGTTAATTGGTGCAAAGAAGATAAAGAAGTTAAATTGTTTAAATTATCAGATAACTGATTCACCCCCCCCCCTCTTAGTTATCTTGGGGATCTTTTCTTTCTAACAATTGGTATCAGAGCGGCAGGTCCTTGAAGGAAAAGTTTAACAGCTTAAGGAGATCCATGGCAAATTTTAGGAAAGAAAGCCCTAAGTTTGATGGAGTAAATTTTGACAGCTGGAAGGAGAAGATGAAGGTACATCTCTTGTGTTTAGGACCAGGCTATTGGTTGATGACAAGCAAAGGAAAGGAAATCATTAATGAAGAAAATCTTGAAGCTTTTACAAATGAGGAAAGAGATATCTTTATGTGTAACATTCTTGCAAAGGAAGCACTTTTGTCAGCCCTACCGGAAAATGAATACAGTCAGGTAAAAGATCTACCTAAAGCTAATGATATTTGGAAAGCTTTACATAAAACTTTTGAAGGTGATGAACATGCAAAGCAAGCTAGATTACATAATTGGATTTGTGCATTTGAAGATATAAGAATGTTAGACGATGAATCTATTAGAAGCTATATGGGAAGAGTATCTGAGATTCTGACAAGAATTAAGTCTTGTGGAGGAATGAAGATTGAACAAGAAGTGATATGGAAGATCTTGAGAACATTGACACCAGTATTTAAGTAGACAAGACAGATGATTGAACAAGTGATACCTTGCACACCGAACTTTTCAAAAGAAACCCTACTTGAAAGATTGGAAGTAGCAGAAATGAATTTGAGAATGTCAGGAGAATTACCGAAGATGGAGATAGCATTCAGTACCTTGAGCATCAGACCTACATTGTCAAGAAATATAAGTGTAAGCGGAGACTATGCAAGCAGCAACAGAATCAGATCTGAGGAAGACAAGAAAATTGAAGAAGGTATTGCATTACTTGTGAAAAGAGAACCTGATGGTAAGAAAATATTTAAATGTTGGACTTGTCAAGAATATGGTCATTATGCATCTAAATGTCCTAAGAGAGTCAAGAAGTATAGGAACAAGTTTAGAAAACTTGAGAAATGTTATTATGTTAATGATGAGGAAATTGAGGCAGGAATTGAAAGAATTTCAAGTGACAGTGATAATGATAGTGATGACATAGGATTTGTGGCTATAAAAGAAGAAACAACTAAAACAAAGGTTGTAGAAGAAAAGGCTTTAGTTTCGCAAGTAGAAAAGAAATCAGATTGGATTATAGATAGTGGATGTTCACATCATATGATAGGTGATAAAAGAAAGTACATAAAGTATAGCAATTATGATGGAGGAGTAGTCAGAGTTGGCAACAATGCACCTTGCTTAATCAAAGGTATAGGAGCTATTACTCTTGATGGAAAGACTAACATTGATGATGTTTACTTTGTTGATGGATTGAAGCATAATTTGTTGAGTGTTGGACAGTTAGTTGATAAGGGATATCAAGTTTCTTTTACTGAAAACTGTTGTGTAATCAAAGATAAGGATGGAAATATAATTGCAAAAGGATCTAGAACCAGAGGTAATGTATTTCAGTTGAATCCTACTGAGATGACATGTTTGATGACTAAGATTGATGACAGTTGGTTGTGGCATAGAAGATTTTGTCATATAAATTTTGATAACATTGTGAAGGTGAGTACTACATTTGCAGTAAGAGATTTGCCTAAGATTATGAAGCCTACTAACATGATGTGCAAAGAATGTGTGATGGCAAAATAGAAAAGAAGTTCATTTCCAAGCAAGAAGTTTGCATCTACTGAGAAGTTGGAGATCATTCATACAGATTTGAGTTGACCTACAAGAACCAGAGGATTTCATGGTGAAAGGTATTTTATGATTTTTGTTGATGACTTTACAAGAATGATGTGGGTTGCATTTTTGAAAGAAAAGTCTGAAGCATTTGATAAGTTTAAGATTGTTAAAAAAAAACTTGAGAATGAATCAGGAATGATAATTAAATGTTTTAGATCAGATAGAGGAGGTGAATTTACATCTAGAGAATTTGACACTTATTGTGAGTTGAATGGCATTAAAAGATAGTTTTCAGCACCTAGAACACCTGGACAAAATGGTATTGTAGAGAGAAGGAATAGATCAGTAACTGAGGCAGCAAGAGCTATGTTATTTGAGAGTGATTTGGCAAAGATATTTTGGAGAGAAGCAGTAAATACAACAATTTACACAATGAACATAGTGTAGATCAGATCAGGAATAGAGAAGACACCTTATGAATTATGGTTTGGGCACACACCTACAGTTAAGTATTTCAAAATTTTTGGTAGCAAATGTTATATTAAAAGAGATGATGATATAGGAAAGTTTGATCCTAGAAGTGATGAAGGAATCTTTCTTGGTTATTCATTGAAAAGAAAAGCATATAGATGTTATAACAAGAGAACTAAGTCTATTGTTGAAAGTGCTAATGTTAGAGTTGATGAGAAATTCAGAATTTAGGAAAGAATAAGTGATTGGGAATCTGATGAAGGAACCTTTACTCAGCCTAATAATGAAACTTCTAAACATTTCTATGAGGCTAATAGTGAATTGACAAATGAGAACAATGTTGAAGACAACAATGATTAGAGTAGAAAAGAGTCTACAAGTGAGACAAGAGAAGAAACTACAATTGATGAAACAACAAGAAGAAAAACTACAAGAGGAGAGACTATGACACCTAACAGATACACTACAAGGCATCATCCACTTGAGCAGATAATTGGAAGCTCAGACAGAGGAGTTCTTACTCGAAATAAGGTACATTTATGTTTGATTTCACAAGTTGAACCTAGAACTACAAATGAAGCATGTGAAGATGAATGTTGGATTAAAGCTATGAGAGAAGAATTATATCAGATTGAGAAAAGAAAAACATGGAAATTGGTTCCTAGACCTAAAGATAGGAATGTGATTGGAACTAAATGGGTATTCAGAAATAAAGTAAATGAACAAGGAGAAGTGATCAGAACAAAGCAAGATTAGTATGTAAGGGATATTCACAGCAAGAAGGAATAGATTATGAAGAAACTTTTTCTCCTGTGGCAAGACTTGAAGCAGTCAGAATGTTTTTGGCATATGCAGCATATAAAAAATTCAAAGTATATCAAATGGATGTTAAGTCAGCATTTCTGAATGGTGAGTTGGAAGAAGAAGTCTACATAGAGAAGCCTGAAGGTTTTCCTTTAACTCATGAAGGAGACATGGTATGTAAACTTAAGAAAGCATTATATGGTTTGAAGCAAGCACCTAGGACTTGGTATGCTAGATTGGATAAGTATCTACTAAAATTGAGATTTATGAAAGGGACAGCAGATAGTAACTTGTACATAAAAGAAATTGAGAATGGATTGTTGATTATAGTAATATTTGTTGATGATATTATCTTTGGAGGTGAAGATGAAGCTAGTGACAAATTTGCAGAAGAAATGAAGACAAAATTTGAGATGAGTATGATTGGAGAAATGAAGTACCTTTTGGGATTGCAGATTATACAGAGCAAAGATGGTATATTTATTAGTCAAGCTAAGTATCTGAATGATTTGTTGAAAAGCTTTGGAATGGAAGATTGTAAACCAGTTGGAACACCTATGGTAACAAGACTTAAATTGTCTAGTCAAGATGAGTTAGCAAAAGTTGAACATAAGAAGTATAGATCTATGATTGGAGGATTGCAATACTTGACACATACAAGACTAGATATAGCACATTCAGTTGGGATTGTAGCAAGATTTCAAGCAGCACCTAAAGAATTACATTTTGCAGCAGCTAAGAGAATCATGAGATATTTGAAGGGAACAGTGAATTATGGACTGTGGTATGATAATTCTGATGATTTTACATTATGCACATATACTGATGTAGATTGGGGAGGCAGTGTTGATGACAAGAAAAGCACTAGTGTTGGAGCATTTTTTCTTGGAGGAAGATTGGTTTCATGGCTAAGTAAGAAGCAGAATTGTATTTCACAAAGTACAGCAGAAGCAGAGTATGTTGCAGCAGCAAACAATTGTAATCAGATTATTTGGATGAAGCAGATGTTGAAGGACATTGGGATAAAGTTTGAAGAACCTATTATTATGCATTGTGATAACACAAGTACAGTCAGTTTATCAAAGAATCTAGTATTACATTCAAAGACAAAGCATATTGAGATCAAGTATCATGTTGTGAGAGAGAAAGTTGAGAAGAAGGAGATCAGACTTGAGTATATCAGTACACATGAGCAAATAGCAGACATTTTTACTAAACCATTTCCGAAGGACACATTTGAGTATTTGAGAGGTATGCTTGGGTTTATTCCCCAACCTTCTATTGAATAGAGATGCAGAGGTTTGCATCCGTCCAGTGGTTTATGCACCTATCTTTTTCTCGACTGGATGATGGTACTTCCTAAATGGGGGAGTATCTGTGACTGAGCTGGGTCATTGAGGACTCTAGTGCATGTATTTTTCAGAATAGTGTCTATTGACATTGAGCTATTGTTTGGCATTGTCATTGATGTCAATGGGGGAAAGATTCATGAAAAACATTATAGTAAGTATGCATATATTTTGGGGGAGAGATTTGTAGTAGTGAACCATATGTTATGTGGGAGAGTGAAAATAGTATGCTATGGGGAGATGATATTAGGAATGAAGCAATTGAGAATGTTGTTAGTAATTGAGATTTACAGGACAACGAAGCAAGATTTATGTCGTTGGATTTTTGGAACATTGGATGTTTTTTATCCGTGTTGCCATCAATGCCAATGGGGGAGATTGTTAGGAATGAATGCAAAGTGAGTGTGTGAAAAGGTTGTGCAGCATTGAGATATTGTTTGGATATGATTTATGATCATTCTGTAGTAGTGAAGTGTTGCATTCATGACTGGATTGTCATTGATGTCAACACAATGTGATTTGCAGTATATTGACAGGAAAATAGAGGATAGTTTTTATGATAAGTAATTTTCTATTGATGATTGGCTTATGTGGAGTTAATGGAAGCTAGAACATGCTATTGGGTATCTTCAGTTAACTGCGCAAGTCTTTATGTGAAACAGATTGAAAGTTAGAGGTGATTTAGTAATGTTCAGTGACAGACAGGCAAACAGTGTACCTGGTAGAAGATATTTTTGGAGAACATGATTTTGATGAAATCAAACTTTGCAGAGTAAATTGTAGCATTGTAATGATGTTACTGAGCTATGGTTAATAGTGCAAAAATATTCGAGTTCATATGAATTAGTTACAAGCTTTTGAGTGAAGACAGTGTAACAGAACAGTGTTTTTGATGAACAATTTTTCAGAAATCGGTTATATCTTTTCACTGGGATGATATTTTCATTTGCAAAGTTAGATGTAGCATCTAGAGTGTGAAGAAACTTTATTTAATAGCACAAAAAGTTTGGCTAAGATTTGGGAGAGTTATAGCACTTGGAAGCCGACAGTTTTATGTGAATTTTGATGTAACGTGTTGAAAATATTATTTTGAATATGAAGGCCGACTAAATTGTAATTGTTTGTGTATGGTATATATGAAGGATTGATTTTCATTATTGAGTAATGCATGGTGTTGAAATGATAATCTTATGATGCGAGTATGTGATGATGATAATCGAAGTTGATGAGAAGGTTGCAGGTCTTGGCAACAAGTGATGGACAGAGTTAGTGCAACAGTGTTTGATGATTAGTGAGATCAGAGATCAAAGTTCTGAGGTATTGTGATGTTGTGAGTACGGTTTTGGCACAGTAAGTTGAAGGTATTTGTTTCATATTATTCTATTGAATAATCTTAAGGTCTGTTGGACAGTGAGTTCGGAGATCTTGCCTTGAAGTTCTTTGGGCAGTGGGTCCATCTGTCTTCTTTGACTCTTAATCGGGTGTCTTAGACTCTTAACCGGGTCATAATCTTTTAACAGGGATTCAAATCTCCTAACAGGGATTATATGTACTTAATGTATTTCATAAGACTCCTAACAGGGTCCATCCTCTAATAAGGAATTTTCATATTAGTACATCATTTTGTGGGCATCATTCCCACATGGGGTTTTCCCTTGATTGGGTTTCCTCGAGAACATATCTTGTGTCATTGTGCAAATTGTGAATGGTTATTATTCTATGGTTGATTATTGCATTGGTTATATGGTTAATTGGTGCAAAGAAGATAAAGAAGTTAAATTGTTTAAATTATCAGATAACTGATTCACCCCCCCCCCTCTCAGTTATCTTGGGGATCTTTTCTTTTTAACAGGGATTTCATGCTGAAAAAGGTCATCTCTATAAGTTTTAAGGTCTTCATAGGACCAGGCCAAAACATGCCTAAATTTTCTGAGGAGGTCAATTAGATTCTTTCTAATTCTTGGGGACAGAGACCTACCTATGCAAACTTTCTTGGGGGCTATCCTTGTGCCCAAGTTTATCTCCTCAAGCTCATTGGTTTTATCAGTACTAGCAGAGAAAGCCTTGTCTTTGTTTTCAAATGCCCATTCAAGAGCAACTAGTCCTTTAGGAACTCTGTTTGATGTCAATTGTAACTCTTCTTTCCCAAAAATGACATCCTTGCCATTCACTGTATTAATATAAGAGCTGAAATCGATCTTCTCACCACCAAAATGAGATTCACAATGGAGAAACCTTAATATATCTTGATCATCAGAGAAAACCTGCCAATTGTCTAGATTGTCAGGAATAGAAGGCCTAGCTTGTATCTCAATATTCAAAACATCTATAAATGTCACATCTTTAGGTCTAAGGGCTATATTAGCTAACAAATTTGCCATCATATTCAGACTTCTTTCCATTCGGGTGGATATTAAAAGCACTAAAGCTCTCAATCTCATCCCACACTGCATTCTTGTATTGCTTCAATTTCTAATTCTTGGAAGCATACTTTGATCTAATTTGTGATATGACTAACTCAGAGTCACCTATAACTTTCAAGCATCTTATACCATGCCTTGACACTAGTCTAAGACCAATTAACAAAGCCTCATACTTTGCAACATTATTTGTGCATGAAAACAACAAGGTAAATGAGAACTTGAAAGTCTTACCATTTAGGGATACAAGTAATATTCCAGCTCCAAATCCTTCTTTGCTATTTGCTCCATCAGAATACATAGTCCAGAGACTATCAAGGTCAATCCATGCCTCTTGGCTTTTAGGTACATGGGGAGGCTCAACAGCTTCCTTTACTTCCTTATCTTGGACCTTAAAGTCATTAATATTAGTATCAAGGAAACAAACCACATTGTCTTTCTCTTCTTTCTCAATCATGTGTGGAGTTCTAGATTCTCTGGTGACTTTGACATTCTGTCCTTCGAACTCTAATGTAGAAAATGATAAATCACATTGTATGCTGCCTCCCATAGAAGCACTCCATTTTCTCGATAGCAACATTCCATACTGAGGTGGAATGTCAACCACCAAAATAGTCATGGTCAATTGTTTGTTGGGGTATGTAGCTAATCTATAAGGCAAAGCCTTAATAGTACCAGTAACTAGTACTTCCCTTGAATCCATTGTTTGACACCTACCATGGGGTGTATCCACCTTTAATCCCAAAGATTTCATAACCTCAGTAGGCATAATAGTATTTGATGCTCCAGAATCAATCGTGCAATTTTTTAACTTCCCATTTATCTGCAAAGTTAAGAAAAAAGGATCAACTGATCCTGCTGTAGTACTAACAACATTTGTGTCCAAATAGATCTGAGGGATTTCAAAAACAATCTCCTCACTACAATTTTCATCTTCATCATTGACAGTTGCTATTTGTCTCTCAATTTTTTTTGTAGTTGGAGAATCAGTATGTACTACACTTTTTACCCATTTTAAGGCATTTTTCTTGTGTTCATCTATTCTCATCATCTCTAATAATGGAACTTTGATAGTAATTTGAGACAATAATTTAGTCATGTCAACTGGAACATATTTTAAATCAGATACATCTGACTTTGAACTTGCAATCTCTTTATCAGCCTCTTGGGTGAGTACATCTGCAGGTCTATCCATTTGAGCTTTATCTTTGTCTTGCATAATTGGTGGTACATCAGTTACAGGCTTAGTTTTCACCTTATAAACAATATTAGGTTTAGCATTTTTCTTTATCTTGATCTTATCAATAGGAGGAATATCCTTGGTCTTTTCTTGTGATATTTTTTCATCCTTATCCATTTTCTTGATAAAAATGTCAGCAGGCCTGGGATCTGAATCACCAACAACTCTATTCCTCAAGTTATAATTTACTTTTTCTTGAGTAACCAAATTAGCTGTTAACAAAGTAGTCTCATCATTAGATGGTCTCCTTAAAGTAATTGGTTTCTCATTTCTTTGAACATTACACTGGATGTTGTCAGGCTCATTGTCATCATCATCTGAAAAAACTTGCTGATGATATGATTCATTTTTAGTTTGTAAATATGAGACATCTTGATTTTCATATTCTTCAACAGAGTCTACCTCACTTAAAACATGAGAATAAAACATCCCACATCCCTAGTCATCATAAGATTACTCTTCATTGCATTCTTGCTCTTCCTGGGAAGAGACACTATGGGATATGGTATAATAATTTGGATCATGGGGTGAATGACAAACAATACACCATGGGATGTCTTCCACTACAATCATTGAGTTTCTTTGCAATGGATCAAGGGTCCTATCATTTGGTTTATCTCTTCTCTTAGGAAGAATAGGCTTCCCATCTTTCCACTGAGTGTTGTAGGGGAAGTTTTGCATTTTTGGCAATTTGTTGAAATTATTGAAAGGGGGCTTGTCCCCACTTACAACTTTATTTTATCTATTTTCACTAGGATTTAGATCTTTGATTGCTTTCAAAATTTGTTTAATATTTTCATCATCCTTAGGTTTCACACCCACAGGCCTTCCTGTATCCTTTCTATTTAACAAAGGAGACTGATTATCTTCTCTCCTTCCCAATTTTCCTAAAATTCTCCAGTTGCTCTCTATGTTCATAGCCAGCTTGTAAGCTTCAACAACACTCTTTGTATTTTTATCTCTTAAAAGATAACCCATCTTAGATTCAAAAGCATTTAGATATGCGACAAGGCATACCTTGTCATCTAGTCTGACAACCTGCAACAATCTATGCATGGCCCTTTGAAATCTCATATGAAATTCAACAACATCCTCATTGAAGCTCTATTTTATGTTATTGAACTCATTTAGCATAAAACCTTCATGTATTTTATCACCATACTGCTTTATAAAATAATGCCTAAGCTCATCCCACGAACCAATGCTACCATGTGGCAAAGCCCTAAACCAATCCCTACAATCCTCTGTTAGGGATTGAACAAATAATTTCATAATGACATCATCATGCATAATATTGTAATCATCAATCACATCAATGAACCTTTTTAAATTCTCTTCACAGGTCACAACATTTTTTCCTATAAACTTAGGGAGTTTCTTTCTAATTTCTTTAGGAATGGGATTAGGATAACTAAAAATACCGGTGAAAACCAATTGTTTGCATCTTTCATGAATAATTCTTGTATTAGGAATATTAGCACCCTGAGATGTAGATGCATTTGTATTTGTAGTGGTAGGATCCTTCAGACCTTCTGGTTGGGGAGTACCACCTATGTGACTATCTATATTTTTAGTATTAGTTCCTTGTGTCATATTAGGATTAGTAAAATTTGTAGGTCCTGTAGACCTTTTAAGAAAATCAATTTTCTTCCTCATTTCTAATGTTGAAGGCTCTAATTCTTCCTTCTCAAGTTGTTTGTCTAGCCATTCATGTTCCCTCTTATCCTTTTCAAGGTTTGCTTCCAATCTCAAAGCCTTGTCAATAAGATCCTTGAGATTTATAGGCTCTTTAATTGAAATACCCTTTTCCTTTTATTTTCCCTTATCGTTTGGAACCCTTGCCTCAAAAGTTTTGTAGACAACAGGTTGCTCATTTGTATGTTCAGGGATGGGAACATAGTTTATAGCTTCTAAGTTTAACAGTTGTCTTTTTAACTGATCAGCTCTCATCATAGCTTGTCTGATTCTTTCTTCTTTTTCTTTTTCTCTTTTCTGCCTAATGGCTGTTTGTTCATGAATTCTTTTTTCTAGTTCATAAAATTCCTCAAATATTTCTTTAGAATTAGGCAAAGTTGTTTCAAATTCAATTTGCTGTGTTTGAAATTCTTCTTGCTGATTTTGGGATTCATAAAGACCTTGGGGTAGTGAAGAACCAAGGGTGAAAGGGGGAAGAAAATCTTGATTACTCCTACTTTTACTTCTTGACCTTCCTTCCCTTTCATGCCATTTTTTAGGACCAAACTTCTTGTTACCCCTAGGTAATCCTTCACCCTCTTTTTACATAGGTTAATTATAGTCCTCATATTGTTTTAGGCTTAGGTCAACTGCCTTCTCATATTCTGAGGCATTTCCTTCATGACTTGGAGGAGCAATATTTTTTTTTTTGAGTTTCCTTTTGCCTTCCAAGTGAAAGACATATCATCAGTATCTTTTTCTCTTCTACCTTGACCTCTTCTAGATGTAGTAGGAAGCCCACCATGCAGACTTTCCTTTGGGTACTCCCTACTATAAGACCTTGTGTTTCTGAAACTCATGAAGATAATTTATAAAGCACTAGTATAGAGATACTAGAGATAGAGTTGCCACTCACAAAATAGTGAGAAAATTTGAAACTTACTGATACTGACTCTTATACTTTTAATGAAGTCCACTGGATATATGATAAGCTGGCTAGGAGTCTTAGCTCAACTTGTACCTATTAGGATTAACAAGGCAGAAATAACAATTACATGCAAATATAACCGATATCAAAAAAATAATAAACCATACAGAAGAGAACACAAGACACAAAGATTTAATGTGGTTCACCCAATCCCTTGGCTACATCCACCAACAGTAAGTCTAATATTATTATTATCTAGTGATTATAATCAGTAATCCCTTACAGCTCAATTCTACCACAAGTACTAAAATCATACATCATAATGAAATCCTTAACCCTAAGCCAATATAACAAGGCTTATGTGAGTTAACAAGTTAACCCTAAAATAATTGATGAGTCAACCTTAGAAAAGGCTTGATGAGTCAACCTAGGGAGATGTTTGATGTGTCAATGAAAAAATGCTTGACAAGTTAACCCCATGATGAATGAAAAGTGTACAGTACTTTCTAAGATAGTACTTTCTTGATTAGTCACCACAAGCTAACAATCTCCCACTTGGAGACTAATCAAACTCCACACCAAACAACAATCTCTCACTTGGAAACTGATCTTGTAGCTAAATCGCTATCCTGTGAGGCTCCCACTAGATCCATCCACCCTAGACTCAATTTTCCCTTTATTCTGTTTAGTCTAGTAGACCAACCAAAGTTGAACATGAGTTCAACTTCTCCCTTGTTACTACCTTTGTAAACATATCTACTGGATTAGCATCTATATGAATCTTTTTTAGCCTTAACTTTTCATCATCCAAAACTGACCAATTGAAATGGTACCACAACTGTATGTGTTTTTTCTTTGAGTGCAAAGTACAATTCTTCGCAAGATGAATGGAACTTTGGCTATCTGTATGTAGAAAATTATCCTTTTGTGGATGTCCCAATTCTTCCATGAAGAATTGAAGCCATATCATCTCCTTGGCTACCTCTTTAGCAAAAACATACTCTGCCTCTATAGTGGATAAAGAAACCACCTTTTGTAGTCTAGAAATCCAACTCACTGTTGTCCCACCAATAGTAAATATATAACCTGTAGTACTCCTCCTGCTATCTATATCTCCTACCAAATCTGAGTCAACATAGCCTTGTACAGTAGTAGTAGAACCTCCAAAGTGTAAACACTTACTAGAAGTACCTCTCAAATATCTGAGAATTCATTTGACTACATTCCAATTCTCAATACCAGGGTTACTCATATATCGGCTAATGACTCCCACTGCATGTGTAATATCTAGCCTAGTACATACCATAGCATACATTAAACTCACTACAGATGAAGCATAAGGTACCTTAGACATTTTAGTCTCTTCATCCGGTGTCTTGGGACATATATCCTTAGTCAATTTCAAATGACCAGACAAATGTGTGCTGACAGCTTTGGCATTCTCCATAGAGAAACATTTCAACACCTTCTCAATATAATTAGCTTGAGATAGAGACAATTTCCTATTTTTCGTATCTCTGCAAATTTTCATACCAAGGATTTGTTTTGCTGCCCCCAGATCCTTCATCGCAAAAGATTTTGCTAACTGTTGTTTCAACCCCTTAATGTGATCCATGTTAGACCCAGCTACAAGCATATCATCAACATATAAATAGAAAATAACGTAGTTGTCATCATCCAACCTCTTAAAATAAACACAATGGTTAGAATGACACCGACTATATCCATGCTCATTCATAAAAGTTTCAAATTTAATATACCATTGCCGAGGTACTTGCTTCAAGCCATATAAACTTTTCTCCTTACCCTTGACCTCAAATCCTTGTGGCTAAACCATATATATTTCTTCATCCAAATCACCATGAAGAAAAGTTGTTTTATCAAGCTGCTCTAAATGCAAATCTTCAGTAGCCACAATACTTAAAACAGTATGGATAGAAGTCATTTTAAAAACTACAAAAAATATCTCATCAAAATCAATACCATGTTTCTGTGCAAATCCTTTTACGACTAATTTGGCTTTAAATCTTTTCTTACATCCATCCTCTTCTTTTATCCTATAAACTCATTTATTCTGTAAAGCCCTTTTACCTGCAGTTGTGTGATGGAAATGTTACCACACTTCTATGAATCATTACATGCAAGGACACTCAACAATGAGGCCTCACAAAGTGATCCATAGCTCTCTATGCATGATGGAGCAAGGTGTGAAAATGTGCTCTCAACTAGAGCTATAGCTTATAACCTCACTAGACAACCATGCAATGAGAGATTCAAGATTGAAGACAAGGGCAA
Organism: Chamaecyparis obtusa; assembly: GCA_027943335.1. Classification (NCBI taxonomy): domain Eukaryota; kingdom Viridiplantae; phylum Streptophyta; class Pinopsida; order Cupressales; family Cupressaceae; genus Chamaecyparis; species Chamaecyparis obtusa. The sequence goes on from BSBK01007708.1 coordinate 387,272, forward strand.
GAATGCCAATATCTCCAAGTGAATCCAAATGCAATGCAATGCAAAATGCAAGCTAAAAATGGAAGTGCAAGACTAATCTAAGAAATGAAATATGCCATCTAATCTATGAAAGGAAAAATGCAACAATGGATTACAATCCTCCTAATTAAGCTATGTGAGATTACTCTATTGCATAAATGAAACACTAATCTATGGATGCCATAACAATGCAACTATGAAAGAAAAACTAGTATGAGAATGCAAGAAGGTCTTCAAAGCTTGATGTAGATGTCTTCAAGGAACTCCAAGAGTACCTAAAAACCTACAGCATAACAATAGCATAAACTCAAGATATGCAAATGAGGAGGAGAGCCCTTCTTTTATAGAGAATGAAATTAACGGATGGTCAAGATTAAGAGGCAAAAGGACTTAATCAAGGGTGGAGCAAAATGGAAGAGCAATCCATGTGCACAAGAATCCTCCAATAGGAAAATTAGTGTTGACTTTATGTCCATGTGAGACAAAAAGCACTTTTCTTTTATTTTAAAATGCAAATAAAGCATTATTTGTGCAACTTTAGGATAAGAGGAATATGGTGGGCTTTTATTTAATTAAAAGGGGAGGAAATATTCCTTTTAATTAAACAAAACTTAGGATAGAATGGTTAGCCCATGGGAAATAATAAAAAATGACAAAGGATTTGATCAAAGAAATTGATGTAATTCAATAGACTGATTCAGGATAACAAATTGATTCAGGATTGAGGATCAAAATAAAAAAATGGGGCCCAAGGTCTAGGCGACCATTTTAGGGTGCATACATTTGCCCCTCTTTGACTAATGTGTGATCGATTTGGGAACACATGTAGTCAAAGAATAAATTGCAATGTGAGGTCGATTTGGGATCACAAAATAACCTAGATGTGAGGTCGACTCGAGATCACATCAGGACAAGCAAGGCTAAAGACAAAATCTACACCATCGCAGCTATGGGCAAATCAAATCTTAGACAAAACTATCACCGTCGCAGCTAGGCAATAATCAAGTCTGAAAAGGAGAGATGAAAATCTCAAGAACAAGCTGAAAAGCTGAATCAAATAATCAAGGCTGAAAAGCTGGATAGGTACTGGCCCCTCGGAGTCGGAATCAAAATTGAATAGAGGAGAACAACAAATCAAAGGATCTGATCAAATCACAAAAATCATAATCGAAGGTCAAAGGGCGATAGGTTAACCATGAAAAGGAATATGCCCCAATTTGACTAAGAAGGATATAGGTTAAGGTTGCAGTCAAACTTAGAAGACTGGAATCAAGGGCGAATGAAAGACTAGAAAGTTGAAAGACATGGGGGATGAAGAAATGAAGATGCCCCAGCATAGATCGAAGAGAAATGCCTCAAAAGGTCAACCAACTGCGCAGAAGAAGGAGAAAATTTAAAATGCAATTTTGGTCATCAAGATGAACTCAGATTTCAATTTTGACTTCGAAAATGGATCCAAGACGTTGAAATTAGGTAGGGGTGCTATTTTCGTGCAAATTTGAGGTGTTTGAAAAATTAGGTCAAAAAGGGTCAAAGCTATATAAGGGGTGAAAAGGTATGCGTGATGAGATTAACCCCTTGCGATGACAGGAAAGGGTGTGATGAAAGATAAAGAATCAAAAGACATGATCAAGAAGAGGAGAAGGATGAGCACAGTTGACCAACAAGTCCGTGAAAGATGAAAAAGGAGAGCTCCCTCCAAATGCAAAATGCAACTTAATCTATCATGAACCTAGGATGCAAGCTACTATGCAAAGCTAGAATGCAAAAATGGTTGTCTTGCAAGGTCACAACGCTGATAGACATCTAAATTATCATCATTGAGCACTTATGGGTTGTGTCATAAAATCATACAATACTCACTAGTATGACTATGGGTATATGAATATGATTTTATATTGGATGAAATGTGGGAATCTCACCTAGGCATCAAAGACATATAGGTCAAGATGACTAACGGTGAAATTAACTGAGTTTAATATGGAAAGATTATGCTTATATCAAGACACATGAAATTCAGGATAACTAGAAGCATGCACTTGCAAAATAGTCAAGGATAATGCCTTGTAGGTCCTTAGTGTCAAGTGAGTCAAGCATAAATGCTAATGACAACAAGGACTAACAAGACATACCCACAAGAAGATAAAGCAATAAAACATGTTCTGATTCCCTCAATCTTCTAGCTTGGCATCATCGAAGACTTCCCAGGGAGAGAAAACTCATCAAAGAAATCATCATAGACAGCACACAAAGAAAATAAAGTCATCATATCTCATCGCGTTGATTTGTTTAAGTGTGTGTGTGTAGGGTCAATCTTTGAGTATCGCAATTGCTTAGTAGGACAACATTGCATCATACTAGACTGAGTATAGGACATCCAATAAGTGTTGAAGAACACTTGACACTAGGGGTAGTGTTGAAAAACACTGTTTAGGTGGTGTTGAGAAACACCGATGGCAAACTATCCCAAAAATCAGCGCATCCTAGAGACCAAAGCTAACAGTTATGCCCCCTAGACACAGACAAGGACCAATTCCAAACCAAGGTAGTAAGGTTAAGCCATTATGGAAAAGACTAAGGGTCAAGGATGCATGCTAAAAGACAAGGGTGCAAAGGCCTCAAGTAGCGCCTGTTTCCAGGTTTTCACCACTTGGAATAATTTTTTTGATTTTTTCAATTTTTTACTTTTTTTGTATTTTTGCTACCAAGGCGCCTGTTTCCAGGTTTTCACCAAGACACTTTTTCTATTTTTTTTTGTATTTTTTGTATTTTTTGATTTTTTTGTATTTTTTCAGGACTTTTTATGCTTTTTAGGATTTTTTCAACATCATATATGAATTTTTTTGGTATTTTTTCAAGATCATAAAATATGTACAAAGGATGCCCCCAATCAGAAATAGGCATCATGGGTAGAACTTCTTGAGGTGCAAAATGTTGATAGGGTCAGGGAGTTGTTCCCCTTGTTCATCAAATAGCAAATAAGCACCTATCCCAAAAGCAGCAGTAATGATGTATGGTCCAAGCCAATTAGGTTCAAACTTTCCCTTTTGTTCTCTATTCTGTTGATTCCTAGGATTTTCTCGTAGAACAAGATCTCCTACTTGAAACTCTCTAGGTCGAACCTTTTTGTTAAATGTCTTGGACATGCACTTCTGATAGACTCTCATGTGATCAAAAGATGCTTTTTGTTTCTCATCCAGAAGTTCTAGTTCTTGTAACCTCATGGCGCGATAATCTTCATCTGTTATCAGACCTTTAAGAGAGACTCTGAGTGACGGGATCTCAACTTCTAAAGGTAATACTGCTTCAGCACCATAGGTAAGGGAAAAAGGTGTAGCCCCTGTGGGAGTATGGATACTCATCCTATAATCCCATAAGGCTAGATTTATCTATAAATGCCAATCATGACCATTCTTGTGGACAGTTCTATGGAGGATTTTGAGAATGGTTTTGTTTGAAGCCTCTGCTTGTCCATTTCCTTGCAGGAAGTAAATGGAGGACCAATGTTGCTTAATCTTGAATTTCTTGCAGAGGTGTGTTAGGTCCTTATTTTTAAACTGACCTCCATTATCAGTGATGATCTCTGAAGGTATCCCAAATCAGCAGATAATGTGATTCAAAATGAACAATGAAATTGTCCTCCCTGAAGCAATAGCGAGAGGGACAGCTTCTACCCATTTGGTAAAGTAGTCAGTAGCCGTGATAATAAACTTGTGTCCACCTAATGAATTAGGATGAATTTGGCCAAAAAGATCAAAGGCCCAGCACTGAAATGGCCAATGAGAGATAGACGGAATGAGCTCCCTTCCTGGAGCATGTATCAAGTTTCCATGTTTATGACCTTTCTCATAGGACTTTGCAAAGGCTACTGCATCTGTTTGCATCGTGGGCCAATAATACCCTACTCTAAGAAACCTTCGGGCCATGGAAAGACCATTAGAATTTCCCCCACAAATGCCCTCATGGATTTCAACTAACGCTTTGTCAGACTCATCCTTCTCTAAAGATGTAAGAAGCATCCCATCTAAACCCTTTCTATACAAGTCACCAGAGATGAGGGTATGGTGAGAGGCGTTATAGACTAGGTTTCTTCTTTCAGATCGATTGAATGTGTCGAGAGTGATGTCATCACGGAGGTATGAATAGATAGCACCGTATCGGGAGGAGTCATGAGAGACCAAGGTACAAATGACATAGCTATCAGGTGAATCAAAGATAGGGTAGCGTAGCTCTTCCACTAGGAATTCAAACCTGGATTCATGTTGCTCTAGCTGAAGTAATGAGGCCAATGTAGCCATAGCATCTGTAGCTTTGTTCTCTGTCTTGGGGACTTGTTGGAATGTGACAAATGTAAAATATCTTCTGAGAGAATCAACCATTTTCTTGTAGGGTATCAATTTGTCATCCTTGGTTTGATATTCTTCATTAACTTGGTTGATTATTAACTGTGAGTCTCTGAAGACATGTAGTTCTGTAATTCCCCATTCTATAGCCATTTTTAGTCCATTGGTGAGAGCTTCATATTCTGCAATGTTATTGGTGCATGGGAACAAGAGTTTGTATGACTTAGGGATATTGTACCCATGAGGAGAAACAAATAGCACTCCTGCTCTTGAACCGTTCTGCATATTGGAGCCATCAAAGAACATTTTCAAGGTACGTGATGTTAGGTACATGATGTGTTCATCTGGAAATTCTACCTGAATAGGGACACTATCTTGGACGGGAAAATCAGCAAGCTGATTTGCAATGGCTTGTCCCTTGATAGCCTTACGCTCAACATATTGGATATCAAACTCTAAGAGGACCATCATCCATTTAGCGAGCCTACCCGTGAGAGAAGCCTTACTAAGCAGGTATTTCAGAGGATCAACTTTGGCAATAAGATGCACTGTGTGAGCTAGCATGTAGTGTCGCAACTTCTAAGAAGCAAACACGACAGCAAGACAAGATTTCTCAATACTATTGTAGTTGACCTCATAGGAAACAAGTGTACGACTGATGTAGTAGATGGCTCTCTCTTTCCCAGTGTCATCTAGTTGATCTAACAATGCCCCCAGGGAAGATTCTGTTGCTGAAATGTAGAGAATGAGTGGTTTTCCTGGGATAGGTGGCATCAAGATTGGGGGACTAGCCAAATACTATTTAATTTGGTCCAAGCTTTTATGGCATTCTTCATTCCATACACATGTGGCTCCTTTGTGCAATGTTCTATTGAAAGGTTGGGCTCTGTCAGCAAGCTGTGAAATAAACCTCCTTATCGATTGGAGTCATCCCTGAAGGCTCCTCATTTGGCTAATATTCTTAGGAGGTGGCATATCTAATATAGCTTGGACTTTTTCTGGATCCACCTCTATTCCTTTAGCTGAAATTATGAATCCTAGAAGTTTCCCTGAGGTAACCCCAAAAGCACACTTTTTTGGATTCAATCTAAGTTGAAACTGTTCCATTCGATCTAGAATAACCTCCAAATCCTGTAGGTGAGTATCCCTTTTCTTGGACTTAGCCAGGGTGTCATCCACATAATCTTCCATGTTCTTATGCATCATGTCATGGAATATTGTTGTCATAGCTCTTTGATATGTGGCTCCTGCATTCTTTAGCCCGAATGGCATGACATTCCAACAATAAGTTCCCCATGCACATGTGAAGGCTGTTTTCTCTTGGTCTTCGGGAGCTATTTTAATTTGATTGTATCTAGAAAATCCATCCATTAGGGAGTATATTTCATAGCCCGCTGTCATGTCCACTATCATGTCTATGTTAGGAAGTGGAAAATCATCCTTTGGGCAAGCTTTGTTAAGGTTCCTAAAATCTGTGCATACACGAATGGACCCATCATGTTTGGAAACTGGAACTATATTTGAAATCCATTCATCATAATCAATAGCTCTGATAAATCTGGCTCCTAGGAGCTTTTCTAATTCTGCTTTCACAAGAAGAGCTATGTGAGGATGCATTTTCCTTAATTTCTATTTCATTGGTTTGATCCCTGGAGCTATGGATAGATGATGCATAATAAGATTTGTGTCAAGCCCTGGCATGTCTGTATAAGTCCATGCAAAGTTGATTTTCTTCCTTTGTAGGAATGTAGTATATGCCTCTTTTTCTTGTGCTAACAAAGATTGAGCTAAGTGTATAATCTGAGGAGCTTCTTTTGTATTCAGGTTCACTGGTTCTGTTGGCTCAATCAAAATAGAAGACCTGTCTTGAAAGTAACTCGACAGGTTATTAAGTACCTCATCCGCAGGCACCTCAAAGAGGTTTTCACCTTTGGATACGTCTTTTGTTTTTACTATTTTTGGTTCTGACACCGCCACAAAGTGGTTTTCGCCATCAGATCCTTTTGTGTTTTTATTTTTTTCTTTTATTTTATGACTGAGGTACTTAATATCCGGCTCCGTCATGCTCGTTGTTGGCTCACTGGTGGAAGAGTCTACGGGGTTAATGGCATTTAGGTAGCAAGCTATCTTGTAGTCATTCTGGAAAGTGGGGAACCAAGGTTTCTGATAGATTTGTGACCAATCAATAAGGTCTGAGTGGACAAGTGGTAGGTCAATGACTGGTTCAATGTTGTTTATATGGGACAAGTCATCTCTGGTAATTGTAAAGTCAGAATCCGTCAAGGAATCCTCTAAGACATCTAAATCAGGACTCATCCTACGAAGCGAAGTATCATCCACTAAGGCAATCTAAGGGATCAAATCCTCTAATCTCTCATCAAGCTCGTTAGTTAGCTCAGATTGGGGAGCAAAAGTGTGGACAACTGCAACATCCAAATCTACTGTAGAACATTCTGAAAGTGTGTCCCATTCATATTCATGTGAATCTGTGTCTGAATCCCTACTAGGATGTTTGCACCAGCTAGGTTTCCTAGGCCTTGAAGTAGAAGCCTGGTTATCTTGGAGAGTCACATGTCCTTCATTAGTGCTGGTAGCTATATTTTCTAAATCTCCCCAAAGGAGATTAGTTGAAGGAACCCAATCTTCACATTTGTCTTGTTGATTTGTCTCATTAGGCACATATTCTTCATCACTATCAGTCTCATCTTGAATAGGAGGGACCTTCTCTCCTTGAGTATCAAATCCTAGGCCCACAATTTTCTTGGTTCTATGGCCAAAAAGAGAATGGTCAAGAGGTTCAGCTCTCGCATCTAACCTGTGACTAAGAAGGCTGTGTCCTGGATAGCCCATATTCCTGACCATTGTATAACTTCTCCCATAAGCTTTAGGAGAAGGAGAAAAATTCTCATTGCGTAGGTATTTTTCTTCTCTATAGATCCAATCTCTAACGGCCACATCCTCTTTCTCACCCTGAATAGGAACTGATGATTCAACAAAGGTGTCAAATAGAGTCATTGCTGAGGACGACGGTCGCATTTCTTGTGATGGTTTACCATAAGACCTAGGGGAAATTGGTAATTTTGTGAAAGAGTCTATCTTGTAATCCCCCATACCAAGATCTATGGTCTTGAACTTATCTTTGCATTGTTGGAGAGCATTATCAAAATTGTCAGCCTCCCTATTCAAAGGGACATGTGAATTAGCTGAGATTGCATTGACAGACAATGTGCTATCCCCTGGTATACATACTTCAACTCCATTGTAGGGAAATTTGACACATTGGTGATAGGTAGATGGCACTGCTTGCATGTCATGTATCCATGGTCTACCTAAAAGGATATTGTATGCCAAAGGACCGGCATCAACAATCTAGAACAAAATATCTTTCTCCACTGGACCAACTCTGACAGGAAGAACGGCAAGCCCCTTAGAACTACGCTCAGCCTCATCATAGGCTTTGATTGTAATTTTCTTCCTGGTATCAATGACTTCTTCAGAATAGCCTAAGGCTTTTAACAAATTTAAGGAACAAATATTTAGACCTGCACCCCCATCAATCAACACACGCCTGACACAGGTTTTATGGATCATGACTTCAATATGGAGGGCCAATTTATGTGGATGACTTAAGGCTTTATCATCTTCTTCTGAAAACGTTAGGTAATGAGGGTTGGCAAGGTGGCTCACCATGTTCTGGAATTGATCCGTGTCTATATCATTGGGAACATTAGCTGCTCGCAAAGCATCTTCAAGGATACGCTTGTGTTTTGGAGACAATTCTAAAAGCTCAAAAATAGAAATTTGAGCAGGGGTTCGTTGCAATTGGTCAATGAGGTTGTAGTTTGAATCAAGATTGACAGCAGATTTTGGGGGGACATTCTTAGGCATCATTTGCTTAGATTTACTAGAATGAGGACCTCTGATAATTATGGGATCTTGGGCCTGACTCCTAGTGACAGCATTGAGAGTCTGTGAGGGCTTTCGAGAATGGGGACCCCTAAGCACAACAATGGGTCTTTCATCAAATGTGGAGAATGAGCTCACATCACGATCATTAGGACCTTTTCCACTAATCATGTTAACACCTTCATCAACCACTTCAAGCATATTGATCACATTCTCGGTAGAGGTATAAGTGTAGTTAACTGTGGCTTTTCCTTTCTTATCCTTGGAACTCTCTCCTTTCTCATACTTAGGCAAAGGCTCCTTGAAAGCCTTATGATCAGCATTTGTAGTTAACCCATCAACTTGTAGTCTCCCCACCTCAATAAGGTCTTGAACCACATGTTTTAATTTAAAGCAATTTTCTATGTTGTGACCAGCCCCATTATGGTATATGCAATATGCTTTTTCATCCCACCAAAAGGGTTTAGGGTCTGGCATTCGAAACTTCACAGGGTCATGTGGTTGTATCAAATTATTTTCCACTAAGGTCTTGAAAATGTCGGCATAGGAATCCCCAAGTTTAGTAAATTGTCTCTTCACCCTGTTGGTCCTATCCTGATACTTGGGTTTACCTTCTGGTTGATTTGAGGATGTGTTCAATTTCATTGCTTGTACTGCATCTAATAAGTTTAGAACTCCTTGTTCTTTTGGTTGTGGTGAGTCAACAACTCCATCATTGACTATTTGCTTGTTCTTATTCCAATAGGAGTTCTTTTTATCTCTATTGTTGTTGTTATTTTGACCATTGTTGTTGTTAGTTTGTCTAGTCAAAATTTCTTGTTCTTTTAGGACATCCTCAATATGACATGCAGTCTCTACCATAGTATCAAAAGAGGAAAAGACCATTTTTCTGACCTCATATCTTAATTCTGGTATTAGGTTGCTCACAATGATATCAATCCTTTCTTCTTCCGGAATGGTCCTAGGATATTTAGAGCAAAAATGTCTCCATCTTTGCAAAAATGCAACAAACGGTTCCCCTTGGTTTTGTTTTAGTTTACATAAGTCCAACATGGTGACTGACCTTGACAAGTTATATGCAAAATGTTGCACAAATCTTTGAATGAGTTCCTTAAATGTTTTTACTGGAGGGGTAAGGTTGGTAAACCACTCCATAGCTTGACCTTTTAAGCTTCTTGGAAATAGCCTCATAAGATAAGAATCTTCATGATGGAACTCCAAACTCATAATATAAAATTGTCGCACATGATCATGAGGGTCACCACTTCCATCATACTTGTCATATGTGGGTATTTCAACTTTTCTAGGGAATTCTACCATAACCACACTTTGGTAAATAGGATTAGGACATATAGAATCCAAGTTGAAAGTGCTCTTAGGGGCCATCATCTTTTCCATAGTTCGTTACATTTGTTTAATCATCTCTTCAGTTGAAGGACCTTGTTTCTTGATCTTTTGTCCCACATCAAAGTTGTAAGGGACCCTTGCGCCCTTGTTGATCAAACTTTCCAAAAATTGATCTTTGTTTTGTTCTACATATCTCTCCACATATTGTTGAAAGGAAGGCTCTTGTTGAAGCATCATAAAATCCATATTGTCAAGATTGGTGTTGTGCGTTCCATGTTGTGAACCATGTCGAGCTTGTTGAGAGGGTGGTCTCAATATTTTAGGAGAAGTTGGTCTCCTATGATAGTTGTGGTGAGAAGTCCTTCTTCCTCTAGGACTAGGAGATCTTGAAGGAGTCCTTGATGGTCTCCTTGGACTTTGAGAGGGGGTGGATGGTGGTGAGTTGGTCCCACTATTGTTTCCCCCATTAAACTGAGCATGGAGTTGTTGTGCAAAGATCCTATCTTGTTCTTCTTGGGTGGCTCTTCTTCTCATATCCAATAAAGCTCTTTCTTCAGCTTCTAATTGCCTAAAGTGCTCTCTTTTGGCAGCTTGTTCTTCTAAGTATTCTTGCTTCTCTCTCTCAATGTGTTTCAACCTTTCAGCGGTGTATCGAGACTTGTCTTTGAGAGGAGAGGGTTGTCTAGATGTTCTAAATGCATTGGCTGCGTTGATATGGATGTCACCTGATTGGTTGTTTTGGTCATCATGTTGTGACCGTGCATTAAGGTGATCCCATTTGTAACTTCTTTCCCATCGTTGGTAAACATCTAGGTACCTTGAGTTGATTGGTGGTGATCGAGGGGGACTATCTGAAGAGGACCCCACAGACATGGTGTCATCTTTATTTTGAAACATCTCATTAAGTGTCTGATTCATGATGTCCTTTTGTTGTCTTGTAAATGTATAGCTCATATCCATAATTGATGAACTAGGTGCTAATGTGGTACCCAAAGGATCAAAGGCAACCTCAGACTCGCTTTTAGGAGATTGATCAAAAATGGGTTCCTTTCCTTTTCGCTGTCGATGAGTTTTCACTAAGGGTAACTGATTAAAGATAACTCGGGATCACTTTCCTTGGTTTACTTGGTATCTTGTGGTAACTGACATGAGACAAAAAGACCCTTAAGGATAAAATAATCTCTCAAAGTTTCAATCCTTAACCTAGGATAATTAAAGTTCTCTAATGTCTCAAAAGAGGTGGAAAGATAGAAATAACAAAAGGGCATCACCAACACTGTCAAAGAGGTGCTTCCAACAAAGGGTGAATACCCTAGCACTTATGAATCAGGAGGTTGGACTTAGCCAAATTATAGTTTGAAAATCAGATTTTGGTGGAAGTGAATGAGACAAAGAGCACTAAAATTCTCTAAGGTTGTAAATGTCCACTTCTAAAGATATATTTTCTCCACAAGGATAATGTTCCAACTTGACAATTACTTCAAAGATATTTTGGGCAAACCAAGGATTACTAACCTTAGGAATCTAAAATCAGGAAATCTAGGTGAAAACAGGTTTCTGGAGGCAGAAAAAGGCATGAACAAGTATCCAACTAATCTTCTGGCTCAAGGTTAATGTAACGATGGTTTACTCAGAATCGATGAGCAAACTGTTTAATTCTTGCGTTATGGGCAATGCTCTCAAGTTTGGTTTGGTATTTGGCTTCTGCTTGGGCTGCTTGGATGGTAGATTGATAACTCTTGAGGTTCTTCTTGGCAACTTTCTGCTCTTGATAGGCTTTGGATTTGGGTAACTTTGCTTTGGGATGTTTGAGCTGATTGGGCATCACTCTGGAAAAGGCTTTGTACCTTAGTAGTCTAAAATCAAAAAACTTGAGTGAAAACAAGCTTCTAGGGCGAGGTAAGTCATTGATTTAATGACCAAATACGCTAAAAGGACTTATGAAACAACTGAAACTAGGCATGCAACAAAATGATCTCAGGCGATAATACTAAGGCAATCCGTGCGATAATTTTTGATTGTGTGATAATTGTTCAGTAGGCTGGGAGATAGACTTCCCCAAACGGGGTGATAGACTCCAAGCGAGCAGTGCAATACTTTTTTTGGAGATATGTCGCACGATAATTATGGTGAAAGCAGGCGACACTGTTGTCAGATTTGACCCGTGAGTTGCAAATTTTGAGGTTTTTGAGTTGTTTAAGTACAATTTTCAGTTTGAAGGTCAAATTTTTGATTTCACTCACATCAATCAGTAAGTTTGTGATAGGTTTGCAAACAGTAGGTGATCAAACATGTCTTCAAACACTTGAAACAAGGGCAAAAGCAACCTTGCCAAGATAAACACTTGTGATATCAAAATAAAACTTGCACCCTAAGAATGCTAACGATTGTTTGTATGTGAGAATGTTTACACTAGTATAGCACAATCGAGAACACTTCATGCACTTTCTACCTAAAGGACAAGGCTCATTACTTACCAACTTAGCCCACAACTTGATGTCCCCTTGCCTCACACCAAGTGGTTGCCCACAAGAGATATTGGCTTTGTCGTGGAAGTATCAAATGACACAACCAAAGGAACACATATGGTGAGTATCTTGGGGTGATCCAGGTTATTCCACTTGGATCAATCCTTGCACTAAGAAGATAAGAAGCTAAAAAAGGTAGCTTCTAATCTATGGTTCTTAATAAGGGCTTCCATTCGCAACACTCCTCTTGCCCCTCATAAAGGGCTGGGACCTTGCGACCTCAAGAGTACCTTAAGCATTCTTTCTTGATACTTTCCTCATGGTCACAATCCCACAAGTACTCACACCAAGCGAAGACAAGTGTTATGTCTACCAAGGTTTTGTGTCCTTAGTAGCCTTGAGATTATAGTGAGTTGGAATAGCCGGCAAAAGGCTTGTCCCCACTTGGGTCGTTCCTCTTGATTGCTCAAGAGCAGGCCCTCTAAAGAATTCTATCACTAAACAAAAAGTGGATCAATTTTGAGGTTCAAGGTTTTTGGTTCACCACAAGGGTGAAGAGCATACTCCCCTATCTCAAAATTTTCTCCCAAACACAGCAAGCAATAATTCAATTACCTCTTTGCTTTCAAAAATCTTAAGATGGGTCAAGATTTCTGGTTCACCACAAGGGTGAAGAGCATACTCTCCTATCACCTTAAAATTTCTACAACAAAGTATTAAGTGCCTATAAAAACAACTAGTATATGCCGCACTCAATACAAGAAATAATAAAAGAAAACACTTGATATGAAATTTTTTTTTTGTTTTTAGCTTAGGGCAGCCCTACAAAAACCGTTAGTAGCCCTTTTTAGCATGCAATTTTTTTAGCAATATGCACCTACAACACAACTTGTTAGGCCAACAAAGTTAGGCAAAACAAAATCTCTAGAATTCAAGCTCATCCACTTTAGAGCATAAAAGAGATGTGTGCCTATTGAAAGCATAAAAAGTTTGTTTTAGAGCCCAAATCCAAGTGTGAGTACTATGAAAGCAAAAACATGAAACTAGCATATAGGAAATGGAAGCATGTAAGTGTTCATTTTAAAGCACCAAATCCAAATATGATTGCTTAATCAAAGTACAAATGACCAAAATAGTACTAACCTGATGCCAAGTAGTCAAAACAGCAAGGTGAACATGTCCATTCTCGACCAAAAGATCAAAACAGTTCGTTGTCAGGTGAAGCTACAGAACACTATCACCAGAAATATCACGCAACACTTCTCAGTGTTTCCAGGCGATAAAACTGGTTCGGGCGATATTCTGCACAACACGCGGGCGAAAGCTCGCACGATGCCAGGTGATATTTCCTGCAACAGTCAGGCGATACTCTCGACAAGCAAAGTATCGCACCCGGTAGAGAGATATATCACGTGATTTTTCTGGAATTATCGCACGATACTCTGATACAAAAAACCAGAGACCGCAGAAAATTCCTGAAAATCACCGAAAATTCTACAAAAAATGCAAAACAAGTGGAGCAAAGCTAGTCTATGCCCCACGGTGGGTGCCAGAAATGTGTGATGAAAATGTTACCACACTTCTATGAATCATTACATGCAAGGACACTCAACAATGAGGCCTCACAAAGCGATCCATAGCTCTCTATGCATGATGGAGCAAGGTGTGAAAATGTGCTCTCAACTAGAGCTATAGCTTATAACCTCACTAGACAACCATGCAATGAGAGATTCAAGATTGAAGAAAAGGGCAAGAATGCCAATATCTCCAAGTGAATCCAAATGCAATGCAATGCAAAATGCAAGCTAAAAATGGAAGTGCAAGACTAATCTAAGAAATGAAATATGCCATCTAATCTATGAAAGGAAAAATGCAACAATGGATTACAATCCTCCTAATTAAGCTATGTGAGATTACTCTATTGCATAAATGAAACACTAATCTATGGATGCCATAACAATGCAACTATGAAAGCAAAACTAGTATGAGAATGCAAGAAGGGTTTCAAAGCTTGATGTAGATGTCTTCAAGGAACTCCAAGAATACCTAAAAACCTGCAGCATAACAATAGCATAAACTCAAGATATGCAAATGAGGAGGAGAGCCCTTCTTTTATAGAGAATGAAATCAACGGACGGTCAAGATTAAGAGGCAAAAGGACTTAATCAAGGGTGGAGCAAAATGGAAGAGCAATCCATGTGCACAATAATCCTCCAATAGGAAAATTAGTGTTGACTTTATGTCCATGTGAGACAAAAAGCACTTTTCTTTTATTTTAAAATGCAAATAAAGCATTATTTGTGCAACTTTAGGATAAGAGGAATATGGTGGGCTTTTATTTAATTAAAAGGGGAGGAAATATTCCTTTTAATTAAACAAAACTTAGGATAGAATGGTTAGCCCATGGGAAATAATCGAAAATGACAAAAGATTTGATCAAAGAAATTGATGTAATTCAATAGACTGATTCAGGATAACAAATTGATTCAGGATTGAGGATCAAAATACAAAAATGGGGCCCAAGGTCTTGGCGACCATTTTAGGGTGCATACACAGGTAACTTACATAAATCCCAAGTTTGATTTTTCAGCAAAGCATCCATTTCATCTGTCATTATAGACTCCCATTGAAGCTTTGTATCCACCTGCACAGCTTCATTATAACATTCAGGTTCACCAGCATCCATTAACAAAATAGAATACAAAGATGGAAAAAATCTTTTTGGAGGTCTACTTAGCCTTGTTGACCATCTAATATTCACTGGTGTGTGTGGTATTTGTTGTTGCTATTGTTGCGGAGCATAAGGAACTACTAGAACATGAACATGTGGAGTATCATCCAATACTACATAATCATTTTCTTTCTTCTCATGTTGCAGCAACAAATCTTTGTACAATACTTTCTCATTGAATATGACATCCCTGCTTCTTACAATTTTATGATTTTCAAAATCCCAAAGCCTATAACCAAATTCATCAATGCCATATCCAAAAAATACACATTTCTTTGACTTAGCTTCCAGCTTGGTTCTGTTTTTAGAATCTATAAGTTCAAAAGCTTCACAACCAAAGGTTTAGAGAAAAGAATAACTCAACTTCTTATCACTCCATGCTTCCTCTAGAATACCACAGTCCAAAGGAGTGGAGGGGCCTCTATTGATTAAATAAATAGCAGTGTTCATAGCCTCTATCCAAATTTTTTTGGGTGGCCTAGCATGCAACCTCATACTCCTTACATGCTCCATTATTGTCTTGTTCATGCCTTCAGCCACTCCATTTTCTTGTGGAGTCCTTGGTACAATTTTTTGCCTACAAATACCATTAGAGGAACAATATTCTTCAAATTTTGTGCTGTAATACTCACCACCATTATCAGATCTAAGACATTTTATCTTTTTACCAGTCTCATTCTCAACCAAGCATTTCCATTTCCTAAAAGTTTGAAATACATCAAATTTCTGTCTAAGGAAATAAATCCATACTTTTCTTGTTGCATCATCTATAAATGTAACATAATATAGAGAGCCACCAAGAGAAGATACCTGAGCTGGTCCCCATACACAAGCTCTAATTTCTCATTTTTCTTTTCCTTCCCATTCTTCACAAAACTAACTCTCTTTTTGTTTCCATAAACACAACTTTCACAAAAATCCATATTGACACATTTCAAACCAGGTAAAAATTTCTTTGAATGCAGTAATTTCATATCTTTTTCACTCTTGTGCCCAAGTCTGTTGTGCCATAGTGCTGTGTCAGAATCTACAGCAACGGTTTGATGTTTTTCCCGCTCAACTGCAGCCACTATTCCTGAACATTTATTATCTTCTGAAACAATTAAAGTAGAAGGAATAGTATGACCTATACAAAGATATAAGGTGCCTACTTTCACACCTTTTTCTACTACTAAGGAACTTTTTGAAACTTTCCAATTTCTATCATTAAAAGTAATTATGCAACCCTCATCACCCAGTTGCCCTGTTGAAATTAAATTCTTACTCAACCTTGGAACATGTCTTACCTCTTGTAGTAGCCAATGATTCCCATTCTGCAACTTAATCTTAATTTTTTATTTTCCAACAATTTGATAGGGTTCATTATCTCCCAAATAATCTAGCCCAAAATCCCCTTGGACATAATCAACAAAATAACTTCTATGGGGTGTAGCATGAAATGAAGCCCCAGAATCTAAAACCCATGAATCATCAATACTTTCTAAGGAAAGAATCAAAGCATCCTCTTCAGATTTGTTACTTACCACATTTGTCTCTTTGTTTCCATCATTTTTGTCTCCTTGATTTTTCTTCCGAGGCCAACAATATTTCTTCTTATGACCTGGTTTTCCACAGTACCAGCAGTCATTTGGCTCTTTGGATTCAGACCTCTTTCCCTTTGATTTTTCTCTTGATTTCTCACAATTTCCAGAGTTGTTTCCTCTATCTCTTGTTCTGCCTTTGCTTTTTACGTTTAGTGCACTACCCGATGTGGATGCCCCTGAGCTTTTCCTATGAATTTCCTCACTCAATATAACACCAATAACATCATCATACTTTAGGGTATTAGAACTAGAAACAAAATTACTAACAACCATTACCAAGCCATTCCAGCTTTCTAGAAAAGAACACAAAATCAAGAGAGCCCTAACCTCTTCATCAAAAGTAATTTTAACTGAGGTTAATTGACTTGTAACTTTATTAGACTTATTCAAATGATCAGTGACTGATCCACCTTCTACCATTTTCATATTAAATAAACACTTCATGAGAAATACCTTATTTGAAACTGAAGGCTTTTCATACAACTTTGCTAGGATATCCATTAGATCTTTAGTTGTCTTTGCTCTAGTAATATTGAATGCGACCGATTGTGCTAGGCATAAATGAATACTCCCTAGTGCCTTCCTATCGAAGATATCACAATTTTCATAAGACATTGTTGCCTCTTTCTTGGCTATTCCCTCTAATGGCCGCCATAGATCCTTCTGATAGAGATAGTCCTCCATTTGCATCTTCCATAACTGGAAGTTCTGCCCATTAAACTTATCAACCTTCAGCCTACCCTCATCTGCCATTTCTCCCACTTAACTGAGAGACTCTCCTACTAACTCATGAGACCTGCTTCAGAGAATAGATGAAAGAACAAATGAAATTATCTCGCTTTGATACCACTTGTTAGGATTAACAAGGTAGAAATAACAATTACATGCAAATATAACCAATATCAAAAAAATAATAAACCACACAGAAGAGAACACAAGACACAAAGATTTAACATGGTTCACCCAATCCCTAGGCTACATCCACCAATAGCAAGTGCAATATTATTATTATCTAGTGATTACAATCTAATTACAATCTGTAATCCCTTACAACTCAATTTTTCCACAAGTACTAAAATCATACATCATAATGAAATCCCTAACCCTAAGCCAATATAACAAGGCTTCTGTTGGTTAACAAGTTAACCCTAAAATACTTGATGAGTCAACCTTAGAAAAGGCTTGATGAGTCAACCTAGGGAAACGTTTGATGTGTCAACTCAAAAATGCTTGACGAGTTAACCTCGAATCCCATGATGAATGAAAAGTGTACAATACTTTCTAAGATAGTACTTTCCTGATCAATCACCACAAGCTAACAGTACCCGCATTATCTATACTAATTTGTAACACTAGAGATATCAATTTTTTTTGAAATAGGTAAGTCAAGAGTCAAGCTCGACTTGAAACCTACACTATTTGCTCCTGATAATAATTCTCTATTCTCTAGTAGAGTCACTGATCTGATGGTGACCTAGAAGAGCTGAATCAATCTGGGTAATGAAATATTTGAATGTTTACAACATAAATAGTGATTCAAAATTGATTTTACTCCTTTATTATGCTCTACTCCCCAGCAGAGTCACCATTTTGTAGGTTCCTAAAAAAGAGTTTATACTCAAAGAGACATCAATATGCCTATGATGGATATTAAGGATTGGTTAGTTCCAAATGTGGTTAATCTATAGGCAACTGGACCAACTATAGGGATGGATATTCCCTCTTTTGCTTCTAGCTCTATGAAACTAAGGCAGGTACACCAGATCTAATAGTGTTAACTTTGACTGATAGTTCTAACTCTGCCCCTTATTTCTTTATTGGATCTTTCAATAGATGAAAATAGTGAGAGAATGCTAAACAAGAACCTATTGTTCATTGATCCTCCATCACTGGGTAGGACAACATAAATGTAAATGAAAGTAAAAGATTGGTAATGATTAAATATTATTATGATTTCAAGATTTTAATCATTCGATACAAAACATAGATAGGAAGATACAGGTCAGTGCCTTATCCATTGGGCAAAGTATTAGAAAACATAATGGATACAAAGATAATTTTAAGAATAACTGGTCTTCGAACATAAATACAAATATCTCAACTGATTTCTACTTTAAGATAATCCTTGTGTGAATTAATGAACATTTATTTTACCCTGAGCAATATTTAATCCAGCCCTAGGTCAGATCTCAAAGAAAAAATACATTCACATAAGCCTGTAAAAGACTTAAAGATTCATAGAATAAACACAATAAAGAGGAAAAAAGACTTGAGATATGTATTAAGTATAACCTTGATCATTTGTATACATCAGATTCTGAATAGAAAGCTTGAGGAAAAATAGCAGTACCTTGCACTTCTTCTCTATTGTCTTGACAGGATGATTCAAAATTTACAATCCTCGATTGAGGGTTAGGTTTTTAGAATCTCTATCTTTTCATTCCTAAACTCTCAATACCTAGAATGACCATGGGAAATCCTTTTATATACAAGGAAATGAAAATAAGCTACAGGTCATTCTAGGGTTTACAAAATATTAACCCTAAAAACTTCTCAACAACTACAAAAATTACAATTAATACATTTGGTCCGACAAGTGAGAAAATTAAAGTTGAGCCGACTTGCTTTATGTCTTTAATGTTGTCCTTGGAATTCTTTGAACATACCTGATCTGCAACACCTATTGTCCATTCTATAATGAATGCCTTCAAAATATTCTAACCACTATGTGACTCAAAAATAACTGCTACGACTTGCATCACGGGGCTAGTGGAGTATCAACCCTTACTACTTCCGATATGTACTGATATCTCCATTTATTGTACAACTCTTCACTTGAGAAATCAAAATTGACAAATTCAGCCCTTTTACTTGACAAATGTTCCCACTCTCTCTCAAATTGAGTGACTTTCTGCTAAATTGAGTCAAACCTAGATTTAGCACTAATTAGTAACTTGATAGTGCGTCTGAAAGAAAATTTGTTAGCTAAGACACCAGTTATTCTTTCTGTCAGAAGCCCATCCATTTCTTATCTCCACTTATAAGATTCTTTTAATTCTCCACTATCTGTGAAAATGATAGGCACCAGTTCATAGTTTGGAAGCATCAACTCAACTTTCAACATGTTTAATTTTTTGATAAAATTACCTAAAAAGATGTCAAATTGCACCAATTTCTTCACAATTTGATGCACTGATTTTATCAGTGGGTCAGGGTCCTCCTATCCTTTAGACAACATATGAAATAACTTTATGTTAGGAGACCTTTCAATCCATTTTTTCAAAATTAGAGACAGTTCATTCTTCTCCTTATTCAAATCTCAAACAAAGAAATCAATCTGCTAATATGATTGTGAAAAATGGAGGGCTTCAAATCAAAAGCAAACTCCATGATAACATCAGTTATCTTCTCTTCATACTCATATTTTGAAAAATTTGTGGCCTTTATCTTCTCATCCTTTTCTTTTTCTAGTTGTGCCCTAGTTTCCTTCAATCTGTCTGCTTCTTCTGTTAATCTCTGTTTCTCCCAATTAAATTTTGAATCTACATTTGTTTCTAGGAGTGGAGAAAGTGGAAGCACAATAATTGGGCTTGAAAATGAAGCCACTATAGGTTTATCAGCAATTTCCAACTGATGAGATCTATGATCTAATGGTCTTGACAACTGAGCAATCAATCTTTCCTTTTGAATCAGTTCCTCTTTGAGCTCATTATAAGATTTTAAGACCATTTCAAATTTGAGCCTAAGCTCCTACTTTTCTCTAGCATCCTTCTCTACTACACTAACATTGAATTTAGCAATCTCTAGGATTTAGTTTGATGCCTCTACACCAGATGCTTCTCCTACTCTTTGAACCATCAAACTTCCTATATATCCTATAGAAAGATCTTTCCTCTTTCCTCTATCTTCTTCTTTATTCAAAAACCACATGACTAGGGCAGCACGATCCTCAGAAAAAGCAATGCCATTTTTAGCTTGTTTAGTTTGCTATGTTGCAACAAGATTTTTCACTTTGCTCTTTCTCACTTGGTCTAAAACAATTGCATCAACAATGTCCCATTTTGGCAAAATTAATATCCCTGCTGTATGAATCATGGCTCTCCCCTCCTCTAGAGTAATTTCCTCAAATTGTTTAGCCATTTCTACTTTGGTTTCTTCTTCTATTTCCTTTATATCCCTAGCAGAGGATTCTTCTTTCTTCTTTTCACATATCTCTTTATACTAATTTATGTTCATTCTCCAAAGAAATTGAGAGGATGCCCTAGTTTTAACAAACTTATCATCAGCAAGGAAAGAGTCACTTGCTTGCTTCAAAATAGGGTCTATTTGCTTACCCTCAAACTCTTCAACTGTAAGATCCATGGCCAGCTCTTTAGGTGCCTCCAGAATTCCTTCCTACAAATCCTCACCAGAAAAAAATATAGTTCCCTCACTTCTTAATTGTACAAGTTGTTCTGCTACCCCATGTTCATCTAATTGGATAGGGGATTGGGAAGGAGAGTAAAGCTCCTCTGCTAGTCTTTCTTCTTCTTGCTTTTGCCTTTTGGGAGAGGGTCCCTACACTGATGGATCATCGATTAGTCTTTTCCCTCTTGAAGTAGAAGGGACATCCTCAACCCTTTGCTAAGAAGGCAGAAGAACTGTGTATCCACTTCTCCTCCGCATTGTGTAGACTCCGTTTGGAGTCAACTTCATATATTTTGGCTGGCTCAAGATTTGCCTAGCCTTCTCAGGATCTGTTTTGCTCATAGCTTCTCTTTTCTCATATACTACCTTCATGAGGCCCTCAAAATGTTCCATTAGGGCATCTATCTTTCTTTCCCATTATTCAAACTACTTCAATGGATCATAAGCTATTTCAAAATTTATTATAAAATCTATAGACTTACTATGGATGATCCATTTCTCCTTCTTCTCCCATTGAGCTTGCAAATCAAACTCATTTCTAATCACATCCTCAGGAAAATTAAATTGATGCTCAATAAGAGCACACCTCACCTTCTCTCTAAAAAATCTTGAGAGGAAACCTTCTATGTCTACACATCTCACTACTAATTTAGGCATTATATAAGGTTGTAAAACCTTATGTAGATGTACCCATCCTCCTTTAGTGATTACATATTGATGTGCTAAAGTTACATCTAGAAAAAAGGTTCCACCAGTGAGTGTGGTTTCTTGTAAATTACCAATCTATCTTAAAATCTTAGAATATCCCAATTTCAATGGGACTTGATATGGTAAAACATAAGGTGCCACCTTGCAACCATACACTCTGAATACTATGGAGACTGGATATAAAATTATGTCTCCAAAATTATGGACAATAGTGATGTCCAGACAATACTCCTTTGGCTTGATCAATCTTAGTAATTCAATTGCGATCCTTGGATTGTCAAAAAATAAAATAGACCTAAGTCTTGATGCAAAATCTCTATCAAAGGCAATCTAACTAGCATCAATTCTTTTCCATGATAGGGCTATAGTCCATAACTGCATAAGGAGGGTTTCTCCATCTCTTGGCTTCACAATATTAACTGTTGTGCTCAAGAAATTCTCACCCTTGTATGAAAACATATGCATGAGCATAGAATACCACCCAAATGGTCTAGAAACCTTCAAATTTTTGATTCCTATTAACCCCTCATAAATTAAATCAGCTAAATGGGATGCAAAATAAAAAATCAATGCTAATTGGGGGTGCAATGATTGTAATATCATGAACATGTAGGGAATGGACATATGGGTTGCCACATCATGCCCTAGAATCAAGGTCAATGATTTGTAGACCTCCTGAGCTCTCTTACTAAACAAATCTAACCTGAGAGGTTCTGGTGTACTTGCACTAACAACACACATGGATCCAATCTAGTCCAAAAATTGTCTCAAATGTCTAGACCTCAAATAGTCTCTCTATGCTTCATATATTCCTGTGAATTCCTTGAAGTCTATCTTCTCCAATCCCACAAATGGGTCATTTAGTGCAAAAACTTCCCTAATTTCATCCTTTGTGATGCTAATTAGGTCCCTGCCATTTATATCCTTGACACATCTAGTCATAGGATCATAACATTTGGCTATTTGTATTAATAGCTCTGCATCCATAAAAATTCCAGGGCACACTAACCTTCCAATGTCAAATTACCACACATTACTTAGGGAAGCACTTGTATTTCTTTGTGAAAACGTTGATCTGAACAAACTAAGACCACTGTCTTTCTCACCCACATTAGCATCTCTCATCCAATTCCCTCTATCATAAAGTCTGTATGTAACTAAACCCCTAGGGTGTCTTGGAGTAAGTTCTTTAACCCTTTGTGGCCCATTATCAAAATGCGGGAGTAATTGCATTAAATCCTCAAAAATTCCCCTCTTAAGATAGTCTGTTTGACTAGATAGCTTTCTTTTGGGTGGCATTTTTGAAACTAGGGTTTTCTTACTTAAGATACAAAATTTCAAGAAACCTCAAACCCTATCAACTGATAATAGGAAACTTTTACAATATCTTCATAGAATTTCAAACAACTTCAAAAATTGAAAGAAACCTACCAGACACTCAAGAATTCCTTTGCTTGAGAATGCCGCTTGCAAAAGATCAATCACCAAATAAGCTTGTGAGAGTAGCAAGAAGAAACAACGATCAAAATTTGATATATAACTTTGCCAACTGCCTAAATGATTTTTCACACATAGCACATTAATTTCACCATTACTGAAAGTTGGCGGGCTAAGAACTCACAAGGAAAGAAAACGTCACAGAAGATAAATTTCAAAAACTAGCCATCGATACATTCCTTTTTTGGTGCATCAGACGGTCGACATCTTCAACCACTTAATCTTTAAAACTTTACCCCCGGTTAGTTTTCTACCAATGAAAATATTTCAAATTGCCATGTCAAGAATTAAATGACTTAACTTTACTTTATTGTGAAATAGATAGGTGTCATCTTGTCACTAAAGTGCTGGCCCAAAATTGTTAGAAAAACCATCTTAAGATATAATGATAACCATCGATGCAATTCAATCAAACAATCATCGCCTTTCAATAAAACTTTAGCCCCATCGGTGACTTAAAAATCCTTTGGCAAATGAGAAAATGCCATGTTAAAACACATTAGCACGCTGAAAACTTCATGTCACACTTGGTGGCATAAAAATCTAGCAACTGAGACGCATCATAGAAACTGTGGGCCAATTAGAGATGATCACATCATTAAAGCTCTAATGTAGAGGACACATCGAACAATCCTCATCTCTCAACCAAATCAACGGTTGTCGCTAAACCAAAAAGATAAAAACCATGCAACTTATCCCAATGGTTTAACGACAACTGTGAGATCCTGCAACATCTTAATCACTGTGAAGACTAAGGCCCCATGTTGACATGTCACCCATCACTTATCAAATCACATTGCACCACATTGACACATATGCGGGTCCCCTTCAAAATACTCTTTATTACTTAAGACTCTGTCATCCACCACATCACAATTACTGTTAGTCAAATAAAAAATGGACACATCAACCCCACCTAGCACTTAGGACCCACTCCTCAAAAGCTCTAAATCAATGGTCATCATTATACCGCAATGCAAAACATTATGCATCTCACCTTAGCGGTATAATGACAGCCGTGAGATCTTGCTACACTTTATCATGCCCACAGTCTCAAATTAACTGGTCCCACCTGACAGATTCCAAGTCACCAATCCTTAACCAACCACAGACCACCATATGTGCTCGTGTGGCATTTTGGACCCATTGCCCCTTCAGGCTAACATATCACATGGGATGGCTGTCACTATACCGCGATGATAAAAGATGTGCATCTCGGTCCAATGGTATAATGACATCCGTAGATCTTTTCCTACCTTTAATCATCTGCAAACCTCCTTCAGTATGTCGAGCCCACCTTGATAGATGGCACATCATCGGTAAAGCGCTTGTCAAAAAATTTGACAACCAGAAGCCTTGCGGTGTAACGACAGCCACGAATTCGAAAAGGCAAGACACTTGGAAAATATTAACTAAAAACTTAGGCCTTCAAAAGATTTTGATAAATTAGAAGGGAGGCCCAAAAAACTAACTACTCAACACATGAAAGGATAAAGAGGAAGTCAAAAATTTAGCACATGTTTATTGGGATGACTAATGAGTCAAAAAGGTAATGCAGAAATATAACAAGACTCAAGGGGCAACTAGGTTTTTCTTCAGCACAAGGGTTTTAAACCTTGAAACTTTTAAAAATAGGTCAAAACCTAAGATATTCTTCAAAATTTAGCATAGAGCAGGAAAAGTTTTACAGTAATAACACTTTCTTCATCTAATATACTTGTAAACCAACAAAGAATTTGATCTCTCCAACAATACTCATTTCAAATTGAGTTTGCATTTCTTTTGAAAAACTTATACACAATGCATCTTGTCCACCAAAAATAATGTCATGAACAAAAATTTTGGCCAACAAAATACCTTTACCTTCTTCATCTTTCATATACAGATTGCTTGTGTCATTAGTTCAAGA
Source organism: Chamaecyparis obtusa (assembly GCA_027943335.1). NCBI lineage: Eukaryota > Viridiplantae > Streptophyta > Pinopsida > Cupressales > Cupressaceae > Chamaecyparis > Chamaecyparis obtusa. The sequence continues at coordinate 412,189 of BSBK01007708.1, forward strand.
AAATGCAATCTACATCAGATAGTTATGCAACCTCTCATACCATGATCTGGGAGCTTGTTTCAATCCATATAAAGCATTGTTTAGTTTGCATACCATGTGTCTTCTATTTGGATCAATAAAACCTTCTGGCTGTTCTATGTAAACTTCTTCTCCCAGTATGCCATATAAAAATGCAGACTTGTTATCCATTTGATATACCTTGAAATTTTTATAAGTAGCATATGGAAGAAAAGTTCTTACTCCTTCTAGTCTAGCTACAGGGGCAAATGTCTCCCCATAATCAATTGCTTCTTCTTGTGCGTAGCCTTTGCATACCAGTCTAGCTTTGTTCCTAGTGATTTCACCTTTTTCATTCAACTTGTTTGAAATACCCACTTTGTTCCAATAACATTCTTATCTGTAGGCCTCGGCACTAGAGTCTAGGTTTCATTCTTCTCAATCTGGTCAATTTCTTCATTAATTGCTTATATCCAATCTTCATTTTCTAATGCCTCTTTAGTTGTCTTAGGTTCAAACTCACATAGTAAGCATGTTGGATCATTGGTCTTGCTTCTGGTCTGAATTCTAGTGTCTTTATCTCCAATTATCTCTTTAGGCTTGTGATGTCTTCTTACATATTTTTCCAAAATAGGTTCAACATTTTTCTCCTCTATTTCATTAGGTTCCCCAACAAGATTGTCATATTCAACTTCTGAATGCTCAGTAACCTCTTCCTAATCCTCAGCAACATTATGATGTAGCTTGGCATGTTCTTGTTCTCTCTCAGTGCAATTTTCCTGATGCTTGACAACCTCTTCCTATCGCTTGGTATTGCTTGCTTGAGACTCAACATTAGGTGCAGATCTATTACCTGCCTCTTCTATTTCCTCAATGTACACAAAAGATATGTAATCTTCTAGTTCTCTTTTACTATCAGCTTCATTTCTTTCTGCATACTCATAAATTTTTACATTCACACTTTCCACAATTTCGTTAGTGTTAGAGTTCAAACACTTATTAGCTTTACTTTTTGTGGAGTAGCCTAGGAATATGCCTTCATCACTTTTAGCATCAAACTTTCCATTTTTATTGTCTTTCAATATATAACACTTGCTTCTAAAGATTCTAAAGTATTTAACACTCGGTGCATGCCCATACCATAATTCATAGGGTGTCAAATTTGTACCTTTCCCGATTTGTACTTGGTTAAGAGTGTAAACAACTATACTTATAGCTTCTTTCTAGTATTTCTATGCCACATTCTTTTCAATTAATAGTGTCCTTGCACAATCCAAAATAGATGTGTTTCTTTTTTATGCTATACCATTCTATGGAAGTGTCTTAGGTGTAGACATCTATCTTTTGATTCCTCTATCATTGCAAAATAGATTAAATTCATTTGATGTAAATTCTCCACCTCAATCAGATCTAAGACATTTCAGGTTCCTACCTATCTCCTTCTCAACCTTAGCCAAATACCACTTAAAAAATTGAAAAGCATCAAATTTTTCTTTTAGAAACATTACATGCATCATCCTGGTATGATCATCAACAAAGAAGATAAAATATCTACCACCATAATAACTTTGTACACCCATAGGTCCACAAAGGTTAGTATGAACCAAATCTAAAATGTGTTTAGAAGCAAATGATTTGCTCTTGAAACTTGATTTAGTCATTTTTCCTAACTGGCATTCTTTGCACATCACATTCTCAAGTTTCTTCAATCTAGGTAGGCCTCTTACTTTCTTCTTCTTACTTATTGTCATAACCAAATGTCATCAAGTTGTGCAATCATACATATTTTTTTAAATAGGTCAAGATAGAATAAATTACCTCTATTCTATTCACCACTTCCAATCAGTTCACCAGTAGCATCAAATATTTTAGTTTTCTTGTGATGAAATTCCACTTGGTAACCAGTTCTATTGAGTTGAGCAACACTAAGCAAATTATAATTCAATCCTTCAACCCAATAAGCATTTTCATGAGAGATTTAATCAGTCAGTTTAATCAATCCTTTTCCTCTAATAGGACATGGTGCATCATTACCAAAAGTTACACTTTTACCTTTATAGTGATGTAAGGTGTCAAACTTACTCTTGTCACCAGTCATGTGATATAAACAACCATTTTCTATGATCCATTTGTCATTCTTGTTCACATAGGAAATTAATGGAGTTTTCTCATCCTCATCAAATTCATCTTTCATTGCAACATAGACTACCTCAATTTCAAAATCATCACTATCAGTTTCAAACTCTTCTTTAGTAATATAAAAAGATTTCTTACCTTTTCCTTTGTAGTCTTTGTGCCTTTAGTAGCTTTTGTCATCTTTTTTGTCTTTGTGTTTGTTGTTTCTTTCTTCATCTTTATCCTCCATGTCAGGACATCTAGCAGCTATATGACCAACTTTATTACATGCAAAACATATAATAGGGAGCTTTCCATTATATTTTCATTTTCCTCTTCTCAGTCTTCTAGCTATAAGAGCTTCTAGATCTTCAAGATCTTCATCAGAAGTGTCACTATCACTATCACTTTCCCTTTCAAAAGTGCACCTTTCTTTGTCTTTCTTAAGCTTGTTCAGAACTAACTATGACTTAAAAGTAGATTCAACATTTCCAAGATTACCAATAGTGAAACTATCATAGTTAGATAATTCAAAAGTAGTCAGCTTGTCAATCAAAACTTCCAAAGTAAGCACATTCATAGAGTTACATCTAGATTCCTTAATAGCTAAGATCTTAATAGAATATATAGGATGCAGAGTTCTTAGCACTTTTTCAATTATGGTCTAATCATCAATAATTCCACTTGCTCCTCTAATAGCATTCACAACTTCTTTTATTCTACCACAATATTGTGCAATGTTTTCATCTTCATTGATTCTCATTTCATCAAACTTACCTTTGAGACTCTCGGCTTTAGCTTTTAGTACATATAGATCACCACCATAGATCTTTACAAGAGTATCCCACATATCTTTAGCATTTGTGCAGTCCTTAACATCTTCAAATTCTAGATAGCTTAGGGCCGATGCAATTTCCAACATTGCCTGATTATGTTATTTCTTGGCTCTCATTTCCTCAGCAGTCAAAGGTGCAACAGGTGTGACATAGTCATGCTCAATGTAGCACTTTGTAGAATCATCAATATTGGCTAGATCCAGCTTCATTAAGCTTTGGCATGCAATGAAGTTTTCTTTATTTAGCTTCGGTACCTCCTTTTTCTACATCTTGATCATTTTCTTCAAGTCCCTTTAAACTCATTTTCTGTAGATACCAATACACATCTAATACCAATTGTTAATATGATTTTGAACAATAGAGAGGGGGGTGAATCAGTTGTTATTAGGTCCTGATGTATAAAATAACTTCAAAAACTTTTCTTTAAATCAGATCAAGCAACCAAAACAAAATCGATCATCACTAATTCAATAATAGAAACATATAACAATGCAGTCCACTACCTAGCTATATCTAACATGTAAAATACATAAATGTTCAAACCAAAACATTCACACAAGTATTGAGACCAAGATTTATAATGGAAACCCAATATAGGAAAAACCACTTTGTAACATGCTACTATTATTTTTACTCTTCTTAAGTGAGCTCAGTTAAAAGCCAACCCTTTCAAAGGTTACAATACAAATTGTCAGGTGTGACCTAGTTAAAATTGAGCCTTGTCAAAGGACTTACATACACTCCATTAGAATATAACCTTGTTCAAAGGATTTAACATATGACTGTTAGGTCAACCTCTGTTAAAAGGATTTTGACTGTTACAATGGTTAGAAAGTAGCAATAGTATTGATCTAAGAAACATACAACTCACTTTACAAATGTCAGATCCAATTTTGTACACAAATGCTAGTTTACTAACTTTGAAACTTTTCCATCTCCATCTTTGATTTTCTCAGAGCTTTCCTTCAAGCAATCACCGTACTTTTCTTCAGCCTTTTCACTTATACAGTTAGTAAAAATTTACTGTTCTTCTAGCATCTACTTCACCCATGCATACCCATACCTAATTCTTCAGCTCCCTTAATACTTTCCTCTGTTAGGTTAACTCATCTTTTGCCGCTTAATCTCCTTCGTAGATCTTAGGGTTAGGTCAGATTCATTTAATCTACCCGCTTCATGTTCTTCATCTCCACATCTAGGATCATCTCAAATCTCATCAAGATTTACAATAAAGTATTTTACAAAGCATTAAATGCTTCCATACAATCAATAAATAAAGTCAACATGGCTTACACAATCCAAGAATTCAAACAATTTCATCTCCAAAATGAATTCTCTTCAAATATAAAATTGCTGATGCTCGGTCAATATTGTGATCATTCACTCAGTGTCCATGTAAAACACTTGGTCACTACTAAAACTGTTTCCTCAACATTCACTGTCTTCGTTGATAATTTACTAATACTCAGTTGACACTTGATTTTTCTCAGCATCCACTAACTTCGTCGACACTAACATAACTTGGCTTAAACATAATTTCTTCATTTTTTGCTCGGTTAAGCCTACCAGTTTAGTCTTCAACTTTACTAAGATAAATAATACATTATCCCATCATTGTGCAACATAGTCGAGTACACTTTGTAGTATCAAGATAACTCAACCTTTCCCTAGGTGCTATTGTTACCAACCTTGCCCCACTCTTTCTCAACAATTAAATAGATATAGTACTTTCTTAAGTAGCAACAGGCTTACCAATTAAGGTTTGACATCAATGACAATACAACAATTGTTTCAATTGTAATTTTCAACTTCATTCCCACTAGGGTTTGCTCTCTGATCAAGAGGTTCCCTAGTCAACATATCTTGTGTTATTGTGTTATTATGTTATTGTGTATGAATATCTTTCTGTGGTTGGTAATTATATTGCTTACATTGTTAAATGTTGTTGATGTTAATAAAAATTATAATATCAGATAACTAATTCACCCCTCCTCTTAGTTATCTTGGTGGACTTTACTTTATAACAATTGGTATCAAAGCAGCAGGTCCTTGAAAGAGAAGTTTACTAGCTTAAGGAGATCCATGGCGAATTTTAGGAAAGAAAGCCCTAAATTTGATAGAGTAAATTTTGACAATTGGAACGAGAAGATGAAGACACATCTACTATGTTTAGGACAAGGTTATTGGTTGATTGCAAAGAATGATAAGACTATCATTAAAGAAGATAATCTTGAGACATGTTCTAGTGATGAGATAGATCTATTCATGTGTAACATACTTGCAAGAGAAGAACTTTTGATAGCTCTTCCAAAGAATGAATACAGTCAAGTAAAATGTTTGAAAAAATCTCATGAAATTTGGAAAGCTTTACACTCTACTTTTGAAGGTGATGAACATTCAAAGAGAGTTAGATTACATAATTGGATATGTACATTTGAAGATATTAGAATGATGAAAGATGAATTTTTTAGAAGCTATATTTGTAGAATGTCATAAATTATTGCAGGGATAAAATCTTGTGGAGGAACAAAGACAAAGAATGAAATAATATAAAAAATTATGAGGACATTGACTCTTGTATTTAACTAGACAACACAAATGATTGAACAAGTTATACCTTGTACTATGAACTTTACATGAGAGACTCTTCTTGGAAGATTGGAAGAAGCAAAGATGAACCTAAGGTTATTAGGAGACTTACCTAGAATGGAGATGACATTTAGTGCTCTTAGTATGCATCCTAATTTGTCAAGAAGCATCAGTGTGAGTGGAGATTATGCTGGCAACGACAAATCTAGAAATGAAGAAGACAGAAAGATTGAAGAAGGTATTGCCTTGCTTGTGAAGAGAGAACCAGACGGTAAGAAATTTTTTAAATGTTGGACTTATCAAGAAGCACATAAACAATTTCAAGCCTAGAAGATCTAAGGAATATTATTATACTAATGTTGAAGATCTTGAAGCTAGTATAGAAAGAACTCTAAGTGAAAGTGATACTGAGAATAATGATGACATAAGATTTATAACAATTAAGGAAGATAATCCTGAAACTGATGTTAAGGAAGAAAAAGCATTAGTTTACCAAGTTGAAAAGAAATTTGATTTGATTATAAATAGTGGTTGTTCACATCATATGACTGGAGATATGAAAAAGTTCATAAAGTTTAATAGTTATGATGGAGGAGTTTGTTAGGAATGAATACAAAGTGAATGCATGAAGAGTTTGTGAAGCATTGAGATATTGTTTGAATATGATTTATGATCATTCTGTAGCAGTGGAGTGTTGCATTCATGACTGGATTGTCATTGATGTCAACACAGTATGATTTGCAGAGTATTGACAGGGTAGCAGAGAACAGTTTTGGTGATAAGTAATTTTCTATTGAATATTGGCTTATGTGAAGTTAATGGAAGCTAGAATATGATATTGAGTATCTTCAGTTGACAGTGCAAGTCTTTATGTGAAACAGATTGAAAGTTAGAGATGATTTGGTGATATTCAGTGACAGACAGGCAGACAATGCACCCGAGAAGAAAATATTTTTGCAGGAGATTATTTCAATGGAATCAGGCTTTGCGGAGTAAGTTGTAGCATTGTAATGATGTTATTGAGCTATGGTTAACAGTGCAAGATGATTGGAGTTCATATGAATTAGTTATAAGCTTTTGAGTAAAGACAGTGTGACAGAACAATGTTTTTGATGAGCAGTTTTGGGAAATCAGTTATATATTTTTACTGTGATGATATTTTTGTTTGTAGAGTCAGATGTAGAATCTGGAGTATGCAAAGAAACTTTAGTTAACAGCACAAAGAGTTTGGATAAGATTTGGAAAATTTACAGCATCTGGAAGCCGACGGTGTTATATGAATTTTGATGTAACGTGTACAGTTTTGGTAAAATGGTTATATCTTTTTATTGAATTGGTATCTCGATTTGCGGAGTAAGATGAAGCATCTAGAATGTGTGAAGAAAAATTAGTTAAGAGTGCATAACGTTTGGATGAGAATTGAGAAAGTTATAGCAGCTGGAAGCCGACAGTTTTATGTGTAACGTGTTGGAAATATTATTTTGAATTTGAGGGACGACTAAATTGTAATTGTTTGAGTATGGTATATATGAAGGATTGATTTTCATTATTAAATATGAGATGACATGAAAATGAAGTGAAGTAGAAGAAAGTGATTAAATGAATGAGCTGACACGATCATATCATGCGAAGTTGATGAGAAGGTTGCAGTTTTGGCAACAGGTGATGAACAGAGTTAGTGTAGCAGTATTTGATGATCAGTGAGATCAGAGATCAGAGTTCTAAGGTATTGTGATGTTGTGAGTGTGGTTTTGGCATAGTGCGGATTTGGCACAGTAAGTAAAAAGTGTTTGTTCCATATTGCCAAGGTGGATAGTGGGTTCATCTGGTGATCAGTATTGCTAAGGTGGACAGTGGGTTCATCTAGTGATCAGCATTGCATGGTTGGGCAGTGGGCTCATCTTGCAACTAAACCTTTAACAGGGTTGACAACCTTTAACAAGGTTGAGGCTTTTAACAGGGCCTAAAGTCCTTTAACAGGGACAGATCATTGTATGTACTGAATTAACTCCTAACAGGGTCACAATACCCCTAATAGGATACTTATATTATAGTGATCTCATTTGTGGGTACCATCCCCACCAGGGTTTTCCCTTGACTGGGTTTCCTCGAGAACATATCTTGTGTTATTGTGCAATTGTGAATGGTTATTGCTTTATGGTTGATTACTGCATTGGCTATATGGTTAATTGCTGCAAAGAAGATAAAGAAGTTAAATTGTTTAAAGTATCAGATAACTGATTCACCCACCCCTCTCAGTTATCTTGGGGATCTTTTCTTTCTAACAATTGGTATCAGAGCGGCAGGTCCTTGAAAGAAAAGTTTAACAGCTTAAGGAGATCCATGGCGAATTTCAGGAAAGAAAGCTCTAAGTTTGATGGAGTAAATTTTGATAACTAGAAGGAGAAGATGAAGGTACATCTTTTGTGTTTAGGACCAGGCTATTGGTTGATGACAAGCAAAGGAAAGCAAATCATTGGTGAAGAGCAACTTGAAAGTTGTACAAATGAGGAAAGGGATGTCTTTATGTTGAACATTCTTGCAAAGGAAGCACTTTTGTCAGCCCTACCGGAAAATGAATACAGTCAGGTAAAAGATCTATCTATAGCTAATGATATTTGGAAAGCTTTACATAAAACTTTTGAAGGTGATGAACATGCAAAGCAAGCTAGATTACATAATTGGATTTGTGCATTTGAAGATATAAGAATGTTAGAAGATGAATCTATTAGAAGCTATATGGGAAGAGTATTTGAGATTGTGACAGGAATTAAGTCTTGTGGAGGAACGAAGATAGAACAGGAAGTGATATGGAAAATCTTGAGAACATTGACACCAGTATTTAAGCAGACAACACAGATGATTGAACAAGTGATACCTTGCACACCAAACTTTTCAAAAGAAACCCTACTTGGAAGATTGGAAGCAGTAGAAATAAGTTTGAGAATGTCAGGAGAATTACCGAAGATGGAAACAGCATTCAGTGCTTTGAGCATCAGACCTACATTGTCAAGAAATACAAGTGTGAGTGGAGACTATGCAAGCAGTAGTAGAATCAGATCTGAGGAAGACAAGAAAATTGAAGAAGGTATTGCATTACTTGTGAAAAGAGAACCTGATGGTAAGAAAATATTTAAATGTTGGACTTGTCAAGAATATGGTCATTATGCATCTAAATGTCCTAAGAGAGTCAAGAAGTATAGAAACAAGTTTAGAAAACCTAAAAAATGTTATTATGTTAATGATGAGGAAATTGAGACAGGAATTGAAAGAAATTCAAGTGACAGTGATATTGATAGTGATGACATAGGATTTGTGGCTATAAAAGAAGAAACACCTAAAACAAAGATTGTAGAAGAAAAGGCATTAGTTTCGCAGGTAGAAAAGAGATCAGATTGGATTATAGACAGTGGTTGTTCACATCATATGACAGGTAATAAAGGAAAGTTCATAAAGTACAGCAATTATGACGGAGGAGTAGTCAGAGTTGGCAACAATGCACCTTGCTTAATCAGAGGTACAGGATCTATTACTCTTGATGGAAAGACTAACACTGATGATGTTTACTTTGTTGATGGATTGAAGCATAATTTGTTGAGTGTTGGACAGTTAGTTGATAAGGGATATCAAGTTTCTTTTACTGAAAAATCTTGTATGATCAAAGATAAGGATGGAAATCTAATTGCAAAAGGATCTAGAACCAGAGGTAATGTATTAAAATGCCCATAAGTACAGGAGTCACATACATGAAATCCACCTTGATTTATGTCAGAGGGTGGATCCATGCTCATCCAAATGGTGGAAACAAAAGCTTCCACCTTAGACTTCTCTCTCAAGGAGAAGAATGAAATAACATACAAGATAATAGATGAAACTCCTTTCCATCTAAGGCTTCATTCTCCAACATGCCAAGTTTATCTCGAAGGTACACAACCTTCCCTCTAGCAAGAAACTTGATGAGAATATCAGCCATATGTTCTGTAGTGATAATGTACCTTTAATAGCATATTTATGTACTATATCTCTTATATAGTTTGCATCTCTCTAGGTGAACCCCAAGTTATGTAGAAGCTAGCATAAAGACATTTCAAACACCACACTTAAGGCTCAATCTCATTTGTAACAACGTCTTTACCTACTTGTCCAAGGTTGTTTTAGATGAACTATCATACTCCCCCTGAATCTAATATCAACCTTCTGTAAGCAAGTCGTGTCTTAGTCCATTAGTCTGCATTAAGTTGTTTCATCTATCTAGGAAGATCTTCATAGACACCTTCTAGCTCATATACATGGAACTATATCATTTGAATCACTAGGAAAACCATCTCGATATGGTTTACTCCCTCTGAATTAATATGACCAAGATCCTTGGAAATCAAATAAGGCAGATCCTCTAGATGTTGTATTGAACCTCTCTAAAGCTTTGATTACTAACATTAACCTCCTGACCTCTTTTTCCAAGGTTGTTTATAATGGATTGTTAGACTCCCTCTCAATCTATATGATCAAGTTTGTCACAAGCTGATTGAATCATCTGCTCCCTTTGAAACTCATCAACTTCTTAGCCTCTCTGAAGATGTTAGACTCCCTCTAAATCTGATATCAATCTTCTTTTCCTACAAGAACATCCTCGAAAAAGATCAAGGCAAATAGTACGTATAAAAGAATAAGAGAGGTATTGGCATAATAATCAAGGATATTTCTACATAATGATATAAGATCATTTCAATGTAATATAGATAAAGATATAATATACCTTGAATATATATACATATTCAATCTTCTAAGTACATATCTAAGATTTTACATATATTACTTTAAATATATATAATCACCATATACTTTTGATTATACTATCTCATATAATATAACTACGAAATAATTAATAATGATGATGTGCATATTAATAGATATATGTAATTTTATTTTATTTTATCAAATTCATTTTCAATTATAATATCCATATCATACTAAGCATATAAATGAATATTTATGAAATATTCATTACCAATAAAACATACTTTATACTTACCTTTACCCTCGATTATATGGTCAATGCATGATGCCTCCAACACCTTGTAACCATAGGCTTCATTATTTTATCTACACAAACTCATTGAATAAGATGCGTATAAAGATAACCAGCCTTCTTTCTTAATTGCATAAACCCATTGATTTATTGCATAAACTAGAGTAGAGTAGATGCAATGTTGTGAGAAAGGAAAGGCGTTCGATGCGCTTATCTTTACTTAGATTAAATGGATTCGAGGTGGATTCGACGCGCTTATCTTTACAATAATAAATGTAGCTATTAAAACATCAAATGTCGATGTCACACATGAACCGACGATGCCATATGTGCACTAACGTCACCTTCAAAACATGAAGCATCGCATACCATAAACAATCTTACGATGCCTGCCATTATATTCACGGTGACAATGCATAACCACAATCCTCCTCAGCACACTTTGAGCACGGTGGATGGATGTAGTTGGAGCATGATGAGAAGCATCCAAGTCATAATAATGGCATAGCTCATGAGTCGAGCCATTAGAAAGACACTCGAACCTAACATTCAAACATAATAAAAAGTAACTCGAAGAAAAAAGTTTGTAACATTGCTCTCGGTACTCTCAGTTGACTATATATATTAAGTCATATGGATATGATAGTTGATGACAATTATTTCCTTCAAACTCTAAGACACATGTTTGTCTTAGGTGGTGGCCAATCGACCATTGAGACTCCACCCGAATCGAAAGGTGATCTTCATGGTAGAATGGAAGAAGGCAGCCGTTATAAGCACCATTGACACACTTCATAACCATAAACTATTGACATACCATAATCATGAACCGTTGTCATACAACACAAGGCATATCCATGATGCCAAGTCATCTCATTTATGGTGCCATGTCATCTTATTCCAGCAGTGAAGAAGTTGAACATAATAAGAATAATATATGAAATAAAACCAATAACAATAGAACAATTCAACCATGATATAGGAAGCCACACAACATCTCTAGAGTTACATTGCTCATCACAAACTTAGCACGCACCATCAACTTCGAACAACGCTCTGTAACAGGCCCGATAATCCTCTTTGATACATCCCAGGAATATTGAATTTCATTTTTCCTTGGACTCCAATAGTTCACTACAATTAGGGATCTGAAAATTGTCTCCACTAGGGCTCACATGATCAAACAAGGGCTTTGGTACAATTGTAAGTGCAAAAGGCCACCCCTGTTGTTACTTATTGTTTTGCACCTCTCTATCATTTCCAATGATTTACTGTTTAGGCATTATGTCAAAGTTCAAATACTTTGCATCCCTCATTGATTGTTCAAAGTTGCTTACAGGTTTATAATGCCAAGTTTCGATGATCATTTAAATATATGCATTCAGATGAAAGAGAAAGGCAAACTGTTCTAAATCTAACTTCTCAGTATGACTGAAATGGTTGTAGCAGAGGTAGCTTCCAAGTATCTTTATGCTGGTTACAATCTGAAAGTTGTATCACAGTGCTCAGAAACACTATCATTCACCTCGTGCTCCATCCCAGCTAACTTCTATTGTCTGTTCCAATCGAATATATCATTGCAGCACCCAGAGAATAATAACATTGGTCTTTAAAAGAAGATACTGATCTGAAATAGGAGTGACAGAGCCAGAAATACACATAGAAGGTGAAGGAATATATTGTATCGCATTATAACTCAAACCACAGTCCACATGCAGGAAATAAGCACCTTCACTCTACAAGTTAATGTCTTAAATGCAGCAATATAGCAACGCCCAGTCGCCCAACTCCATTGATCTGAACACCTCTTTTGCAAGGGGAATGTCACAAACCACCAGCGACTCCACTACTCGATGTCAACTCAGATGCCCAAGGAGCAAGATCATTCAACCCTTTTCTTCTTCATGCAAGCTTGGCAGCCAAAAGGGTATGCCACTTCCAACCATCTCTGATCTACCAATAGATAGAATCGCAATGCTCAAAAATACTTCAGTTGAATGTCACCGCAATATTCTGCCAAATCATGTCAGGCATCACTCGCACAGTCTGAAACAAATACAAAAATAAGCAAAGATAATAATGTCTGTAGCAGTCACGGTAAAAACACCGATGTCGTGATGCTTGAAACTGACTCGAACACAGTTCTCCAATACAATGATAATATCACTGACTTTCTTGAATAATCACTGCACTCCTCAAAACTGCATATACTCGACACCACCCAGAAAGATTACAACTGAAGGTTCCATAGAAGAAACTTAGAGCGTTGAGGATTTAATTTCATTTCAATCTCGCATTTGCAGTTTGGCTCTGATACCATATTGAGGTTTTAGGATCATTGCAAATGTAATGGCATTCCTAATGTATGTGTTTTCCAAATGCAGCAATTTCTTACTTTTATATTGAGAATGGGCCAAGAAGAGACATGTCCCTCTAAAGGGACATGTCTATTTATTATTATTGTAATTAATATAATTAATATAATTATGATTATATATATATATATATATATATAATATCTCTTTAGTATTATAATAATAATATTTATTTTCTCAATATAATTATTTAGTTATTATGAGAATAATTATAATCTAACTTTATATATAATAAATCATTTCTCATAATAATCATGTAGTCAATATTATTTATCTGACCGATGCTACAAACATCAACACCTTTTTTGTATGTGTGAGTTATGGTGGTGCTCTGGAAGCTATTAATCAACTCACTGATCTCCCTAATTATAGGTCTAGCCCGCCACCCCGCACTAGCACCACTTTTGACAGCGTCAACAACCACCTTAGAATCCCCCTCGATTGCCAACTGCCTGACATTCAATTGTTTTGCAAATTCAATCCTCTAAAGAAGGGCCATTCCTTCCACTTAGGTGACCGTGCAATTGTTGATGGGACCAGCATAAGCCAACAGGCAGTCGCCTTTGTGATCTCTCAGAATACCACCCCCACCTTGGCTGAAATTATTTTCGCCCCATCAAAGTTTAATTTAGTCCATCCTCTAGGGGGGGCACCCATCTGATATCATTTCTAGCTATCTTTTTAGCATCGTCAAACCTAGAGAACCCAGCAAGGATGTTCCATCTATCAGCAAAACTCACTTCCCAAGTAGTAGGAGGGTATTGAGGGCTATGTGCAAGATCATGAGGGGCCAAACTATGCCCAAAAGTGGCAATGAAAAATCAGCAAATCAAGGTTAGTCAACTTGACGTGAAAATTTGAACTAGCTATGAACCTAATATCAAAAACTTGTAAGAATAGAATCTATAGAAAATTGAATGTAGATTCTAAACTACTAGGCCTTTTTTGAGAAAAAGTTAGTATGATTGGTGAAAAGTATAGATTTCAATGCAGCAGTACAAAAAATTTAAGAAAAAAATAAGAAGTAGGTGTTTGTCTGACCACCTTAATCATAATCAAATGATAATATTTTATTATAAGATTTTATATATAAGTAGTAGACTCATGCCCAGATGTGACGCATACTTTTTTGTAATTTTATTCAAAAAAATAATTAATTATGAATTTTCTACTACAACATTTTCAGAATTAAAAAACTCTCGTGTCTGACCACCTTAACTCATTCAAAACTTTACAAAATTCAATTTTTGTTTTTTTTTCCCTTATAATAAGCGAAGCATAAAATGTGATGCATTTTTCAAATTTCAAAAATGTTATACCGTTTGAAAGATATAGTCATTTTTCAATTAGTATCTAAATCAACACTTTAGAGGTAGCTCGATTAGAAAGTAACTAATAATTACTTAACAAATTCAAAATTTGACAGCAATTATATTGATAGAAAGCTGATAATATCCTTAAGATACCCCTTCTGTTTTATCAAATTCAAGTGAAAAAAAAGTCATCAACTACATTGTCAAAGTTTTGAACTAACATTGCCTCTTTTTGGCCCCTCATGATCTTGCACATACCCTGAGGAAGCTTCCATTTGGACAACCTGGCATTTTCACATAGGAGCTTAGAACCAATATGGAGGCAAGTCTCAAGATGGTTACTCTCCTCTCTGAAGATCTTGTTGTTCCTTTCCTTCCAAATGGCCCAGTAGATGTGAGGGGGTACCATATGCTAGAAGAGTTCGAGCATGGGGTGATTATAGGGGGCTCTTCAATTGTTAAATTGATGTAGTTCTCCAAGGCCCACAAAATACCTAACTTGCTTATAACTTCTTTCCATATTTTGGAGGCATAGTCACAGTCGATGAACAAGTGGTTCACCATTTCCTCTTCCTTCTTACAAAGGATACATCTATTCTCCATGGAGATACCCCTCTTTATTAGGTTATCCTAGGTTAGGACCTTACCATGCGTTAAATTCCACCAAAAGAAGTTTATTTTTAGTGTGAGCTGGGGAATCCACACCTTCTTCCAGTCCCCCAAGTTACTCTCCTCCTTTAGAAGCAGATTGTTAGAAAATTTAACAGAGAAGGTACCAGCCTGGGTGGGGGCATAGATAATAAAGTCCTCAAGCCTTGAGATTCTAACATTAGCCGTGAATAAAGGTGTTTTGGAATCACCTTTATTCATGTATGTGTGTGGAGAAAATGCGAGATTCACTTCTAAATCCAAATTCCCAAAGGAGAGAACCAATTTGATCAACCAAAAGGTTAATGCATAATCGAATCAATCTATGAAGAATATGAAAAAGAGAGAGAAACCCTAAATTTTCCTATAGTTGGACTAAGCTTAAAATCTGAAATAATTGAAGTGCAAATACTAACCTTGAATTAGGGCAGATCTGGAAAATACTAAATTATGGCTTTTGTATGAAATTTTTGAAGAGTCCGTCACCTATTCTGGACTGGAAATGCTAAGGTAGACAAAACCCAAAAATCTTTTCTCCAAATTCACACAGGTCAACTTTGACCTTTTAAAAGGTCAAAGACCACATTATTTATTTGAAGTCCGATTCCGATTCTGTTCGCAGATCCTAAAAGATTGCCGAAAGGGCATCTGAATCCGCTGTCAAATCTAAGATTTTGCACTTGTACCTGTAAGAAAATGGAAATTTTTGGTTGTATGGGGGGTTTTCCTTGGTCAAATGCTAGTGTAGGAATTAACCTTGAAATTGAATTGAAATGTATAATGCATAAACAAAGTAATTGAAACAAATCACCTCGCTTATGTTGAAGTCCTTGTAGAGGATTCGAATCCTCAAATCCACAAGTAGGAAATGAAAATTATTTCAATACAAGGAAAAAAATGTTGCATAGTACTTAAACTTTATTCATTTTAATTTTGAAATGAAAATTATTTCGATACAAGGAAAAAAATGTTAAATAGTATTTATATTAAATAAAATATTCGTTATAACTTTTAACATTAAACTTTTCAATTATAACTTCTTCTTCTTATAATTATAAACTAGTAATTGCATCCTGGTGTGCAATAGGTACCCTGAATTAATAATTTGAGTTGTAATTTAATCATAATTTTAATAATAATCAGACTACATTTAAACACCAAACTAACAAAATATGTGCAATATTTTTTTTTCAAATTTCAAATTTGTTATGCTTACATTTTATATAAAAATATTATGTAATAAATAGTTTATTATAGCTTTTTTGTATTTTATTTATTATTTTTACTTAATTTTAAAAATTATATTGATAGAATAATAAATATAATATAGTAATGATAAAAAATTTATATATTTATTTTTTAATTTGTTTTTTTTTATAATAATTATATGATCATATAATATGTAGTTTGGTGACTTTAGGATATATACTATATGAAAATTGTAATGTTATTATTTCACTTTCTGAATTTTGTGAAGGAACATATTAATTTATATTAGCCACTCAGATTTAGAACTTGCTAGCCAAAGAAAGAGGTTTGGTCATCCAATAGGCCAACTTAGACTCAATTTTTGAAACAACTACATTCCACAGCTCAGTTACCAATCCATGGAAGACAAAAGGTATACCCAAAAAGTGAAATACCTAGCCATGTTGGATCCATTTTCATTTATTTGTTTTAGAAAATTATTCTTATGTAAATTTTAATGACTATATATATATATATATATATATATATATATATATATATATATATATATAAATAAAAGTTTCATATTTAATATATCTAAATGTAACTTGATTATTGGTTATTTGATTTATAGTCATACTTTCTTTGATGTAGAGGAATTTAAACTTTGGAAATTTGAACTATTCCCTTTGTGACCATAACTCAAAAGGTAGGTATAAAAGGATACATAATTTTCATGGGGGAATACTAATTAGGTTGCAAATTAGTTTGATAGGTGAATATTCTTCACCTTTTTATTTTAGTCCATTATGATTCTTAATGTTTTAACTATATTGTTTTTTCATTTACAAATAAAATTTACTGTGCATTTTTTAAAAGTTGAATAATACCATTATTAAAGTTTTCATATAATATATATCCTAAAATCACCAAATTATATTTTATATTTTACAATATAACTATTATTCAAATAAACAAAAATTAAAAAAAAATTAAGTCTATAAATATTAGTAAAAAATTAATATATAATTAACCGTTACTAAATTATTTTCCTTATTTTTAATAATGCTTGCACAACATTTTGATTTTTGCGTACAACTCTGACACACGTACACCATAGCCATTGTCCACCCAAACCCCACTCCTTGTTGTCATCTACCCTGCTAATCACAGAAAGAATAAAATAAAATGCCCTCGCTTCATGTTTTGTCTATGGGAGGGTGTTTTCAAAGACCGCATTAAATGTTGAGATTGGCGAGAGTGCGTATCCAATGACGGAAGGTGGCGGTCTTTGCATTTTGAAGAGGAGAACACATCACTGTTGATAGTGACAGTTGACTGGATGATTCAGATCGTCTTGCACGCCTTAGAATGGAAAAAAAATTGCACCATAAAAATCAATGTTGTGTCTTTTAAACCGCATAGCTAACCCCAGTTTATCGCGAGTTAATAAAATATGTGGTTCTCCATTAAACCATATGAGGAATCAAAAGAATATTTATCCCAAAAGCAATGTAGTTGCATTCACATTTAAAATTTTTTACATAATCAATTTTTTTTCAAATGTTGCGGACGATTGAGATCAGTTTAATCGTCTTGCATGCCGCTCATGCATCGTGGACCCTAGATTTTTTTAATGAGGTCCTTCTCTCTTTCATATAGGGAACCGCTTTGGAATAATAAAAAAGCTATTTTCTTATTATTTTTATGTTATATTATAATGTAAACGGGTAAGTGCACAAAGATGGGGGACCAAAAAGGGGGTATAAGATGCCACTTTTTTCTTGAAATCAACAAACTCTGAACTTCAACAAGAAATTGAAGATAGTTAGACTCAAAATTTTAAGATGCGACAAAAACAAGAGTTGTAATACTCTAAATCTAGTTCCTAAACTACTAACTTATTTTGAAAATGGTGCAGATTAAGGCCCTCAAAAAGGGGGAGCACAAAAAGTGGTCCTATTTTTTGTGAAAAAACATAACATAGCGTCTGGTGTGCTTCCCCTAAAATGTTAACTTTTTTCTTGAAATTTTTTAATCGCTCTAGTGAGAAGTTAGCTAACACCACGTAGTTTATCCTGGAATTTTTTGGTAATTTTTTGATGAATGTGTAATTTTTGATGAATTTATGAAGTGCACACTTCCTAAAAACATGAAATTTCTGTGTGCTCCCCATAGAAATCATTTAAAACTAATAAAAAATCAATATTTTTTTTTAAAGTGTGTAGAATGGAGTCTAGTTTCTAAAAATGTAACTTGTTGCAAAATTTGATGAATGAGCCAAAATCTATGCCCAAAATACTAGAAGTCGGTTTTTTACAAAAAATAGACATACACACAAAAGAAATTAGAGTTGAAAAACTTAACATAATCAGAATTCAAAATAAATTATATGCTTAGATAGCTAACAGAGAGATCTGCAATACCACGTTGTCTGATTTTTACATTCTTGAAGCACGAGTAAACCTGACGAGGAGCACACAAAAAAGATGTTATTTTTTTGTATGTTTGCTGGAAAACACGTCTCAGGCCTGTTTGATTCGTCCAAGCCTTTGGGTTGGATCTCCAAGGAAAATCCAAGCCTTAGGATTGGTAAATTCCAATGCCTTGAAAAGTGAGTGCGCCCTATAGGGCGCACGCGCTATAACGCGTGCGCACTATATTGAATTGAGAGGAAGAGAGAGAGATAGAGAGCACTCCCTCTTCCTCTCTCTCTCTCTCTCTCTCTCTCCTCTCTCTCTCTCTCTCTCCAAAACAGAGATTCTCTAAAATTTGTATACAAAGAAATCCTACAGGAAGAATGAAATGTTTCCTAAAGAATATCCACAATTCATATACAAAAGCATCATATAGTAAAAATGACAAAAAATAATAGCTAAAAGGTAAAATTTACCATTAACGCCGATAGCACCAAGGTCATATCCGTTGTCAAATCCTGGCCTATGATGTGCAAAATGAGCAAAGCAAGTGAAATGAAAGGGAAGGGATAGATGAAATAGCGAAGGTGTATCAAATTGGATCTAGATTTCAACCCTTTTATGGATTTACAGGTTCAATCGCGAGCCCATAGAATTGGCCAAGAGAAAACTGTGATTGTATATCAACTGATTACAAAATGTGCAGTTGAGGAGAAAATATTGCAATGATGAAGAAGAAAATTGGCTATGGAAAATCTAATTATGAATTTTGTTAAGAATGAAACTATTAAGGAATTGCATGATATATCACTCAATGGTGCAAGGAATATTCTTGATGAACATGGGATTGCAGTTACATCTATTCAATATACAAAAGAAGATATAGAAAATCTTCTTAATAGAGAGATTAATGGGAGAGAAAGGGACATTTTAGAATCTAATGGTGATTTTTGGTGCCATCGAAGGTATGCCAATTACTTAGGACGAAGATTAAAAGCCCACAATTAATGGAAAAGAGTGGGAAGAGCTTCTTGGACCCATGCCATGATAGAAGTTATAGATAAGGAAGAAGAGCTAGGAAGGGGAAAGCGGCAAAAGAAAGAAGTAAGATATGTGTGTGAGCCTATGTTATATGATGATGATGACATAAGTACTCACCATTTTCTAGTAGCTCAAGTAGTGACAGAAGCTCTTCAGTGCACATGTACACTAGAACACAAAAATTTCAAATAGAGAAGTAACAAGTGTTGTGGAATTATCATAGAGCAATGTGAAATGAAGCCTCAAATTGGTTCATTAGTAGGCAAATAATTTGTCCATGCACTTCATTCTAGCACCACAAATATTTTTATTAGAAATGCCTATTCATCAATGGTCTTACATTTACGGGACTTTTGAAACCTAGTTACTCATGTTGGGCAATATCCTTCAAATTATGTAAGTTCATTGGCACCTTTGGAAAGGCAGTCTCACTCCTCATTTTATAACAAAGGGCAATCATCTATGGTCCAGGTTATAATTCAACTGACAAACGGAGAGCTTCTCAAGGTACTGATCTCTTTCATAGAGAAGTTCCCAATTCATCTCAAGGTTCTCATTTAGGTGAGCAACTCCTGGGAGGTCCTCAAATAGACCTATTCAATATCCCAAATTGGTAAAAGGATAGATGAAATTTTGGAAAGAGTGGGAAGAGCTTCTTGGACCTGTGATAGAAGTTACAGATAAGGAGGAAGAGCTAGGAAGGGGAAAGCGGCAAAGGAAAAAAGTAAGATATGCATGTGAGCCTATGTGAGATGATCATGACGAGTACTCACCATTTGCTAGTAGCTCAAGTAGTGATAGAAGCTCTTCAGTGCACATGTACATCGACACAAAAAATTTAGATAGAGATGTAACAAGTGTTGTGGAATTATCCATAGAGCAATGTGAAATGAAGCCTTGAAAATTGGTTCATTAGCAGGCAAAGAATTTGTTCATGCAGTTCATTCTAGCACCACAAATATTTCTATTAGAAATGCCTATTCGTTAATGGCCTTACATTTATGGGACTTGGGAAACCCGGTTACTCATGTTGGGCAATATCCCTCAAATTATGTAAGTTCATTGGCACCTTTGGAAAGGCAGTCTCACTGGACTCATTTTACAACAAAGGGCAGCCATCTATGGTCCAAGGTTTTAATTCAGTTGACAAGTGGAGAGATTATCAAGGTACTGATCTCTTTCGTAGAGAAGTTTTCAATTCATCTCAAGGTTCTCATTTAGGTGACCAACTCCTTGGAGGTCCTCAAATAGACCCATTCAATTTCTGAAATTGGTAAAAGGGTAGATGCAATTTTTGAAAAAGTATCCCAATTGAAGAGAAATGGAAATTCCAGTGAGCATAAAGTTATTGCAGATCCAATAGGTGTATCTCCTCCACTGATAAATATAAATACTTCTAGAGACTTGAGTTTAAATAGAGACTGTTTGATCCCAAACATGCCCCAGTCGAGCAAATGAACCAGATGTTGCTTGAGTAAAGAAGATAGTGGTTTATTAAAGCATCTGCATTATCCCACTTGCTATCAATTACTACTTTTTGAGTGGCTTGCCAACTGCTTCTGTGTAGGATTTCTATAATTAATAATGTCCTCATGCAAGTACATGCCAGTTTTTGTAAACATTTTATGTTGTAAAGAGTTAGTGAGCAATATCAAAGAAAAGGTTCTTGCATGTATTATTTAGACATGTCATATGAATTAGGAAACCCTTTTTCTCACATTACATGGTAGAAATGCCTAGATCTTCACTTTTTCGGTAACAATAGGCAACAAGATGAGGGAAGAAATATTTGTGAAGAGGAAGTACAAATGTTACAGTCTAAAATCATTTAGAGAGTAATATCCTAAAATTTTGTTCTCAAATGAGAATTTTTTCTCCTATCTGAGAATGAAAGGGATGTCTGATATATAGATGAACCGATCTTGATTAAAAAATGTAAATTGGTGTAGAGATAAGAAGTAATCGACTTCCATTAGTATGTCTCATTTTTCAAGATATTCTCACACCAATGGTTTGACCCAGGAGACTTACACTAGTTCTCTACTACCAGTGATGTTAGAGATACTCTAGTCCACTACACAATTCTCTCTCTCTCTCTCTCTCTCTCTCTCTCTCTCTCTCTCTCTCTCTCTCTCTCTCTCTCTCTCTGTGTGTGTAGATTGTCAATGATTTCTAAAATTACAACTGCAAGGAAGAAAATATTGCATATTGCACGCTTCTATAAGCATGTACAATATATAATCTATTCAAACTAATTTTTTTGTCTAAAAACTGACACAAATCTCCATGGATATTATCATGCTTAACATGATTTTCCAATGTTGTAGATATGCCATTGCCCTACTCTTTTGAGCATTCCAAGGCCTCTAGAATTGGTTTGGTCTGTCTTGGTTGTCTTTTTCCATTAGGTATCATAACATACATAGCTCTTAAATGTTGGGTTAGATATACATTTGGGTATATTTAGATATAAATTGGGTACATTTGGTCTGTCTTGGTTTTCTGTTACCATTAGGTATCATAACATACATAGCTCTTAAACGTTGGGTTAGATATACATTTGGGTACATTTAGATATACGTTGGGTACATTTGGGTTCTCTCTCTCTCTCTCTCTCTCTCTCTCTCTCTCTCTCTCTCCTCTCTCTCTCTGTGTGTGTTCCCCCTTCTCTATCTCTATTTCCCCTTCTCTCCGTTATTTTTCCCTTTCTCTCTCTCTCTCTCTCTCTCTCTCCTTCCCCTTCTCTCCATTCTCCTATAAAATACTTGTAAGGACTACAATTCATTCCTCCTTCCCCTTCTCTATCTCTCTTTCCCCTTCTCTCCATTATTTTTTTCCCCTTTCCCCTTCTCCCTATCTCTCCCTCTCCCTCTCCTTCTCTCTCTCTCTCCTCTCTCTCTCTCTCTCTCTCTCTCTCTCTCTCTCTCTCTCTCTCTCTCTCTCTCTCTCTCTCTCTCTCTCTCTCTCTCTCTCTCTCTCCCTTCTCTCTTTCTCTCCCTCTCTCCCTCTCCCTTATCTCTCCTCTCTCTCTGTCTCTCCCCTTTCCCCTTCTTTATCTCTTTTCCCCCTTCTCTTCATTATTTTTCCCTCTCTCTCTCTCTCTCTCTCTCTCTCTCTCTCTCTCTCTCTCTCTCTCTCTCCTCTCTCTCTCTCTCTCTCTCTCTCTCTCTCTCTCTCTCTTCTCTCTCTCTCTCTCCCTTCTCTCTCTCAATCTCCCCTCTCTCCCTCTCCCCTTCTCTCTCTCTCTCAACTTCTCCCTCTCTCCTTCTCTCCCTCTCCCTTTTTTATCACCTTCTCCCTCTCTCCCCTTTTTCTTGTTTTATATAGAGTGGCACGTGCTATGAAAAATTAAAGACCATCACTTTAGTCCTTTAGTTTTACATAGCGACTGCGGGCTATAGCTCACATGCGCTATGAAAAAGTAAAGGACCATCACTTTAGTCTTTAGTTTTTAGCTATGTAAACTAAAACAAGACACTTTTAGTTTTGCATAGCGCACTCGCACTATGCAAAACTAAAAACAATGGTTAAATTGGCCATGGAACTCGTGATTGAGGCCCACTTTTGCTATTTTTGTCTGATTTCTGCATCTTAGCGGACAAGTTTTCATGTTTTCATGGTGCTAAGTGACAAAAAAGCATATTTTGTCAATTTGCACTATTTTATTGTTTAAAAATCAACATCAAATTGAGAAGGTCAATCATTATTAGCAAAATTTATCGACTGAGGTAAGTTTTTTAGTTTTTTACATGTCAAATGTGAATAAAGAGTGTTTTGGTTTATAATTGGTATAATATATACTTGTTCAATGCATAATTTGATATAATTATAATAAATTTATATTATAATTTGTCATATTGTAAGAGGTTTAAATTGTAATTTGACTTATTATTTTACATTTATATTATATTTTTAAAATTGTAATCAATTCATATGTAGAAATCATCATCATGCCAAGGAAACAAGCAAAGAATTTAACAACAGAAGAGACAAAGAGAAGAAAAGAGACAAAGAGAAGAAAAGCGAAAGAATGAGACAACTTCGTGAACACAAAAAATTAGAAACCATACAAGAAAATTTGTCTTTGGATGAGGAACATGAAACATCAATACAAAGTAAAAGAGAATTGGAATTGGAAACAAAAAGACAATGAATGAGAAACTTGTGTGCAACGAGACAATTGAATTATGAAAATGAGGGGACATCATCTATGAGTTCCCAAGTTGAAGAGACATCGTCATCCAATGTTGGAGGCACACCAATGTATCATGTTGAAGGCACACCATTGTCTACTTTCAAAGGTGGAGGGACACCAATGTATCACGTTGAAGGCACACCATCGTCTACTTCCAAAGGTGGAGTCACACCAATGTGTCATGTTGAAGGCACACCCTTATATCATGTTGAAGGCACACCATTATCTACATCTGAAGGTGTAGCCACCACATTGTCTCATGTTGATGACACTCAAGATGGTACGCAATTCACACATAATGTTTTTGATGCTCCTAGAATTCTTTATAGAAAGCCAAAATATTTGATTGATATTGATACTAACATTTTGCAAGCAATGCCTGACAAGATTCCCAAGCGTACTTGTCAAAGAAATTCTAACCATATTTGGAGATCATTTTTTGAGAATTTAAACATGACAGGAAGATGTCAACTATTTGTTGAAATGATGAGAAATCTTAAATTTAGGCCCATCATGAAGATTCTTTGGCTAAGAACAATGGATGAGTCTAGCGAAAAATCTATTGTAAAGAATCTAATGACTGCATATGAGAGTGTGGGTTCTACATCACACATGAAAGATAGTAATGTCACACGACATGTACTTACATCAACAATAGTAAGCAATCAAATGAAGAAATCTCAACTCATTAGAAAGATAAGAAAAAAATTGAAAATAAGTAGAAAGTCTCTAATGAGAGCCCTGGGAAGGCGTCAAAGAGTGGAAGATCCAGATAGCAATGAGTTATGGGCATTTTCTGGTAGACTACTGCGGAAAGATAAAGCAATTGTTGAAGCTTTGAAATCCTTGATTGAAGAATTTTGGAAGAATAATACATGGGTATATCCTAATCAAAGAGATGTTGTAAGAAGGAGGATTGGTAGTCGAATTCATGTTCCACATCCAAAACATTTTTTGGATTCAACTCAAACACAATTCTTTTCAAAATTTATGCATATGTATCGTCAAATAAAAATTAGTCAGAGATATTTTGAAATGTGTAAACCTTTTTATGTCAAGATAAATCACACACGCACAACTTGTTGTTGTAGGGTACATATTGAATTTTCTAACCATTTTGAAGTTTATAGGAATATATGTATAGATTTGCACTCTAACAATGTTTTGCAAGATTGTAACATAAATGTCCCACCTAAATCTTCAAGGGAATTCATATCTACCATTTTATTTGAAAGAGTGGATGGTCAACAATTTTACAAGCTCTCATGCTTGAATGGTACATGCATAGATTGTGGAGGTTTGCAACATTTGCCAATTTGTCAGCATATGGAGAGTACGCATCTAATTGGTAATGAAATAGTGGAATTTGGAAAATATAAGACCATGACATACAATCTAAAAGATGGAAAAGAGGCTAAAAGATGTGATTTAGTAATTGAAAAAATTCCAGTGTTTTGCAAGATTGTAACATAAATGTCCAACCTAAATCTTCAAGGGAATTCATATCTACCATTTTATATGAAAGAGTGGATGGTCAACAATTTTACAAGCTCTCATGCTTGAATGGTACATGCATAGATTGTGGAGGTTTGCAACATTTGCCAATTTGTCAGCATATGGAGAGTACGCATCTAATTGGTAATGAAATAGTGGAATTTGGAAAATATAAGACCATGACATACAATCTAAAAGATGGAAAAGAGGCTAAAAGATGTGATTTAGTAATTGAAAAAATTCCAGTTCATGGACATTTTTTGTAAAAAAATAATTTATGAGTATGCAATGCATACACATAGCGTGCGATGGTTGGATATGCAATTCAAGTTGTGCAAGGACACATTCCCACTTGATACCATTGTTTTAGTTGTGGACTTTGCAGAGAACTACACACTACAACCACAGAATGAGGTGCAACCAAAGTATTACAGCTCTCAACAGGTTGCTATATTTGTTCATATACAATTCATGCATGCACCAGACAGTACAGAGGAGAACACGAAGATATTGAGGGAGTATCACTTTTATATCAACGATGATCGCTCACATTCTACAGAGTTTGTTCATGGTTGCTTTCAACTATTTTATGGTCATTTGGCAAACAGGGGCATAAAATATCATCGACATATCATATGGTCAGACAATTGTGCATCACAATTCAAGAATTCTCGGTTGTTTTATTGGTTGTGCAGGATGCATAAGATTACTGGAATTCAATATATGTGCAATTTCACAGAGGCCGATCATGGAAAGGGAGAGCACGATGGTGCAGATGCATGTATTAAAAGAGCCTTAGCACATGAAGAATTAAAGTACAAAGAGAAAGCAACATTGTCAGATGCGGGATGTATTGTCTAGTGGTGTAATGCTACAATGGGTCCAGGTAATGAAGGTGAGTCTACGGTTCGTAGATTTTTTTAGTTGATGGATGAAACTAACATTGCACCATACGAGGATTATTGTACATTGACAGAATCGAGTGAGCTACACTCTTTTAGAAGTTGTAATGCAATTTCATGGAGTATCCACACATGACATATGACATGCTTTTTTTCATCATGTGTAGATGAAGATTGGGATGGGTATGAGTCAAAGGAATGGGTTGACGAATGGTATACACATATTTTGAGTCCACTTGCCTCCTATCATCCCCATCGATCACTACAACCAACAGAAATGGAATAATCCATTGACTTTGATCGCTTATTTGATCTAGTACAACGAGGTAAAATTTAGGACATACAAATAATTTTGAATTTAGTAATTTATCATAAATATTCAGTAAACTAATGTCCTCATGTTATGCTTATATCATTAGAGGCCATGTTTTTGCTATTATTGCACTTGAAGACAATGAAGAAGGGATAGATTATTATTTGTGTCATTGTGTTGAGGCAAAAAAGAAATTGGATCACTCTTTTATCGATGATGAAGGATTAGAATACCCTATCGGAGCAGTGGTTGTAACTGGCACATGGCTTAGATGATATGCTATGAAGAACACTAGGTTGTGGTTGTTCCAGGATTGGGAGACACATAGAAAGATTCTTCATTATTCAAACCTTGTAGTTGCATCAAATGTCCACTTGATCAAATATGGGGGAAGACCGCATAATAAAACTCTTTGGAAGGTTTGTGAGTCAGACCATGAGGCAATACTTGAGACAATCAAGGATAGGGCAGATCCAATTGGTTCATTGGACTAAATGGAGATACAATTTTTTTTGTAACATGTCAAATTTGTATAGCATTGTAAATTGGGCAGATTGAAAATCGCTCATGCATTACCTTGTATGTATAATGGGAAGTTTGTAAGATTTAATGACAACCTTTGTCAACTATGTTTTGGGGCAACACCGAAAGGTTTTCTCTACTCAGCTCTTTCCTCCGGTGCTCCTATTGACACCCATCGACGACTCCGAGCCCAAGTGTACCATCGATTGCAATGAACTTACATTTCAAGGATAATGCCCAAGTCCTGTAAATCCAAGGCCATTGACGAATACACATTTCTAATAGAAATATTTGTGGTGCTAGAATGAAGTGCATAGCCTAATTCTTTTCTTGCTAATGAACCAATTGGAGGCTTCATTTCACATTGCTCTGTGGAAAATTCCACAACACTTGTTACTTTTCATTCACTAACATCTCATCTTTATAACAACTAAATTTGGATTCACTAGAAGCATTAGTTCTAAAAAAAAAAGTAGTAAAACATACCATATATAATGACTGTGTCGACACTTAGCTGTCATGAAATATTTCAAGGATAGGAGTTTGATGTGTTTGAAGGGTGCATAAGGGTCATGAAATTGGTGCAAGGGTAAAACAATAGACGTTCTATCCATTAGAGGGGGGTATTTTATGGGTGTGTTCGGGCTTACAGAGTTTGGATTTGAATGTGACAATATTGCATTGCATATTAGTTCACCTTATTCTTGATTTGGTAGATTTAGACATACAAGCATAACTATAAGGCATGACAAATTTACAAACCAAATACATCCACATAAACATAAATTAGTATACATCAATACACCAAACACATGAATTGCATACCTAAAACATAAAAAAAAATATATTAAGAGAGCATGAAGTCAAATATATATGTCCAATAATGTCATACATTGAATATATTCAATACAGTAAAACTGGTTTCCTCAGAGCCAAATGGATCTACAACATATCACTGATACAATATACAAAAGATATGTCCACTAATGCCATATAGGCATACAATCCATATCCCTAATCTAGTCCTTTCCCGCTAGGGGAAGAAAATAAATCCCGAGCTTTCTTCGACCAACGTGTCGATGGAGATGCAGTGGATGCCATAGTCTTCTGAGTGCACTCACTCATCCTCCTATCTAGACTCTTCTGTAGCTCCACCTGATAAAAAGAAAAATAGATTCAGATAACTAATATACATCAAAATTGAATTATACAATGACATATAATTGAATATTGGCTTACCACTAACAAATAGTCACTATGTTCATCGACCAAAGGTGCATGGTGGAAATCTGGAGTCATAAGTCCCTACAACAATGATCAAAATAATAATTAAAATACATACATGGATATCATTATAAAATTCAATACAAACTATTAAAATAACAATTAAAGTTAAGTGATCTATTTCATACCTTAGTCAGTGCTTCAGAACTAGCTATTGCTACAGCTACTCCATGATCTAAAGTATCACGGACATGAGGAGGAGTCTCTGATGTCAAAAGCTGAAAATGAAACAAAAAAAGTAAATTATGTAGTTATCAAGATTACATATATTTTTTACAACCCTACTAATGAGTAAATGGTACCTCTGTTAAGGTTCCACTGCGTCCTCCGGTGTGTGGCGGCGAAGTGTAAAAGGGGACATTAGGATCATTGCCACTTCCACTGCCACCATCAGTGCCACTGACACTCTTTCCCTGAATTTCATCATAAAAAATAGATACTACAAATTAAATAGTTATTCTTTTATAAATTAAATATGATCAAAGCAATTTAATGAACTTGGAAATATTTACCTATGTGTCAATGCCAAATGTCGCATTTAGAAAGCTATCGGTCATAAATCCAGGATCATCTTCCTCTCTCTCGCCAATACCATATGTGCACAAGCATCCACATGACCGACAAACATGACCCCTCGAGGATTGACCATGGTCACTCTCAACTAAAGGAGTGGCACACTGAATGAGAGTCTGTGTCAGAGCACTAATTGTGCCTACTGTGTCTGTCTCTACATGTTCCTTCACAGCACAATGAATACTAACATGATCTTCTTGTGGCTTGCCAATAACAGGCCTAGGTGCATTAGGGTCACGATGTGCCCCTTCTCGTTCAAATGATGACCCCCCTCCTCTACCTTGAGAATCTAGAATGTCAAAATAATTGGCACTTCCTTGAGTACAAACTCACAATAGAGTTTCCTCAAGAAATATATAGGAACCTCATGATTGTTAAGGAGGCGCATCAAAGACCATCCACCATCTATCCCAAAAATTTTTTTTAATGTCTTCATTTATGCACCAATGAATTGGGAACCTCTTTGTTG
Organism: Chamaecyparis obtusa; assembly: GCA_027943335.1. Lineage (NCBI taxonomy): Eukaryota > Viridiplantae > Streptophyta > Pinopsida > Cupressales > Cupressaceae > Chamaecyparis > Chamaecyparis obtusa. The sequence continues at coordinate 441,489 of BSBK01007708.1, forward strand.
TAGTTCTAAGAGTATTTGCGTCCCCTGGTTTTTTAAATAGCAAACAAATGTCGTCTTTTGTGATTTTTTTCTTCTTTATGTCAGCATAAGATAATTTATCTGCATAATATTTTTTTTGTTGTTCTTTTTTACCTTGCCATATATTAAGTTGCCCACTAACTGTGCTTACGTGGGTCAAGATTGCTTCCAATGATTTTGCAAGGCTTTCCTGTCCCGGATTTGTACTTCTAGAATCTTTTAACCTACTAGTTAAAGATTCTAATTCTTTTTGCCCTCTTTCAATTTGGTTCACCAAATTTTTTTGGGATCCAGGAGGAGGTTTCTCAATTGGAGGAGGCAATTCAGGTTCATTTTCTTCATTTTGTTCTTCATGAGGAGATGGAGGGTTTGGTGGAGCATTTGGTGGAGGGTTTGGTGGAGGGAGAGTATGTCTTCTTGAAAATTAAAAAACTACATTTAAAATCTTCACTATACAAAGAATTTAAACAAAAATAAATTTAAGCAAAATAAATTGCAAAAAAACTAAAATTTTAAAACAAATAAGAGGCATAGGTTGTAGAAACACTTACCTCTTCTTCTCGATTGACTTCGTTGACGCGATGGAGCCATTTGATCAATGGATGAAGAAAAATAATGGTAGCTAGTAGAGGGCATGCACGCTTTCAAAAGTCTTCTTCGCTGCAAACGCGGGTTTGAGAAAGCAAAATGACCTTTTTGCTTTCTCAAACCCACGTTTGCCATTTTATATTGGATTTTTCAAAGCGCATGCGCACTATAGTACGTGCACACTTTGTTTTGGATTTCCCAAGCCTAAGGCTTGGGCAACCCAAGCCATAGGGCGTACGCGCTATAGCACGCACACTCTTTAGTGCATACACACTACGTGCGATGGGGGTCAAAAAGAAAAGTGGCATCCTTTTGGTCCCCCATCTTTGTGCATATACCCAAACACTAATCTAAAAGATTGTTAAAATTAGGCTCATAGATGTTTTAGTGCAATTTCAACTTCCTCTTTAGTAAATCTAGCATTCAACATTTTATTATGATCGTTAGTAATTGTTCACGAAATGTTTCTCAAAATTTCATTTTGACCTAATTTATTTGAACCATTTATGTTATTTAGGATATTCTCAAAGTATTCAAAAACCTCTGACACTATATTTTCAAAGTCTACAACTATCGTCCCATCTTCTTTCTTAATCTTAGTAATTTTATTAAAATTGCATTTATCTTTTGAGTTTTAATGAAAAAAATTGGTATTTTTATCCCCTTTTGCAAACCATACCTCCCTTGATCTTTGTTTCCAATAGGACTCTTCTTTAGCCAATATATCCTTGTAATAGTTTAATAATTCCTTCTCTTTGGAATAAGACATAGAATTCATACCTAATCTGATGATTTCCTCATTAAGATCTTCTAATTCTCTCTTGATCATATTTTTGGAATCATATATATTTCCAAAATAATCTTTGTTTTATTTAGTTAGTCATTGTTTAATGTGCTTAAGTTTTGAGTTTAATATAAAGGTGTTGAATTCTTTGAAGCTTTTTTCATTCCACCATTCTTTAATCCTAAGAAGGATTTTTTCATCTTTAATCCACATCTTTTCAAATTTGATGCGATTATTTTTATGCACTTTGTCTTCAACTAAGATTAGGCTTATTGGAAAATGGTCAGAACCAGAATGTGCTATAATATTTGACTTAAAGCTTAAGATTGAATCTAAATAAGTTACCAATGTAAAAAAACCTATCTAATTTTTCTATGATATATACAATATCTATTCTTTTGTTTGACCATGTAAAGGTTCCAATGTCCATGGGAATATCTATAACATTAATTAATTGTATCCATTCTCTAAATTATTTTATTGTCTTGGTAGTTTTGTTTGAACCTCCTGATTTTTCTTTAATATCTAAGATAGAATTAAAATCCCACCGATGAATCTTTTTTGGTTTGGTAGACTATAGAGAAAACTCTCAATCTCTTTGTAGACTATCATTTTGTCTTGGTGGAATTTAGGACCATATATATGTTACTTGTAATAAATTCCAACTTACTCTTAAAGTTATTGATCTTAGTAGCCATCCAATGTGAATTAGAAGCAATAAGGTCTAACAAGATAAACCTAGGATTCCAAATAAAGGCTAAATCTCCTGAAGCTCCTGCTAAGCCTACACCTTTAACTTCCCATATTCTTAATTTCTTACTAAGATTGTCTTATCCATCTTGCCCTCATTTAGATTCTTGAATCAAGAACATAGGTACTTCTAAAGAGGATAAGCTTCTCTTTAAAATATGTTTTTTGTTAGGGGCATTCAATCCCCTTACATTCCATGAAATGATTTTCATGGGGCCTTGTGAAGGAACTTCCCCTTCCTTGCATTCAGAATTGAAGTTATTTTAACTTCTCCTGATGCCGAGCCTTCTTTCTGCCTAAGCTCTAAAAGTGATTTCCTACCTCTTTTAAGAGAATATTTCCATAAATCTGGAGATGTTTTACCAATAACATGGGTAAATAATCCTAACTTCCTATCCTTACTTGATTCATGTTTGGAATTTAAAGGAGAAATATGTTTCTTCTTCTTGACTCATTGATTCAATAAAGTTTAATAATAATACACCATTTGAATCCTTATTTAAACCTAGAAATTCATTAATTTCCTTAGCCTCCTCGAGACTAATGTTTTCATTGATCTAAATTTCATTCCTATCTAAATCCTTTGTACTAGGCTTTATAATATTTAAAGGTTTTGGATTCTGTAAAATATCTTTTTAGTCCTTATACCATCCTTCATCGAAAGTATAATATTCATGATTATTATCAATCTTAATATTTTTGTTTGTAGCCGGGGAAATATATGATACCTCTGATAATTCACTATCTAGGTAAACTACTACTTCGTTTAATACTTCAAATAATGTAATAGAGTTATCTACTTTCATTATTTCTTTAATCGATATATTTTTCCATCTATAGGTTTCTTCTATATCACTAGTTCATCATAAGATGAAAGCAAAAAATCAATAATCTCCAAGGCCACATTGGAGATAGATTCCACTTGTAAGTTATTAGTAGTAGGTTTCTATTTTTTAGGAAGGTTGTTTTTTTATGCCTTTTTTCTTAATGAATTGGTTTTCCTTTCGGAGTTTTATTCTAGAATTTATGTGTTTAAATATTTTTTAGGTTCCTCTATGTCAATTGGAATTATTGATGGGGAGAATCAATTATCTGATTCTTGATTTTTAAACTCTCTTATGGTTCCAGAGAATAAACTTGGTGTAACATGGTTACATCTTTCCTCCAAATTCGCCTCAACTTGCTGAGGGAAATTATGAGTAAAGAAGAACCCACCTTTATCCTGATTAAAGGAGATAATAGGGATGGATTCTTTGAAAATTGGGAACCTAGGGTAATCGTGAATTTCACCTTCCCTCAAGTAATGAAGGGGAACTATTTGGGTTAATGAGTGGTTTTGAATTATGATAAAAAATATTTTGAAGGTCTGATGTATTTTCAATTGTGCTTTGGATTTTTTTCCTATGAGAAATGAGAAAAATATTGTGTGCTATGTTACCACTGAAATATTCCAGGAATAAATGCTAAGTAGTTTTATTACTAATAAAGTGCATAGGTTTAATAGCTTCTGATAGACGAATAGTTTTGATCAGAATTTTAAACTCTGAAGAATTAAGATAGTTCTCTTCAAAACCTATCACACCACAATTACCATCCCCAATTTGGCTAATAATATGGTTGTGGATTAATTCTACATGCATTTTTGGAGTCTTGGTCCATTTTAGGGTATCAAAATTGTTGAAAATATTAAGGTTAAAATTAGGGTCCCATTTCAAAATTTAATTGCATGCCCTAGATTAAAAAAATTGTGTTTCTGATAATAACTCCTGTCTAATAACAAAATATTTGCATTCCAAAAAAAAATAATAATTCATGAGTAGAGTAATACTTACATGTGTTCCAAGGGATTCATGAAACCAATATTTAATACCACCAAAAGACAAGCTAGAACTAAACATTTTTTTGTATATCCCAAAGGATTTGTAGTGATTTCATAAGCCATCGGTATAAATTTTATTGCCTCTAATAGATATTACTTCATTTTCATTATTAGCACTAAGGATGTGGTTATCCTTAACTTTGTGATGTGGCATAGAATACACAATAGAACTTTTAGTGTTCCCCATTCGAATGTCATTTGATCATGAAAACTAGGTTCTAGAGTCTTCTCGAGAGAGAGTGCCCTAGGGGAAGAAGAAATTAGGGCTGAGAAATGGTTGAAGGTAGGGATCTCCAAGGGTTTTAGGGGTTTTTTATGAGAGCATCAGCAGGATCTAGAGACTTCCTTCCATTCGTCATTCCTGAAACCATAGTTATCCTTCTAAAGTGATGTAAGCCCATTTTGATGTTTCCAACGGGCTAAGAGAGGTTCCTAGGAAATTAACTATTGATATATGGCCCATAAAACAAGGTCAAATAAATAGTGAACATGGTTAAATAGGTGAAGTTGCCCAAGTTGAGCCAACCTTATTCATTGATAGAGGATAATCTAACTTAACTATTAATGGGTGAATTATAAATTATAGCTCATAAATAGGGAGTTTGTTGGTAATTATAAAAATGAAGATAAATCAGTGATAAATAGATTGGGGAAGAAGTGAAATTTAGGTAATTCATGGAAGAGGATTGTTGGAACATATCTAGAATCTGTCATTTGAATTTTGGACTTGGTTTAATAATAGCTTATGAGAAAATTGACTAGGATGGTAGTAGTTTTCTAAATAGGTGTTAATTTTAGAATAAATGAATAGGTAAACTCATGTAAAATTGTATTAGATTGGGATCATATGTTGAAATACCATTAGATAAAACTAACAAAGAGAATGTTTGAATTTGTATCCCCCCCTCAAGAATTTTCATGCTAAAAGTAGCCAACTATAAGAATAGGTTATGGAAACTAATTTTGTAGGTCAATTGTGGAGGGACAGTATTAAAATATTTAATTATGAGTACAATATCACATTGGGATTTCGACCCATAGGTTGGTTGAATGAATTTTTATATCTAGGCATATTATTTGAATGCTAATATATATTTCCATTTATCAATTACTTCACGAGTGAATTTTGAATACTAATATTTAGTGGAAAAAAATCATAGAGATCAAAGGATTAAATTACATCAATGGTTTGAGGTAAATCTAATAAAAAGATTCTATTTGCATGCTCATTTTTATCTAGATTTTTGAATAGTTTATAGTATTTTGATATTCCAAGACTTTGGAGTTTGAACCTTCCAAATTCATTCTACACTATTAGATCTTAATAGATCATATGCATTGTCATTTTGCGTGAAATATGTGTGTGAGTGTGTGCATGTGCACATGTGCATGTCTGTGCATACAAGTGTGTGTGTGTGTGTGTAAATAAATATATACATATATACATTGAGCTTAAAAATGATTATAACAGAATATGATAGATGTAATTTGGTGGCACGTTCTTTAAATAGGGATCAAGAGCAGAAGTTCTCTTCATTGTTCCAAATGGAGAAACATTCAAATACTCTTTCCTATTGAGATTTGAGCACACAAATAATATTGCTGAATATGAGGCATTATTTCTTAAATCAAGTATGGCTAGTAAACATGACATTAAGTTCTTAACAATTTTTAAAAATTCCAAATTAATTTTTTCACAACTCAAGTCGAAATGATACTGAAAGAATAAAGCATTGAGACAATATAGATCTATTATTTTGTATGTTATTGAATATTTTAATACATTTTTGATAAAATGGTTAGAAAGATAAAAGATTTAACTATAAATTTCCTTGCTAATGTCTCTTTAAGAAGTTCAAACATAACATCGGTTAGAATATAAGAAGGAGAAATCAAAACAAGGTCATCTGTGCCTAAAAATATATGTGATTGGCATGCATTCAATTAACTCAGTTGTTATTAAAACTCAATCAATGATTCGCAATAGAATCAAAAATAGTTGTGAAAACGTTATGGTCCCCTTCTTTAGAGATATTCATGAGGGACATCGGGAGTCTTATGTGAAAAGCCTAAGATTCAAGAACATTGAGGCTTGTAGCAAGATTGGATAAATAGTAAATGGAAAAGGATAAGTGGAAGTTAGAACAATTTAGCATCTCGTGGACTACTTACAAAAGAGTACTAATGAGTATTTCAAATTAATACTTTAACTCAAATCATGCCATAATAATTGAGTCTACAGTAGGAATGAGGTTATAATCAATCAACGATTTTCTAATACGGAGTGATACAAGGCCTTCGACATATATTTACCCTTCATATCGAACTGAATGCATTCTCAGAGAAGTTGAAAGTGATGACGACACTAGATGCCCAGATGAATTTAGAATTTGTCACAGCTTTATGGTCCCCTCCTTTCATCTACTCATTAGGGATGGGAGAAGTCTATTTCTGGCAGAAGTGGTGAAATCTATAAGATATTGCATGCAACAAAATCATTTATCGTCCAAGACTAGATAAACACTCATGGAAAAGGAGAAGATGAAGTGAAAGTTCAAGGAGAGGAACATCACTGACAGGCCTTTCGACAACATATGATTGCGTTTAGTTTCACAAATTTCCTTTCAAAATAATTTACTTTCATGGTGGAGGAGTCTATTTCTGCCTAAAGTGGTGAAAAGTATAAGATTCTGTGAACTGCTCTTTTAAATCATTGGCGCCCATCACATTGCACAACCATTTATCCACTGTAATATGGAAAAGAAAACATGAAGTTAATAAGTGTGAATATGAATACGAGTACAACATTTATGGTTAATAAGTGTGAATATGAGTACAGTATTTATGGTCAATAAGTGTGATAATAAGTGTGGATATGAGTACAACATTTATGGTTAATAATGTTCTGATAGGTCATTTTATATTCAGGAGTCAATCTACAAGCATCCTTCATAATAGAAAGCTACAACACAAGAACAACAACCTTTGCTTATATAGACAAGAGCATATAGGCATTATGGATAAGGTTGAGACGTGTATCATGGTTATTGAAAAGTAAAATTAAAATTGTGAGGAGTATTTTAATACTTCTGAAATAACATTTTTCAAAGTATTTGTAAGATTAAAAAAAAAAATTAAAAATATAACTCATACATAATTTTTTATATTTTTATTAGTAATTATATATAAGTACTTTGATTTGTATCTTTTATATAAATCTATTTAAAAAATATAATTTTATCAAATACTTCAATTAAAATTGACCTTATAATAAATAAAAATCTGTCTTAACAATTTCAATTTCATTATTACAAATATCAATTTAAAATGAAATCAACTCTCTACTTCAAAGTTCATTCATTTTAATTTTGAAATAAAAATTATTTCAATACGAAAAAAAATGTACATAATATTTATATTAAATAAAATAATCGTTATAACTTTTAACATTAAACTTTTCAATTATAACTTCTTCTTCTTAAAATTATAAATAAAAAGCTGTTTTCTTATTATTTTTATGTTATAATATAATGGAAACACTAATCTAAAAGCTTGTTAATTAAATAGATCCAAATCTAATGTTTTGTTTTATTAATTGATGAGTGGGGTCTGTGCAGCTTCCAGTGCATTATTATGGCACGAAATTTGCGGCAACGAAGGCCAAATCTATCTTGTCAGAATGTGTAGAATACAACTGGCAGGCACTACGAGAAGAGCTTTCCCTTCATCTTTTCTTCTACATTTGACTGCGGATGTAGACTTGAGATACGCAGAAGCCTATGCTTTTCCCCACTTTAGCCAGATACAGACTCCTCTCCCGTGAGTACCATGAATCTTATTCCCATTGGACTGTAGTGGCGTCACAACATTAAGCTTTTCTGAACACGCATTTGGCTGGATCTGCAACTTGGCACCAAATACCAATTTAGTATAGCAAATTCACATTCATTAAATGGATCACAAAATTGTCCTAGTACGGGCCCCAATGTTCTTGAAAGAACAGCACGTAGAAACTCTTACAAAATTCACCACTTTTGTTTGCTCCAATCGGACACCAAAGAAGAAGGGGGCCATGAAACCGTGACAGCTTATTCAGCTTTTCTTGATGTGAAACTACTTGGCAGCATTGGAAAATCACTTCATATTAGAAAATCACTGACGGCACTCCCACTTTAAACTCAATTATTATCGCATGATTTGAACAGGAATGCATCCAGACCTTGTTGTTTTTTCAACCCATTCGTACTCTTTTGTAGCTAGTAATTGACCACATGATTCTCCAAGAATACGAACAACATAACCAGAATTTAATGAATCTTCAAAGAAGAATATAATGTATAATTAATATTTTAATTGAAAATATTATTCTATTATTCAATTAAAAAAATTGATTAAAGAAAAACAAGTTTTGAAAAAACCTTAAATTCTTATATAATGGAACCATTCAAGAAAAAGAAACTAACTAATTTGATAGAGGACCACAACAAACCAACATCACAAAAAATAGAGAACCAAACTTGAAAAGATTTAGAGATTTTTTTTTAAAATCAATTCATCATTTATACTCTTAACCTGTTGATCACACTATCAATTGGCATAGGCCTTTTGTCCTTGCTGCAAAGTCTTGTGGTAGTTAGATTATTTTCTATTTTTAAAACAATCATTTTATTATTAGTCCTTGCCACATGTGGCTGCTGTTCTAACAAGTGAGTAAGTATATCTTAACTACAATTAATGAAAATCACGAGAAATTTTTAAAATAAATCTTTCAAAAAGTTCTTAAATTTTGAAGATGGAGACAAATTATTACTTTTTTTTTCAGCGGAAGTGGCAATCCACTATATCATATTATTATTATTTTTAAAACTAGTTTAAAGAAAAAATAAAAATTATATTATTATGTGCACTCTAAAATCTAATATAGATGGATTTAATTTAAGGTGAATGATTGCTCTGCAAATGACTGCTCTATTGGTGATTTTGGTGTTTGTGCTAGCCATCTCCCATCGACGGTGAATGCCAGGTGTGCTCGCTCCATTAATACTTCTGTTATGAATGTCTTCTCTCCTCTCTCTTCCCTCTGTCAATTAGTAGAGGCCGTACCCCCTAACATCCCCTTGGCTCCTCTAAGGACTCCTATGGAGTCTGACAATGTGAATGCGATTAATTCCCATAATAGCCATGCGTCCTCTCCTAAAAGCCCTAAATCCTTTTCTAAAGCCATCGCTAACTCCACTTTTCACATCGACGTCAGTGCTAGGTTTAACCTCTCAACCAACAATGGAGCCGACGAACCTCGTAAGAACTCTAGGACCTTTTCTCCATCTTTTTTCTTTTCTTCTAATCGAGAAATTCTCATGGAAATTATGAAGGAAAAGAATAGGTTAAAGAATTCCACCATTTTCTTTGCTGATGTTTAATTAGACAAATGTTCGCCCAAAAAATTCTTAGATGATTGGCTCCACAATTATTGGAATCTAAAACCCGGTTACCCTATTTTGTTTTGTAGGCAAATTCAGAAGGGTTTGTTTGTTATCTTTTTAAATAATCATGAATCTTCAGCTACTATTCTTAAAAAGTAGTATTGGACCATCCGAAATACTTCCTTTCGTGCCCTTACTTCGACCCCTGAGACCATTCATGAGGAATTTTTGGCCTTCTTGGCCCCACAATAGATTTTGGTTAAACAAATCCCACTGTTTCTATCTTGTTTTTTATCTCAACTACTGGAACCACTTGGTAAAGTCATCAGAATAGATGACACTGTTAGACTAGTTCCCCACATGGATACCAGGGTTTTAATTTCTTTGAATCTTGGTAAAGAAATCTTGGGTGATATCAATAATTATAACATTGCTAAGGATATTTAATATTTCCCTATTAAGGTTCTTGGGGGCCTTAACACTTGGTTTCTTTGTAGAAAAGAGGGACATTTAAAGAAATATTGCCCCACAATCAAGTGCATTCCTCCTCTAGCTGAATCTTCGCAAACTACCACTTCTGTTGGCACAATTAAACTCAATTTGGAACTTTATATGAATAAAAATCCTCCTTGGACCAAGTAGACAAAATTTTCTCCCATGACAAGTTCTAGCTCTTTGTCTATTTATGATTTCCAATCTCCTTCTCTAAACATGAATACTAATCAAATTTTTGAAGATGAGTTAACAGATGACTTTTAAACCATCTCTAAAAAAAGAAAAAAGCAATCCAAAAAATAGGATAATCTCTCCACAATGTAACATTCCTAGTCTTCGAGTCCTTTGCAAGCTCCCACTAGGGACATCCCAGAGTTGATTCACATGCAAGCCTCCCACATTAGCACTCCACCCTTGCTTTCGCTAAATAAAGACCGTTCAGTTAATAGCTCAAATCACCTTAACCATCCTCCTAAAGTTTTAAAGGAAATTAGTGATGACTTTGTGGTTGAAGTTATCCCTGTCAGTAACCCCCCTATTTTTAATTCCCTCTGCAACTCTAACCCTTCCATGGACCTTGAGTTCATTTCCCAATAATCCATGATGATGATGATGATGATGTTAAACTTAAGAATGATTTTCCTACTTCTAAAATAAGAGGGAGACCATTGGGGTCCAAGAATAAGAGTTCCTCTACTAAAAATAGAGAGTTAAATCCTGTGTTTCTATGGTTCCTACTAATGAGTCTATGGAATTTAATGGTTCTCCCCCCCATTTGTTTCCTCATGAATTGCATTTCATGGAATATTAGGGGCCTTGAATCCCCTGGCAAAAAGTTTATTATTAAGCATTTTCTTGACACTCTTAGATCCAATGATTTCCTAATGTTACAAGAGATCAAAACTATTGGATTCACTCTTGAATCCAATCTTAATTTTTTATGGAAAAATGCTATTAAATTTGTTACTAATCACCCTCAAGGTAGGCATGGTGTTGCTATCTTGAATAATCCTAAATGGAACTATATTTCTGGTAATGGGATATCCCCCTATAATATAGCCTTATGGATTACTATAAACTTCAATAACACTATTTTTGGCATCTATTTTATATATGCTTTCAATGATTGCAAGTAGAGATCAAATCTTTGGGCCTCGTTGGCTCCTCTTCCTAATATTCCTTGGTTTGTGGGAGGGGACTTCAATATTATTGAATCTTAGGAGGATAAAGTGGGTGGCCTTCTCTTTACATGGAAAGATATAGAAAAGGTTTAGTGGAATAGTATAAAATATTCTAAATATTTTTTTGATCCCTTGGCTGGTAACAAAGATAATAATAATCTCAGATTGTGGCATACTTGGTGTAATTTTCAGCATGGTCCTTCTAGGATCTACTCTAGACTAGATCATTTCTATGCTAATAAGAATTTCTTCTCAGTCTTGCCTGATAATCAGGTTAACTCTATTTTGGTCACCCCCACTTCGCTCTCTGATCACCATCCAATTTCTATACATGCCAGATTCAATGGTTCCCCTATCCTTAGTAAAGTCTCCAATCCTAAATTCATCCTTAATACTAGTTTTCTTAAGGATGAAGATGTTCTTGCTTCCATTAATATCATTAAGCTCATTAACAAAAATCAACATCCTTCCAGCTCTCACTCTGATTAGTGGAATAAGAACATTCTTGCTTGGCAAAGTATTTTGAAAACCATTGGACAAAAAAAGGCCAAGGACTATAGATTAACTGAAAAGGTGCTTACCTCTAATCTTAAAGAGGCTGAAACTAATATCCAAGTCAATTCGTTAGATTATATGTTTATCCCTCTTGTTGCTAGTGCTAAGGAAGCCCTCTGACAACATTAGCAGCTTAAACTTAGAGGAGCCAAAATTAGATCATGTACCCATTGGCTCCAATTTGTTTATAGGGGTTCTAAGTTTTTCTTTAATCTCACTAAGAAAAAGAATTCTAATGAGACTATTGACATGATTTTAGTTGATAATCAAGAAATGACTAGCATTGATAGCATCAAAGAGGCCTTTTTTGGTTATTACCAAAACCTCTTCACCTATGAGGATACAGAGGAGGCCAACTCCCTCAGAAAGCACTGCAGATCTCTTATTCCTACAAGGATATCCATCATGGATGCTTCCTTTCTTAGTAAAGACATTTCTGTGGAGGAAATTGAAAAATATATAAACTCCCTCAAAGATGACAAGACCCCTACTCCTGATGGTCTACTTGTTGAGTTTTACAAGGCTAACATCAATTGGATATGCAAAGATCTCAATGATATTTGCATGGAAGCCTTAACTAATGGTACCTTGGGTAGCTCCATCAACAGAGGTATCACTAAGTTTATTCCTAAGGATGGGGACAAGGCTATAATTAAAAAATGGAGGCCTATCACTATTTTAAATGTTTCTTATAAAAAAATTCCAAAATCTTGGCTCTTAGGCTTGAAAATATTTTACCCAAATTTGGTTCTTCTACTCAAATTGGTTTCATTAAAGGTAGATATATTCTTGAGAACCTGATTACCATCTAAAAAGCTTTAAATTGGGGTAAATATTCTCAACAAAATTTTGCTATGTTTCTTTTGGACTTCAAGAAGGCTTATGACAGAGTGGAATGGAGTTTTATCTCCATGATGCTTGAGGCCTTTGTATTTTCTAATGCCTTATGTAACTCAATCAAGATGTTTCTTAATGATGCTTATGCCCAAGTTGATGTAAATGGATCCCTATCTAAATCCCTTCCCCTTGGTCGATCCATCACACAAGGTTGTCCCTTGGCTCCTACCTTCTTTTTAATTGCCTCAGATGCCCTTTACTACATCCTTAGAGATAATTATGGCTCCCATTTTGTCAAAGGTATCTACCTCCCTAATGATACCGAGCTTATTAATTGGCAATTTTTTGATGATACTTCTATTTTCTATGAGGCCACTAGGATAACTTTGAAGCCCCACAAAATAAACTCAATCTTTTCTGTTCTATTTTTGGGGCTCATCTCTCTCATACCAAATCTATATGTCTTGGATGGGATGAGTAGCTGCCAACTTGGTTTATTAAGTATGACTACCAGTGGGGAGGCCCTCGCAATATTGTGAGGTATCTTGGTATACTTTTTTCAATTGAGCCTTCTCTTTAAGATATGTGGTTTTCAGTTAAGGAGAAGATTACTAAAAAATTGAATAAGTGGCACAAAAAATCTCTATCCCTAGCTGGTAGAGTACAAGTTTTTCAAAAAAATCTTTCCTCTTACAACATATACTATTGCTCTGCTTGGATGTTCAATAGTTACCAAATCTTAGAAATCCAAAGGCCATCAAGAATTATCTTTGGTCTGATGGAAAAGGAAATAAAAAGCTTCATCTTGTTAAATGGGACTGGTGTCATATTAAAAAACTCCTTGGGGGACTAGGATTGAAGGACATTAAAAATATGGGGATCGTCCTTGCTACCAAATGGATTTTTCACTCTTTGGCTGGGGATGATCCTTTGAAAGTTCTTATTAGTAGCAATATTGAAAGAGGTTTCCTAAAGAATGCTAAGTCCTGGAAAAACATACCTTTTTGTAACTTGATTTGTGGGAATTTTCCTATTGTGGTTCAAGGATCTATTGTCTTCAAGTCTGTTTGGAAATCCTGGAACCATGTCAAGAATTATATCACTAACAAGGCCTTTCATGATGATAAACAACTCTATGGTGAAAGATCCATTTGGTGGAATTTTCCTTTATCTGGCAAGACCCTTGCCCTTTATAAAGGATGCTTTGTCAGGTCTTGGTGTAACTTAGGCATCACTCAGCTTGCTAATCTTTTTGAACAAGACAATATCATCGGTTGGGATGATCTTAGACTCAAATTTAACGTCCCTCCTTTGCAAAAGAAAACTTAAACTTATAATATGATTGCTAAAGCATGCAAGGACATCCCTACTACTTTCCATGTTGATTCCCATAGGCTCTTGAATATTAAATGGCCGAATGGAACCATTATGACCAAAATTAAGGCTAAAAACTTTTACAACATGATTGGTTATAATGATTCCATCATAGACCATGTTAATACTCTTTGGTACTCTATTCGAGATATCTTCTCTTGGAGGAAGTATTTTGGGAAGTTATGAAAAAGTTCTATCACTCCTAAGATCAAATGTTTCAAATGGATTTTGGTTCTTGATAGACTCTCTATCAGAAAGGAGTTTTTTGCGACCCATTACTGTAACATATGTAGACTTCCTATGTTTGGTAGGCACATATTCTTTGACTTTATTTTGGCTAAAGAAATCTGGCTCATGTTTGTTATTTCTTTCCCTAAAAATATTAATATTCTTGAAATCATCACTGGACATATTGAAGGGCTTAAAAAAGATACTAATCTATTTTGGAATATTCTTTCTTCTAATATTATATGGCAAATCTGGAAATTCAAAAATGAAGAAAGGTATCAAAACAATCCCAGAGTACTTACTGAGTCTTTCTAAAGTCTCACATATTTTAAAATCTTCTTGTAGGTTTATATCACTATGATGGTGGACAAGGAAAAGCTTAAAAGATTCCTTAAGACAGGCTACTCCACATTCTTCACCTTTGAATAAAGGATGGGCTTGTTTGGAGGAGAAATATGGACAACTTTAAGATGTTTGAGAAGAATTTAAAGAAACTTACCTGAAAGTTAAATGAAACAACAAGAACACCTCAAATGACATGATCCTCTTGCTTGACCAAATCCAGGAAAAGAAGAACATCGTGTTGATGGAGGGCACCATGGGATGGACTGTATGGGTTGATGCTTTTGATGGTTTAATTACCTAGCTCCTACTCTTACTACTACGTATTTGCTTTGTAGTTGATGTTTTGATACTTTGGTTCTCTAATACTCTCAGTGTGAGGTTGTGCCTCTGATTTTGTACTCTTCGTTGTATCAACTTCTTTTTTATCTCCTTATTTTTAATATAAAAAATCTAGTTCAAGGGCTCCTGGAGGAAAGAACTAGAATGAAAACCTTCATTCCTTGCCCAAACAAGTATTATTGTAGATAATTAAAAAGTAAACAATTTATCTTTGTTGTGACATAACACATTTGAAACTCCACAAAATGTGGAAAGAGATCATCATTTTTGAAGGCATAAATTGTTTCTAATAACATGTCTACTAATGTATGAACTAAATTTTCAGAATTCAATAAAATTATTCCAATATATTAGAAAAATGTGGGTTGTTTTTCTCAAGAAAATAATATAATATATAATTTAAATAAAATTTTATTAAATAATCATTATAGTTTATAGTTAATAATATTATATTATATTATATTTATTTTTGTAATATTACATAATATTAATATTATTATATTATAAACATTTATGAGTTGGGGGTGAACTTGCAATATTGGGTTACAATTTTTCAGAGGAAGGATTTCTCCATTTTAGAGAAAAGACAAAATTTAGAAGTTTCGATCGGAAGTGGGTTTCCATTACGGCTCGAAAAAAGTTTCAATCAAAACTTGAAAACTTTCCATTGAAAGCCACATGGAGGGAGTTTTGGATCATAAGTAGGTTTCAATCAAAACCCTCAAAATAATAAAATTTTACAACCTTGTGTCGGTTCTGATCCAAACCCATGAAGCCTAGTGTTCTGATCGAAACCCCCCATATATTTGGAGGTAACCATGGTGGAATTCCATTGTGAAAGTGATGATTTCATTGCAATGATTGTGGGGTTTCGAGTCAATTTCCAACAACTTTCCAATGACTTTTAGACATCATGTTCCAGATTTTTTTATATAATTTTACAGTGTTTATTTGTTTTTTTTTTAATACACACACACACACACACACACAAACACATATATATGATGTGTAACACCTCTCTCTCTCTCTCTCTCTCTCTCTCTCCTTCCCCTTCTCTCCATTCTCCTATAAAATACTTGTAAGGACTACATTCATTCTCCTTCCCCTTCTCTATCTCTCTTTCCCCTTTCTTCATTATTTTTCCCTCTCTCTCTCTCTCTCTCTCTCTCTCTCTCTCTCTCTCTCTCTCTCTCTCCCTTCTCCCTTTCTCTCCCTCTCTCCCTCTCCCTTATCTCTCCTCTCTCTCTCTCTGTCCCTTTCCCCTTCTTTATCTCTTTTTCCCCTTCTCTTCATTATTTTTGCCTTTCCCCTTCTCTCTCTCTCTCTCTCTCTCTCTCTCTCTCTCTCTCTCTCTCTCTCTCTCTCTCTCTCCCTCTCCCTTCTCTCTCTCTCTCAACTTCTCCCTCTCTGCTTCTCTCCCTCTCCCTTTTTTATCACCTTCTCCCTCTCTCCCTTTTTCTTGTTTTATATAGCATGCACGCGCTATGAAAAATTAAAGACCATCACTTTAGTCTTTAGTTTTACATAGCGTGTGTGGGCTATAGCGCGCATGCGCGATGAAAAGGTAAAGACCATCACTGTAGTCTTTAGTTTTCAGCTATGTAAACTAAAACAAGACACTTTTAGTTTTGCATAGCGCACTCGCGCTATGCAAAACTAAAAAAAATGGTTAAATTGGCCATGGAACTCGTGATTGAGGCCCACTTTTTCTATTTTTGTCTGATTTATGCAGCTTAGTCGACAAGTTTTTGCGTTTTCATGGTGCTAAGTGACAAAAAAGCATATTTTGTCAATTTGCACTATTTTATTGTTTAAAAATCAACATCGAATTGCGAAGGTCAATCATTATTAGCAAAATTTATCGATTGAGGTAAGCTTTTTAGTTTTTTACATGTCAAATGTGAATAAAGAGTGTTTTGGTTTATAATTGGTATGATATATACTTGTTCAATGCATAATTTGATATAATTATAATAAATTTATATTATAATTTGTCATATTGTAAGAGGTTTAAATTGTAATTTGACTTATTATTTTACATTTATATTGTATTTTTAAAATTGTAATCAATTCATATGTAGAAATCATCATCATGCCAAGGAAACGAGCAAAGAATTTAACACCGGAAGAGCATAAAAGAGACAAAGAGAAGAAAAGCGAAAGAATGAGACAACTTCGTGAACACAAAAAATTAGAAACCATACAAGAAGATTTGTCTTTGGATGAGGAACATGAAACATCAATACAAAGTAAAAGAGAATTGGAATTGGAAACAAAAAGACAACGAATGAGAAACTTGCGTGCAACGAGACAATTGAATTATGAAAATGCGGGGACATCATCTATGAGTTCCCAAGTTGAAGAGACATCGTCATCCAATGTTGGAGGCACACCAATGTATCATGTTGAAGGCACATCATTGTCTACTTTCAAAGGTGGAGGGACACCAATGTATCACGTTGAAGGCACACCATCGTCTACTTCCAAAGGTGGAGTCACACCAATGTGTCATGTTGAAGGCACATGCTTATATCATGTTGAAGGTACACCATTATCTACATCTGAAGGTCTAGCCACCACATCGTCTCATGTTGATGACACTCAAGATGGTACGCAATTCACACATAATGTTTTTGATGCTCCTAGAATTATTTATAGAAAGCCAACATATTTGATTGATATTGATACTAACATTTTGCAAGCAATGCCTAACAAGATTCCCAAGCGTACTTGTCAAAGAAATGCTAATCATATTTGGAGATCATTTTTTGAGAATTTAAACATGACAGGAAGATGTCAACTATTTGTTGAAATGATGAGAAATCTTAAATTTAGGCCCATCATGAAGATTCTTGGGCTAAGAACGATGGATGAGTCTAGCGAAAAATCTATTGTAAAGAATCTAATGACTGCATATGAGAGTGTGGGTTCTACATCACACATGAAAGATAGTAATGTCACACGACATTTACTTACATCAACAATAGTAAGCAATCAAATGAAGAAATCTTGACTCATTAGAAAGGCAAGCAAAACATTGAAAATAAGTAGAAAGTCTCTAATGAGAGCCCTGGGAAGGCGTCAAAGAGTGGAAGATCCAGATAGCAATGAGTTATGGGCATTTTCTGGTAGACTACTGCGGAAAGATAAAGCAATTGTTGAAGCTTTGAAATCCTTGATTGAAGAATTTTGGAAGAATAATACATGGGTATCTCCTAATAAAAGAGATGTTGTAAGAAGGAGGATTGGTAGTCGAATTCGTGTTCCACATCCAAAACATTTTTTGGATTCAACTCAAACACAATTCTTTTCAAAATTTATGCATATGTATCCTCAAATTAAAATTAGTCAGAGATATTTTGAAATGTGTAAACCTTTTTATGTTAAGATAAATCACACACGCACAACTTGTTGTTGTAGGGTGCATATTGAATTTTCTAACCATTTTGAAGTTTATAGGAATATATGTATAGATTTGCACTCTAACAATGTTTTGCAGGATTGTAACATAAATGTCCCACCTAAATCTTCAAGGGAATTCATATCTACCATTTTATATGAAAGAGTGGATGGTCAACAATTTTACAAGCTCTCATGCTTGAATGGTACATGCATAGATTGTGGAGGTTTGCAACATTTGCCAATTTGTCAGCATATGGAGAGTACGCATCTAATTGATAATGAAATAGTGGAATTTGGAAAATATAAGACCATGACATACAATCTAAAAGATGGAAAAGAGGCTAAAATATGTGATTTAGTAATTGAAAAAATTCTAGTGTATCAGTTCATGGACATTTTTTGTAAAAAAATTATTTATGAGTATGCAAGGCATACACATAGAGCGCGATGGTTGGATATGCAATTCAAGTTTTGCAAGGACACATTCCCACTTGATACCATTGTTTCAGTTGTGGACTTTGCAGAGAACTACACACTACAACCACAAAATGAGGTGCAACCAAAGTATTACAGCTCTCAACAGGTTGCTATATTTGTTCATATAGCATTCGTGCATGCACCAGACAGTACAGAGGAGAACAGGAAGATATTGAGGGAGTATCATTTTTATATCAATGATGATCGCTCACATTCTACAGAGTTTGTTCATGGTTGCTTTCAACTATTTTATGGTCATTTGGCAAACAGGGGCATAAAATATCATCGACATATCATATGGTCAGATAATTGTGCATCACTATTCAAGAATTCTCGGTTGTTTTATTGGTTGTGCAGGATGCATAAGATTACTGGAATTCAATATATGTGGAATTTCACAGAGGCCGATCATGGAAAGAGAGAGCACGATGGTGCAGATGCATGTATTAAAAGAGCCTTAGCACGTGAAGAATTAAAGTACAAAGAGAAAGCAACATTGTCAGATGCGGGATGTATTATCTAGTGGTGTAATGCTACAATGGGTCCAGGTAATGAAGGTGAGTCTACGGTTCGTAGATTTTTTTGGTTGATGGATGAAACTAACATTGCACCATATGAGGATTGTTGTACATTGACAAGATCGAGTGAGCTACACTCTTTTAGAAGTTGTAATGCAGGTTCATGGAGTATCCACACATGACATATGACATGCTTTTGTTCATCATGTGTAGATGAAGATTGGGATGGGTGTGAGTCAAAGGAATGGGTTGATGAATGGTATACATGTATTTTGAGTCCACTTGCCTCCTATCATCCCCATCAATCACTACAACCAACAGAAATGGAATCATCCATTGACTTTGATTGCTTATCTGATCTAGTACAACCAGGTAAAGTTTAGGACATACAAATAATTTTGAATGTAGTAATTTATCATAAATATTCAGTAAACTAATGTCCTCATATTATGCTTATATCATTAGAGGTCATGTTTTTGCTATTATTGCACTTGAAGACAATGAAGAAGGGACATATTATTATTTGTGTCATTGTGTTGAGGCAAAAAAGAAATTGGATCACTCTTTTATCGATGATGAAGGATTAGAATACCCTATTGGAGCAGTGGTTGTAATCATGGCTTAGACGATATGCTATGAAGAACACTAGGTTGTGGTTGTTCGAGGATTGGGAGACACATAGAAAGATTCTTCATTATTCAAACCTTGTAGTTGCATCAAATGTCCACTTGATCAAATATGGGGGAAGACCGCATAATAAAACTCTTTGGAAGGTTTGTGAGTCAGACCATGAGGCAATACTTGAGACAATCAAGGGTAGGGCAGATCCAATTGGTTCATTGGACTAAATGGAGATACAATTTTTTTTGTAACATGTCAAATTTGTATAGCATTGTAAATTGGGCAGATTGAAAATTGCTCATGCATTACCCTGTATGTATAATGGGAAGTTTGTAAGATTTAATGACAACCTTTGTCAACTATGTTTTGGGGCAACACCGAAAGGTTTTCTCTACTCAGCTCTTTCCTCCGGTGCTCCTATTGACACCCATCGATGACTCCGAGCCCAAGTGTACCATCGATTGTAATGAACTTACATTTCAAGGATAATGCCCAAGTCCTATAAATCCAAGGCCATTGACGAATACACATTTCTAATAGAAATATTTGTGGTGCTAGAATGAAGTGCATAGCCTAATTCTTTTCCTGCTAATGAACCAATTCAAGGTTTCATTTCACATTGCTCTGTGGAAAATTCCACAACACTTGTTACTTTTCATTCACTAACATCTCATCTTTATAACAAATAAATTTGGATTCACTAGAAGCATTAGTTCTAAAAAAAAAAGTAGTAAAACATACCATATATAATGACTGTGTCAACACTCAGCTGTCATGAAATATTTCAAGGATAGGAGTTTGATGTGTTTGAAGGGTGCATAAGGGTCATGAAATTGGTGCAAGGGCACAACAATAGACGTTCTATCCATTAGAGGGGGGTATTTTATGGGTGTGTTCGGGCTTACAGAGTTGGGATTTGAATTTGACAATATTGCATTGCATATTAGTTCACCTTATTGTTGATTTGGTAGATTTAGACATACAAGCATAACTATAAGGCATGACAAATTTACAAACCAAATACATCCACATAAACATAAATTAGTATACATCAATACACCAAACACATGAATTGCATACCTAAAACATAAAAAAAATATATTAAGAGAGCATGAAGTCAAATATATATGTCCAATAATGTCATACATTGAATATATTCAATACAGTAAAACTAGTTTCCTCAGAGCCAAATGGATCTACAACATATCACTGATACAATATACAAAAAATATGTCCACTAATGCCATATAGGCATACAATCCATATCCCTAATCTAGTCCTTTCCCGCTAGGGGAAGAAAATAAATCCCGAGCTGTCTTCGACCAACGTGTCGATGGAGATGTAGTGGATGCCATAGTCTTCCGAGTGCGCTCACTCGTCCTCCTATCTAGACTCTTCTGTAGCTCCACCTGATAAAAGAAAAATAGATTCAGATAACTAATATACATCAAAATTGAATTATACAATGACATATAATTGAATATTGGCTTACCGCTAACAAATAGTCACTATGTTCATCGACCAAAGGTGCATGGTGGCAATCTGGAGTCATAAGTCCCTACAACAATGATCAAAATAATAATTAAAATACATACATGGATATCATTATAAAATTCAATACAAACTATTAAAATAACAATTAAAGTTAAGTGATCAATTTCATACCTTAGTCAGTGCTTCAGAACTAGCTACTGCTGCAGCTACTCCACGATCTAAAGTATCACGGACATGAGGAGTTGTCTCTGATGTCAAAAGCTGAAAATGAAACAAAAAAAGTAAATTATGTAGTTATCAAGATTACATATATTTTTTACAACCCTACTAATGAGTAAATGGTACCTCTGTGAAGGTTCCACCGCGTCCTCCGGTGTGTGGCGGCGAAGTGTAAAAGGGGACATTAGGATCATTGCCACTTCCACTGCCACCATCACTGCCACTGACACTCTTTCCCTAAATTTTCATCATAAAAAATAGATACTACAAATTAAATAGTTATTCTTTTATAAATGAAATATGATCAAGGCAATTTAATGAACTTGGAAATATTTACCTGTGTGTCAATGCCAAATGTAGCATTTAGAAATCTATCGGTCATAAATCAAGGATCATCTTCCTCTCTCTCGCCAGTACCATATGTGCACAAGCATCCACATGACCGACAAACATGACCCCTCGTGGATTGACCATGGTCACCCTCAACTAAAGGAGTGGCACATTGAATGAGAGTCTGTGTCAGAGCACTAATTGTGCCTAGTGTGTCTGTCTCTGCATGTTCCTTCACAGCACAAGGAATACTAACATGATCTGCTTATGGCTTGCCAATAACAGGCCTAGGTGCATTAGGGTCATGATGTGCCCCTTCTCGATCAAATGATGACCCCCTTCCTCTACCTTGAGAATCTAGAATGTCAAAATAATTTGGCACTTCCTTGAGTACAAACTCACAATAGAGTTTCCTCAAGAAATATATAGGAACCTCATGATTGTTACAAGGAGGCGCATCAGAGACCATCCACCATCTATCCCAAAAATTGTTTTTAATGTCTTCATTTATGCACCAATGAATTGGGAACCTCTTTGTTGTAGTTCTAAGAGTATTTGCATCCCCTGGTTTTTTAAATAGCAAACAAATGTCTTCTTTTGTGATTTTTTTCTTCTTTATGTTAGCATAAGATAATTTATTTGCATAATATTTTTTTTGTTCTTCTCTTTTATCCTGCCATATATTAAGTTGCCCACTAACCACGCTTACGTGGGTCAAGATTGCTTCCAATTATTTTGCAAGACTTTCCTGTCCCGGAGTTGTACTTCTAGAATCTTTTAACCTACTAATTAAAGATTCTAATTCTTTTTGCCCTCTTTCAATTTGGTTCACCAAATTTTGTTGGGATCCAGGAGGAGGTTTCTCATTTGGAGGAGGCAATTCAGGTTCATTTTCTTCATTTTGTTCTTCATTAGGAGATGGAGGGTTTGGTGGAGCATTTGGTGGAGGGTTTGGTGGAGGGAGATTATTTCTTCTTGAAAATTAAAAAAACTACATTTTAAAATCTTCACTATACAAAGAATGTAAACAAAAATAAATTTAAGCAAAATAAATTGCAAAAAAACTAAAATTTTAAAACAAATAAGAGGCATAGGTTGTAGAAACACTTACCTCTTCTTCTCGATTGACTTCGTTGACGCGGTGGAGCCATTTGATCAATGGATGAAGAAAAATAATGGTAGCTAGTAGAGGGTGTGCACGCTTTCAAAATTCTTCTTTGCTACAAACGCGAGTTTGAGAAAGAAAAATGAGCTTTTTGCTTTCTCAAACCCACGTTTGCCATTTTATATTGGATTTTTCAAAGCGCGTGCGCACTTTGGAAAAAAAAATTCAAAGCGCATGCGCGCTATAGTACGTGCGCACTTTGTTTTGGATTGCCCAAGCCTAAGGCTTGGGCAACCCAAGCCATAGGGCGTACGCGCTATAACATGCACACTCTTTAGTGCGTATGCACTATGTGTGATGGGGGGCCAAAAAGAAAAGTGGCATCTTTTTGGTCCCCCATCTTTGTGCATATACACAAACACTAATCTAAAAGCTTGTTAAAATTAGGCTCATAGATGTTTTAGTGCAATTTCAACTTCCTCTTTAGTAAATCTAGCATTCCACATTTTATTATGATCGTTAGTAATTGTTCACGAAATGTTTCTCAAAATTTCATTTTGACCTAATTTATTTGAACCATCTATGTTATTTAGGATATTCTCAACGTATTCAAAAACATCTGACACTATATTTTCAAGGTCTACAACTATCGTCCCATCTTCTTTCTTAATCTTAGTAATTTTATTAAAATTGCATTTATCTTTGGAGTTGTAATGAAAAAAATTGGTATTTTTATCCCCTTTTGCTAACCATACCTCCCTTGATCTTTGTTTCCAATAGGATTCTTCTTTAGCCAATATATCCTTGTAATAGTTTAATAATTCCTTCTCTTTGGAATAAGACATAGAATTCATACCTAATCTGATGATTTCCTCATTAAGATCTTCTAACTCTTTCTTGATCATATTTTTGGAATCATATATATTTCCAAAATAATCTTTGTTTTATTTAGTTAGTCATTGTTTAATGTGCTTAAGTTTTGAGTTTAAGATAGAGGTGTTGAATTCTTTGAAGCTTTTTTCATTCCACCATTCTTTAATCCTAAGAAGGATTTTTTCATATTTAATCCACATCTTTTCAAATTTGATGGGATTATTTCTATGCACTTTGTCTTCAACTAAGATTAGGCTTATTGAAAAATGGTCAAAACCAGAATGTGCTATAATATTTGACTTAAAGCTTAAGATTGAAACTAAATAAGTTACCAATGTAAAAAAACCTATCTAATTTTTCTATGATATATACAGTATCTATTCTTTTGTTTGACCATGTAAAGGTTCCAATGTCCATGGGAATATCTATAACATTAATTAATTGTATCCATTCTCTAAATTATGTTATTGTCTTGGTAGTTTTGTTTGAACCTCCTGATTTTTCTTTAATATCTAAGATAGAATTAAAATCCCCACCGATGAATCTTTTTTGGTTTGGTAGACTATAGAGAAAACTCTCAATCTCTTTCTAGACTATCATTTTGTCCTGGTGGAATTTAGGACCATATATATGTTACTTGTAATAAATTCCAACTTACTCTTAAAGTTATTGATCTTAGTAGCCATCCAATGTGAATTAGAAGCAATAAGGTCTAACAAGATAAACCTAGGATTCCAAATAAAGGCTAAATCTCCTGAAGCTCCTGCTAAGCCTACACCTTTAACTTCCCATATTCTTAATTTCTTACTAAGATTATCTTATCCATCTTGCCCTCGTTTAGATTCTTGAGTCAAGAACATAGGTACTTCTAAAGAGGCTAAGCTTCTCTTTAAATTGTGTTTTTTGTTAGGGGCATTCAATCCCCTTACATTCCATGAAATGATTTTCATGGGGCCTTGTGAAGGAACTTCCCCTTCCTTGCATTCAGAATTGAAGTTATTTTAACTTCTCCTGAGCCCGAGCCTTCTTTCTGCCTAAGCTCTAAAAGGGATTTCCTACCTCTTTTAAGAGAATATTTCCATAAATCTGGAGATGTTTTACCAATAACATGGGTAAATAATCCTAACTTCCTATCCTTACTTGATTCATGTTTGGAATTTAAAGGAGAAATATGTTTCTTCTTCTTGACTCATTGATTCAATAAAGTTTAATAATAATACACCATTTGAATCCTTATTTAAACCTAGAAATTCATTAATTTCCTTAGCCTCCTCGAGACTAATGTTTTCATTGATCTAAATTTCATTCCTATCTAAATCTTTGTACTAGGCTTTATAATATTTAAAGGTTTTGGATTCTGTAAAATATCTTTTTAGTCCTTATACCATCCTTCATCGAAAGTATAATATTCATGATTATTATCAATCTTAATATTTTTGTTTGTAGCTGGGGAAATATATGATACCTCTGATAATTCACTATCTAGGTAAACTACTACTTTGTTTAATACTTCAAATAATGTAATAGAGTTATCTTCTTTCATTATTTCTTTAATCGGTATATTTTTCCATCTATAGGTTTCTTCTATATCAGTAGTTCATCATAAGATGAAAGCAAAAAATCAATAATCTCCAAGGCCACATTGGAGATAGATTCCACTTGTAAGTTATTAGTAGTAGGTTTCTATTTTTTAGGAAGGTTGTTTTTTTATGCCTTTTTGCTTAATGAATTGGTTTTCCTTTCGAAGTTTTATTCTAGAATTTATGTGTTTAAATATTTTTTAGGTTCCTCTATATCAATTGGAATTATTGATGGGGAGAATCAATTATCTGATTCTTGATTTTTAAACTCTCTTATGGTTCTAGAGAATAAACTTGGTGTAACATGGTTACATCTTTCCTCCAAATTCGCCTCAACTTGCTGAGGGAAATTATGAGTAAAGAAGAACCCACCTTTATCCTGATTAAAGGATATAATAGGGATGGATTCTTTGAAAATTGGGAACCTAGGGTAATCGTGAATTTCACCTTCCCTCAAGTAATGAAGGGGAACTATTTGGGTTAATGAGTGGTTTTGAATTATGATAAAAAATATTTTGAAGGTCTGATGTATTTTCAATTGTGCTTTGGATTTTTTTCCTATGAGAAATGAGAAAAATATTGTGTGCTATGTTACCACTGAAATATTCCAGGAATAAATGCTAAGTAGTTTTAATACTAATAAAGTGTATAGGTTTAATAGCTTCTGATAGACGAATAGTTTTGATCAGAATTTTAACCTCTGAAGAATTAAGATAGTTCTCTTCAAAACCTATCACACCACAATTACCATCCCCAATTTGGCTAATAATATGGTTGTGGATTAATTCTACATGCATTTTTGGAGTCTTGGTCCATTTTAGGGTATCAAAATTGTTGAAAATATTAAGGTTAAAATTAGGGTCCCATTTCAAAATTTAATTGCATGCCCTAGATTAGAAAAATTGTGTTTCTGATAATAACTCCTGTCTAATAACAAAATATTTGCATTCCAAATAAAAATAATAATTCATGAGTAGAGTAATACTTACATGTGTTCCAAGGGATTCATGAAACCAATATTTAATACCACCAAAAGACAAGCTAGAACTAAACAATTTTTTGTATATCCCAAAGGATTTGTAGTGATTCCATAAGCCATCGGTATAAATTTTATTGCCTCTAATAGATATTACTTCATTTTCATTATTAGCACTAAGGATGTGGTTATCCTTAACTCTGTGATGTGGCATAGAATACACAATAGAACTTTTAGTGTTCCCCATTCGAATGTCATTTGATCATGAAAACTAGGTTTTAGAGTCTTCTCGAGAGAGAGTACCCTAGGGGAAGAAGAAATTAGGGCTGAGAAATGGTTGAAGGTAGGGATCTCCAAGGGTTTTAGGGGTTTTTGATGAGAGCATCAGCAGGATCTAGAGACTTCCTTCCATTCGTCATTCTTAAAACCATAGTTATCCTTCTAAAGTGATGTAAGCCCATTTTGATGTTTCTCACAGGCTAAGAGAGGTTCCTAGGAAATTAACTATTGATATATGGCCCATAAAACAAGGTCAAATAAATACTAAACATGGTTAAATAGGTGAAGTTGCCCAAGTTGAGCCAACCTTATTCATTGATAGAGGATAATCTAACTTAACTATTAATGGGTGAATTATAAATTATAGCTCATAAATAGGGAGTTTGTTGGTAATTATAAAAATGAAGATAAATCAGTGATAAATAGATTGGGGAAGAAGTGAAATTTAGGTAATTCAAGGAAGAGGATTGTTGGAACATATCTAGAATCTGTCATTTGAATTTTGGACTTGGTTTAATAATAGCTTACGAGAAAATTGACTAGGTTGGTAGTAGTTTTCTAAATAGGTGTTAATTTTAGAATAAATGAATAGGTAAACTCATGTAAAATTGTATTAGATTGGGATCATATGTTGAAATACCATTAGATAAAACTAACAAAGAGAATGTTTGAATTTGTCTCCCCCCTTCAAGAATTTTCATGCTAAAAGTAGCCAACTATAAGAATAGGTTATGGAAACTAATTTTGTAGGTCAATTGTGGAGGGACAGTATTAAAATATTTAATTATGAGTACAATATCACATTCGGATTTCGACCCATAGGTTGGTTGAATGAATTTTTATATCTAGGCATATTATTTGAATGCTAATATATATTTCCATTTATCAATTACTTCACGAGTGAATTTTGAATACTAATATTTAGTGGAAAAAAATCATAGAGAACAAAGGATTAAATTACATCAATGGTTTGAGGTAAATCTAATAAAAAGATTCTATTTGCGTGCTCATTTTTATCTAGATTTTTGAATAGTTTATAGTATTTTGATATTCCAAGACTTTGGAGTTTGAACCTTCCAAATTCATTCTACACTATTAGATCTTAATAGATCATATGCATTGTCATTTTGCGTGAAATATGTGTGTGAGTGTGTGCATGTGCACATGTGCATGTCTGTGCATACAAGTGTGTGTGTGTGTGTGTAAATAAATATATACATATATACATTGAGCTTAAAAATGATTATAACAGAATATGATAGATGTAATTTGGTGGCACGTTCTTTAA
The DNA here is from genome assembly GCA_027943335.1 of Chamaecyparis obtusa. NCBI lineage: Eukaryota > Viridiplantae > Streptophyta > Pinopsida > Cupressales > Cupressaceae > Chamaecyparis > Chamaecyparis obtusa. The sequence continues at coordinate 469,447 of BSBK01007708.1, forward strand.
ATAGGGATCAAGAGCAGAAGTTCTCTTCATTGTTCCAAATGGAGAAACATTCAAATACTCTTTCCTATTGAGATTTGAGCACACAAATAATATTGCTGAATATGAGGCATTATTTCTTAAATCAAGTATGGCTAGTAAACATGACATTAAGTTCTTAACAATTTTTAAAAATTCCAAATTAATTTTTTCACAACTCAAGTCGAAATGATACTGAAAGAATAAAGCATTGAGACAATATAGATCTATTATTTTGTATGTTATTGAATATTTTAATACATTTTTGATAAAATGGTTTGAAAGATAAAAGATTTAACTATAAATTTCCTTGCTAATGTTTCTTTAAGAAGTTCAAACATAACATCGGTTAGAATATAAGAAGGAGAAATCAAAACAAGGTCATCTGTGCCTAAAAATATATGTGATTGGCATGCATTCAATTAACTCAGTTGTTATTAAAACTCAATCAATGATTCGCAATAGAATGAAAAATAGTTGTGAAAACTTTATGGTCCCCTTCTTTAGAGATATTCATGAGGGACATCGGGAGTCTTATGTGAAAAGCCTAAGATTCAAGAACATTGAGGCCTGTAGCAAGATTGGATAAATAGTAAATGGAAAAGGAGAAGTGGAAGTTAGAACAATTTAGCATCTCGTGGACTACTTACAAAAGAGTACTAATGAGTATTTCAAATTAATACTTTAACTCAAATCATGCCATAATAATTGAGTCTACAGTAGGAATGAGGTTATATTCAATCAACGATTTTCTAATACGGAGTGATACAAGGCCTTCGACATATATTTACCCTTCATATCGAACTGAATGCATTCTCAGAGAAGTTGAAAGTGATGACGACACTAGATGCCCAGATTAATTTAGAATTTGTCACAGCTTTATGGTCCCCTCCTTTCATCTACTCATTAGGGATGGGAGAAGTCTATTTCTGGCAGAAGTGGTGAAATCTATAAGATATTGCATGCAACAAAATCATTTATCATCGAAGACTAGATAAACACTCATGGAAAAGGAGAAGATGAAGTGAAAGTTCAAGGAGAGGAACATCACTGACAGGCCTTTCGACAACATATGATTGCGTTTAGTTTCACAAATTTCCTTTCAAAATAATTTACTTTCATGGTGGAGGAGTCTATTTCTGCCTAAAGTGGTGAAAAGTATAAGATTCTGTGAACTGCTCTTTTAAATCATTGGCGCCCATCACATTGCACAACCATTTATCCACTGTAATATGGAAAAGAAAACATGAAGTTAATAAGTGTGAATATGAATACGAGTACAACATTTATGGTTAATAAGTGTGAATATGAGTACAGTATTTATGGTCAATAAGTGTGATAATAAGTGTGGATATGAGTACAACATTTATGGTTAATAATGTTCTGATAGGTCATTTTATATTCAGGAGTCAATCTACAAGCATCCTTCATAATAGAAAGCTACAACACAAGAACAACAACCTTTGCTTATATAGACAAGAGCATATAGGCATTATGGATAAGGTTGAGACGTGTATCATGGTTATTGAAAAGTAAAATTAAAATTGTGAGGAGTATTTTAATACTTCTGAAATAACATTTTTCAAAGTATTTGTAAGATTAAAAAAAAAAATTAAAAATATAACTCATACATAATTTTTTATATTTTTATTAGTAATTATATATAAGTACTTTGATTTGTATCTTTTATATAAATCTATTTAAAAAATATAATTTTATCAAATACTTCAATTAAAATTGACCTTATAATAAATAAAAATCTGTCTTAACAATTTCAATTTCATTATTACAAATATCAATTTAAAATGAAATCAACTCTCTACTTCAAAGTTCATTCATTTTAATTTTGAAATAAAAATTATTTCAATACGAAAAAAAAATGTACATAATATTTATATTAAATAAAATAATCGTTATAACTTTTAACATTAAACTTTTCAATTATAACTTCTTCTTCTTAAAATTATAAATAAAAAGCTGTTTTCTTATTATTTTTATGTTATAATATAATGGAAACACTAATCTAAAAGCTTGTTAATTAAATAGATCCAAATCTAATGTTTTGTTTTATTAATTGATGAGTGGGGTCTGTGCAGCTTCCAGTGCATTATTATGGCACGAAATTTGCGGCAACGAAGGCCAAATCTATCTTGTCAGAATGTGTAGAATACAACTGGCAGGCACTACGAGAAGAGCTTTCCCTTCATCTTTTCTTCTACATTTGACTGCGGATGTAGACTTGAGATACGCAGAAGCCTATGCTTTTCCCCACTTTAGCCAGATACAGACTCCTCTCCCGTGAGTACCATGAATCTTATTCCCATTGGACTGTAGTGGCGTCACAACATTAAGCTTTTCTGAACACGCATTTGGCTGGATCTGCAACTTGGCACCAAATACCAATTTAGTATAGCAAATTCACATTCATTAAATGGATCACAAAATTGTCCTAGTACGGGCCCCAATGTTCTTGAAAGAACAGCACGTAGAAACTCTTACAAAATTCACCACTTTTGTTTGCTCCAATCGGACACCAAAGAAGAAGGGGGCCATGAAACCGTGACAGCTTATTCAGCTTTTCTTGATGTGAAACTACTTGGCAGCATTGGAAAATCACTTCATATTAGAAAATCACTGACGGCACTCCCACTTTAAACTCAATTATTATCGCATGATTTGAACAATTGGGCAATTGGGCAATAAGTGCGGCATGCTCTTCAAATTGGAAAACTATTTTACAATCCAAAGAGATTTTATTATCATATTTGTTTTGTTGATGGAAAGAGAAAAAAGGGAAAACATACAAAGGGAATTAGAACTGCGTAACAAGCAAAACTTCAGATTTCTGTAAACATGGGTAAGCTTTCTACGGCCTATAATTACTATTCCGTGTGGGATTTTGTTTTTTTGAGTGATTCATGTGCTTCAACTGATTATTTGCTGAGAATAAATAGGGAATGTTTGCCAATATTACTTTGGAAATATCTTCACTAAAATGTTATTGTTTACCACTAATGATACTCTTTGATAGTTCCCTACTACTTCATTGTGCACAATTGCTACTGCTAAAGAGCATTTGGTTCTTCTCGTCCTCCATTTCTTTCATAGCATTCCTAGTAATAATTTTGATTGAATTTTGTGAGTTTCTTTTCTTAATATTGTGTCGTGTAGGATTTCATTATAGAACACCAACAAATAGGAGGTTGTAATTGATAAGCAGGTTTAGCGAAACATTCAAGGACATCTATACTAAAATATTCAGCTCTTTTGTAGCAGGTGAGAAAAACATGCAAGATTAAGAATAATAAATAACATGCCACTTGCAAGATTCAGAATAATAAACAACATGCCACTTGCAAGATTAAGAATAATAAATAATATTTAATTAAGAATGTTTATTAATTCAATTTAAACATAAATAATATTTAATTAGGAATGGTTATTAATTAAACTTAAACATTATTTAATCAACATAAATATTATTAAATTAAACTTAATTAATACACTTAAACATGATTAAACTATTAAATTACATTAAATTGAAATGAAATAAATTACATAACATAATTAAATAAAATAAAATAATGCAATTATGAAAATAAACTTAAACTTAAAAATATTAATTCAATAAATATTATTAATTAAACTTCAACATTATTATCTAAATAAATATTATTAAATTAAATGAAAATTATTCATTAATTTAATATGATTAATTAATTAATTAAATATAATTAATTAATTACTTACTATTATTAAAATTACATATTATTAATTAAATAAACATTATGAAATTAAACTTAAACATAAATAATATTAAATTAAGAATGGTTATTAATTAAACTTAAACATTATTTGATCAAAATAAACATTATTAAATTAAACTTAATTAACACACTTAAACATAATTAAACTATTAAATTAAATTAAATTGATATGAAATAAACTACATTACATAATTAAATTAAATTAAATAACACAATTATGAAATTAAACTTAAACTTAAACAATATTAATTCAATAAATATTATTAATTAAAATTCAATATTATTAACTAAATAAATATTATTAAATTAAATAAAATTTATTAATTAATTAAACATAATTAATTAATTACTCAATAATTATTAATAATGTTTAATTAAAATAAATTGAAACATTATTAATTAATTAAATATTAATATTAATTAATTACACATTATTAATTAAACTTAAACATTATTTAATCAAAATAAACATTATTAAATTAAACTTAATTAACACACTTAAACATAATTAAACTATTAAATTAAATTAAATTAAATAACGCAATTATGAAATTAAACTTAAACTTAAACAATATTAATTCAATAAATATTATTAATTCAAATTCAATATTATTAGCTAAATAAATATTATTAAATTAAATAAAAATTATTAATTAATTAATTAATAATTGTTAATAATGTTTAATTAAAATAAATTGAAACATTATTAATTAATTAAATATTAATAATAATTAATTAATTAATTACACATTATTAATTAAATAAACATTATGAAATTAAATTTAAACTTAAATAATATTTAATTAAGAATGGTTATTAATTAAACTTAAACATTATTTAATAAAAATAAATATTATTAAAATAAACATAATTAAAACACTTAAACTTAATGAAATTATTAAATTAAATTAAATTGAAATGAAATAAATTACATAAGTTAATTAATATATTTCTTAAAACATTTTAAAATTAAATAAATATTATTTATTGAATAAATATTATTGGTTAGAAAATAGTATTAATTAAATAAACATTATTAAATTAAACTTAAACATTATTAAAACTACACCTTGAAAAAAGTTGTGTCTACCTCGAGTCCACCGCAAGAAGCTTGCAATACGTCATCGAAATCGAAAACATGCCATTAAAACAAAAATTGACCAATTGCCAATTATTGTTGTCACGAAACTAGAAAAGCCATTAGTAGTTAAAATATAAAGGATGTAATGTCTAACATTTTCAGCAAATTTTGAAAAATATGATAATTTTGACCTTTTGATTTATGTAATTATTATTTAACTTTAATGAGAAGTGCATCTATTTTCCCAATTATATTTTTCCCTAATGCAATCCAATTGATTTAATTAATTTTCAAGTTTGATGAAATACATATGTTCATTTAATGCAACATAGTCATTCAATCTTGCATGTGTTCCTTCTTGGTCAATTTATTATAAATAATGATCAAAATATTCTCATTAATTTAATGTAATATAACTTCAATATTAATTATTTAATTAAACTAAATGCCTTAAACACAAATTATTTTGCAGCTATGACAAAGAAAAACTTTAGACCTCAATACGAAGAAGAAAGAATACAACATCAAAGGGACTATAAAAGGAGATATCAAAAGGAATATCAAAGAAAAAAATGTGAACAATAAATTTTTTTGAAGGAAATAAAGAAAGTTATAGTTTGAGGACAATACAGATAATAGAATAGCAATTAAAAAACCAAAATTGTAATGAAGGGAGAACAAATTTTCAGCAAAATCCAAAAGAACATGCTTTTTCTCAAACAAAAAATAGTGAACAAGTAAACCCGCAATCGATAGAAAGGCAACAATTTCATTCTATCCCATGTGAAAGTCTAATTTTTCCATTTCAAGAGGAATGAATACATCATAGGGAATATAGAAGAGCATATCAAAGAGAATATCAGAAAAGGAAAAAGGAACAAATGGCAGATGTCCAAAGGGAAGAACAATGTCGAAAGAACAATGAAGAATCAACATCCAATGAGTATGTACATGGAAATGAAAGAAGAGAAAACAATGTATAAAATGTAAACTATCATAATGGAACACTTCAAAATGATATGAGAAATCTTCAAAGAATGTTTTGACACCAAATAGATAGCTTTATTCTCCAATAGTGTGTTATGTCTGCCAAGAATGTTACCTTGGAATAAAAGTCATGTGCACATCGGAAGGTCCTATTTGTAATAGGTGTCGGCAAGAAAAAGGAAGTAACATAATCTCTTGTTCAAATAACATGGATCCAGGTCTGCAACCTATAGAAATGGCCAATCTAACTCAAGTAGAAGAAATGTTGATTGCTCACATAAATCCAATTTTACAAGTTACACATGCAACGGGTGGTCAATATAAATATAAAGGTCACACAATAAGTTTTCCGCAAAATATTGAACGAATTGCAAAATTTCTTCCTCATTCAATCAAATATTTGCCGATAATTATTGTTCGCCGAAGAGATCAGCATGGCACAAATTATAATTTTACAGTTAATAGAGATCCTGTATACAAAGCACTACAATACAAAGTAGAACATGATAAGTTCTATTCTGATTTTACAATTGATGTTAATGCTATAAATGATGTGGAAAGAGATTATGAACACAATATTTTCAAGAAAATTAAAATAGTGAATATGGAATTTGATTTAGACTCAAATCAAATAATATTCGTTGATCCAATTATGGAGATAGATGAAAGTAACATGATAGATCATACAACAACAATGGCGTCAAGACCACCTAATGTCCAAAAAGAAATGAAATTAATCCATGCATGGATTAATAACCCACATGTAGATCCACTAAGAATGATTGACTGGCCCGCAATTGGTGTGTCTCCAATTAATGAATATGTTACATCAGGATTACTTGACATGGCATTCCCTACACTATTTGCTGATGGTAGATGTGATTAGTTAGAACCACAAATAAGATGAGTACACCTGCATGAGTATGTTAAGCATTTGCTTCACTATATGGATCATCAATTTGGCAAACACCCAAGGTTTAGGTACTACATGATGAACATGATAATGAGGCATTGAGTGCAAAATTCAAGTGTTGTATTTGCAAAAGGAAACCTTCAAGAGTTGCCTATCACCATAAATGAATTGTGTGAACACATGGAATAGTTTCCAACTTCGCACTTGGCTAATAAGTTGATGAGATTTGGGACAACATTAAGAGGTACCAAATCATATTGGATAAAATACAGAGTAGGATTATATGACATGCTACATCAAATAGGAACACCAACAATATTCTTCACACTAAGTTTAGCTAATTTGTATTGGCCAGATCTACATGCTTTAATGCCGAGGGCAACACTAATTAATCCACGTGAAGCTCAAATATGGAGAAAATTGAATTCTATCGACTACCCTCACATAGTTGCCCACTACATGCACTTAAGACATTGACATTTTAGAAAAGAAATACTTGAAAAAGGTTTCAATGTGAAGGACTATTGGTGCAGATATGAGTGGCAACATAGGGGATCCCCACATGTTCATGGATTTGTATGGATACATGGAGGACCAAATATGGACGCTATAGATTGTTCTAATGAACAAGATATACAAACTACTGAAAAATATTTTCATTCCATTGTTCATGCAAGGAATCCAAGATCAAGTCTTCATCAACAAAACATACAGATATAATTACAATGGTTTTTACACAATTTTATAACATAATTGAGATACTAATAAATTATACATAAGAAAATTAATACATTCATATTTACTATTGTAGGGATATTAGAATTTCTCTCAACATCCATGTTTAAAAAATAGTAGAAAACTTGCTGAAATGGATATTGATCAAGATTACGAAGAAATTTTGAACACTGTAGAAAGACATACAATTTGTAGAGAAGGTGCATGCTTAAGAATGAAAAAAAGGAAGAAAGGTTTGTAGGTATGTACTTTGACAAAGTGTAATTATATATATAAGAAATATATTATTAGATGAAATTAATAATAAAGAATCATACATATAAATTATAGGTATAATACTCCATGGACTTTAAATTTACATGGATCAAAATTATATGAGGACAAAGAAACCGGTGAAAAGAAATTTGAAGCAGCAAGAAATGATGACAAAGTGAATTCACACAATCGTTACATATTGGAATTATGGAGAGGTAACATGGATTGGCAACCTATTCTCTCAAAACATGTTGTCATTAAATATATTGTAGAGAATGCAACAAAAGCAGAGAAGAGCTCATAAATGTACCATCAAATGCTAATGCATCTTGCAAATATAGAAAACCTGGATGATCTAGCAACAAGAGCATATAGGAAACTCCTAAATGAAACTATTGTTGAAAGAGATGTTGGAGCTCAAGAAACATGTCACATTCTATTAGAGCTTCCACTGGTTGAAAGTAGTAGACAATTTGTTAATCTCAATGTCTCACGTGAAGTATTCAAACCTGTAGCTGTAAACAATGAGAATGGTAATGAAGAACACACCAAATAATTCATCGACGCATATAGAACAAGACCATTATCTATGGATGATGTCTCAATGATTGATGCAACTAGATCATGGATGTATAATAATAGACGAAAAAGTGTTAACAAATGGAACCCTTGGGAAAAATATCAATAGTTAGAGTGGTCCCAAGGTTCTTATCCATTCCTTCACGTGAGTCAGGAAAATTTGTTGATTTTTGTTTTTCAAAATTGTTGCTCTACAAAATTTTTCATGACATAAGGATAGATATTGGTTCTGATAATGAATCCACGATATTAAAGTGGGAGTCATTTAATTATAACCCCTAGCATGTGGAGTGAACACCAAATATAGAAAATAATGAGAATATTAGTGATTCAGAAATTGAAGACAATGAATTTGTTCATGAAAACACTACAGAGCATGAATCAGAGATCATATCTACACTACATCATGGTCAGATAATGTAGGTTTCTAAAATAAATATGTTGGGAAGAAGGGATATTGATAGACAAATAAATTAGTCTAACAAATATCAAGGTAATGAATACATAGCTCAAGCAATCAATTTTATCAATAAAATGAGAGATGATGGATGCCATATACAAAATGATGTACCACAATGTATCAACTATGAAAGCCTGAGTGAAAAGCAATAGAAAGAATTTAGCATTATTATGTCACACTATTATATGGATCAAGATGTGATGGCATTATATATGATAATTCAGGAAATAGTGGGAACAAGAAAGTCTTATTTAATTCATGCAATTAGTGAAGCTCTAAAAAATGAAGCCATCCCTAATCAGTCTACCCTTCTACTACTAGCACCGATTAGAGTAGCAAAATTCAACATAAATGCATCTACAATTCATTCCAAATTGAGAATTCAAATAAAAGATTTTACTAATCTAGAAGGAACAAGATTGACAACTTTTCAAGAAGACATGTCTCATGTAAAATACATTTTGATTAATGAAATGAGCTTCATTGGAGAGAAATTGTTGGAGAACACAGACTACAGACTTCGTCAAGAATTTCCCATAAATGGTGATTTCAACTTTGGAGGTAAATACATAATTAAAAATTATTATAATAAAGATGTCTTATTTTAATAATGTTTAAGTACTATTTATTAAACTTCTATTTCTATATTGTACAATATACAAAATAATATTTATCAATTGTTTCTAGGTATTTATATGATATTAGTTGGAGATCTAGGTTAATTGCCTCTAGTTAGAGATAAACCAGCATATGCTAGCAATAAACGAGCAAAACTATTGTGGCAAAACTTCAAAACTATGGTAACATTGGAAAAAGTATTTAGATAAGAGGGAGAAGATATTCAATGGAAGCAATTTCATGAATTATTGACAAATTTGAGAAATGCACACCCTACTATTAATGACTGGAAGTTGCTGATGTCAAGATCCAACACAAACATCACTGTACCAATGAATGAAGATTTTGATATAAAATGTTCATTTTTTCTCGACAAATGATAATGATCACAATCATAACAAGAATAAAATATATTCTCTCAAAGAACCTGTAGCACGTAGTATTGCAACAAAGGTCAGAAATTGAAATGCACAAGAAGGAAATTCTCATGAAGAGCTTGATATGGAATTGTTAATCTCTAAAAATGCAAGAGTAATGTTAAATTTTAATCTATGGATAGAAGCAAGGCTTGTAAATGGTGCTTTAGGATATGTTCAAAATATTGTATACAGACTTGGAAGTACGCCACCAGAACCTCCAACATATGTAATTGTGAAGTTTGATAATTACTTTGGATTACCATTCGAGGATCAAGATCCACAAACAATTCCTATTTGTGCAACACAAAGAGGATCTACAATTTAGATACCATTGAGATTGGCTTGGGAATTGACAATACATAAGTCACAAGGTTTAACACTTACAAAAGCCACAATTGATATAGGACCAATTGAAAGAACATGAATGATATTTGTGGCTATATCTCATGTAAAGTCTTTAGAAGGACTAAGAATAATGCCACCATTCACGTATGATCACTATGAAAAAATGAAAAAGGGAAAACAAGTTGAAAAATGAAAAGCTGAAGAGAATAGACTAAAAGATTTAGAAACAACTTTATGTACTATATTTCCATAAATATTTTATATTGTCTATAATGAAAATTCAAATTGTTTACCTTAGTCCAATATAGAGTAATATCAATTTAATTTTATCATTCCAATTTTATTCAAATATCTTACATGTATATGTTTATATCATTATT